>OY979704.1:15000-615000 GCA_963855925.1 Inga laurina
CTTAAAAAAACCCCAAACCCCAAACCGCTAAACCCCAACCCTAAACCCTAAACTCGAAACCCAATTCCCCAACCCCTAACCCCTTAACCCTAATATTTTTCATAATTAAATTTGTCTAATTATCATTTATTTAACAAAAATTGTTATAATTCCTTAAAATTCACTTTTGAGGTAATTTTCTCGTTTTTACCTCAATTAACCCTCAAAATGTAGTTAGATAAATTTTTTCTACCTTTTTGTGCCTCCAAGTGTAAAAACCCCTAAAATTCACTATTTATTTATTCAGGAATTATTGACAATATTGAAATTTTTTTTACACGCAATGAGATGATCATGCTAAAACAAGTTTGTATTTTCAAGTAGTCTATCTATTACATATATATATTATTACATGGAATTTTTATAATATAATAAGATAAGTGTGTCAGATCAAATAAAAATGTCATTCTCCTCTTGCACGTAAAAATACTAAATAATACTTCCATATTCACCAACATCCTTGAAAGGCTTTGCTTGATTTTAAATAGTGCCGAGAAGTTAGTCTGACTTAAAACAATAGTCAAATGCATTACTTTTAGTTATAAAAACTGAACTTTTCTAAAATCTAAGCCCCACATTTCCCTCACAACTAGGGAAGTAACATATTGAGTAAAACTCATATAACTTCAAGTGCTCTAATATATTTTTTTCCCGCTTCATATATATATTGCCACCCTAACGTTATCTGCTACTTCTGACGAGTTGAGCTTATTGCTTATTGAATACACATCCACACACACACACACACACCTATATATATAAGAATATTTACGGTCCACCCCATGCCTCGCTGTGTGGTAATGTCTTTATACATGTATCCATAATAAAACTAATTAAATAAATTGCAATGAAGATAAAACTAAACATTATATTAGATTTTTCTTATCAGACCATACAAAAGTTGTGAAACACACATCACTTAGTATATCATAGGGTACGTAATAAAACTGGAGTAACCTTCCCATATACATAACATAGTTTCTAATGAACTAGCGCTTTATTCTATATTATTTTTTTACGTAGTGCTTTTCCATAGTCTACTAGTTGGTAGGATCCTCAGTCTTAAACAAGTCTGCTGGGAGGTCTGGAAAATCTTGGGGATAGTTTCCATACACCGAACGCATGAATTCTTCAGGAGAAATGACAATGACGTCGTCAGCAGGCTCATAGAAATTCTCAAAAGGTGGTGGTGGACTCAGATTGAAGGGCAGAGGATCAATAGGGTTGGTGGTATGAACAATGATGCTACGTATAACTTGGAGATTCCCGACCTGGACCCATTCGATCCTAACCAAAATCTCAGTAACCGGCATCTGGGCATTACGTAAACAAAGATGAGTAATAATAATAAAATTTTCAACTAATAATACCCAGCTGCTTTTAAACAGAAGATATATTTAACCCTGTCTCAAAATTTGTACAAGAAAAAGAATAACAGGAAAACACAAGATTTCATGTAGTGAGAAAACTCGCACAGATACATTGATTTCTTGAGTACCCATTAAATCACATCACATAGATATGCTAGGGCGTCCCCTAGAGTGGATCCACAATTAATCACATAGTACTAATGGGTGAACACAAGATCTTCACACAGCAACAATATATGGCACTTTTCTCAAAAAAACCAGAAATATTAGCTTAAAAAAATATGATAAAGACATAAATATAATTTATTAATTTAGAAAGAAAATAAATAAGTTGAATAAGAAGTATTACTCTACAGTGTATTATTACTCAGTAAGAAAAGTTTCTTACTTTGCTTGCGGTAAGTGACTGGTCTTTGTTTGCGTTTTTATTTTTCTGAAGTAGTACAGATTTCACTGCAGTGAGAGATGCCTATTTTTATAACATTTCTACACCGACTTTACCATTCTGTGCCATCCTTATCCCTTTCATTTATGATCTTCTTATCCAGATTTTTTTTTCTTTTTCTCCACGTCAATTCTTGGTTTCTTCCCCACGTCATTTTTTTCCTATAAGAGTATATTTACTTGCCTTCTTGTCTTCACGTTTCCTTTTGGTTTTTCAATAAAGTAACTTCTTTTATGTATCATTCTCTTTCTTCATGTAACTCTTTGCACTTTTCTCCGTACATATATTGACTTTCCTTACATAAGCATATATATATACACACTAAAACAAAATCTTCAAGTTATATTTTCAAAAGTTATATAAATCACAATTTATTTATTTGAGGGTGTTATACCAAGGATTTTTCTTCAAATTTAGGGCATAATTTCCAAAATTGGCCCTTATCACCCGTAATTTTAAGAAATCACGCTTTAGTCTGAACCCGAGATAGTAGATATACAATGTTATCTTGGCAAATCTACTTTTTTTGCCTGAAAGATAAGTTTATTGAAATAAAGTAAAGATTACAGGAAACAAAGTCCAATACAAACACAACAAACAATGATAGACTATTCGCTCCCAAATAGTCATACCGAATGTTTGAAGGTAATGTCTTGAACTCATGAGAAAATGATGCTTTAATATATGACTTCAAAGATGATCTATCGACGGAAGACTAATCAAACAATTCCAATGGCGCCCGACTCTTAGGATGAATCAATGTTGCCTCCAAGATAATCATGTCTTATTCCACCTCTTGACCCTCTACTTCAGCCTCTAAGGAAAGGCTTCAACAAACTCATTATGAATTAGCTTGTTGAATTCCTCTTACTCTACTTATTCATGTCAACTAAAAAGAATTGTTTTAACTCTTTGGGAAACTTCATTAACTTGTACATATTAAAAGGAACAAGCACATCTTCATCTTGCTTAGTAATTTTACCCTTTTCTATATCGATCAAAGTTCTAGCAGTTATTAAGAAAGGTTTTCCCTAAGGAATATGAATATCTTAGTCTTCCTCACAATCAATAATAATGAACTTTTCTACCTTAACAAGCACATCTCTATTCTAATAATACCACAAGGACAAACGAAATTTCTGTCTACTAGTTGCAATGTCATAGTTGTTAGTCTAGCTTCCCCCAACTCTAGTTCTTTAAAAAATATTGATTGGCTTTAGATTCACACTATCCAAGATCACATATGTGTGTTTGGGATAGCTTATTTGGGCCCTAAAAACAAGATTGGGGGGTAAAAGTGGGATTGGGAGTTAATGAGTTTTTAACCTTTTTCCCAAAAGTATGTCTCCAATACGATAAGGAATTGATAAGCTCCTACAATCGTTAAACTTTAGAAGAATTTGCTTAACAACATCAATAAAGCTTTTGGTCCTCGTTAATATATGAATTGGGACTACCATGAAAAAATGGCATGCTCCCTCTGTATTAAATTTTCTTTTAAAAAATGATAAAATTGAGAACACACAATACAATTCAAGCAAAAAAATACACAATACAATAAAATAAAAAAATGAAAAGATATTTATTCTGATGACTATCTATATCTATATAAATGTGATATTTTTATTTTAGTCAACCACAAAAAAAATTTTGAGAGATTCAATTATTTTAGGGTTTATATCTATATAAACGTGATGTTTGTATATATAAATAAATATTTTTATCTACTTCCTCCCATCTTAAATATAAGATTCAATTAATTTTTGTTTGAAGACATTAAGGAAACTAATTAAATTACTTTAAAATATTTATATTTATCACTTTTTCTCCAAACTAAGGTCTAACTTATAAACTGATATTTATTTTAATCATATACAGTATATGATATGATTAAGAAACTTATTTAACTTCCTTAATTTCTTTAAAAAAATTCAACCAGTCCTTATATTTAAGATATGAGGTAGTAAAATTTATTCATATACATATTACTTTCAATTATATGAGGCAAGCCCAACATTATATATACATATAATATTATTTTTAATTTAATTATTAAGTCACCGATCCAACCGAACAGCTTGACTATTTTCAATTGTTTGAACCATGGCCCGATAGTATTTCCTGCTTGACTTCCTATCTGGCTTTTAAAGCATTGTATTGAATATTACTTTTATATTTGGAACCAAAAAAATATTCAATAGTTAAGTTTCGAAAAGTTAATTTCTTGGCCGGAAAAAGTTATTTTTTTCCTGAAAAATTTAAAGACATCTAGTTATAACAAATTTTACTAGCGTGGGTAAAGTGTAAAGTAATTAAAAGTACTAAAGTACACATTTGTAATTTTTTTTTTTAGTACAAAGTAAGGGTTTTTCCTTAAAAGGTCTAAAATGTTTTTACCTCTCTTAAAAAATATTCTCTAAATAAATATGTTGTTTGGGATTCATTGAACTTGTTTTTTTTTTTTTTTTTTTTTACGGTTGAGACCGTTTATGGTCTCAATGATCAGACAACAAAGAAAGAACCATTAAAAATAATGGGCCGCCATGGTTTGTTGCTGGCATTCGACGAGCCACACGTTCAGCTGTGGTTCTCACATCTCCCCCAACATTATGGGCCCCTTCTTCCCACGCTAGTCTTTTATACAATACTAGGGCTTCATGTATCTTCTGGCATTTCCCTTCCAAGACGTTCGTTAAAGGTCAGTTCCTAAAGTCCATCGTGCTTACTTTCTTGACCGCGGTTCAGGAATTGGACGTTCTATTTCTTAAATGGGTATTGTAATGGGGTTTTATTAAGTTTCATTATCGATATGCAGTTCTGTTTTCTTTCATCTGAATTGAATCCCAATTGATCATGTTCAAGATGACACCTCTGATGCTGATGGAATAAATTTTGGTTCTGTCTAATTTGAATGTAGTATGTTGCTGGAGCGATGTTGATTATTGGGTATATTCAAGTTCGAGTTATTTTACTTATCATAAGAGAGTGTGTTCATGGATTGGAATCCCCCCCCCCCCCAGTTTATAAAGATGATATTCATGCATATGCCATATTTTCAATTGAGGGAAAACATCAAAGACTAGGCCATTTCCTTGATTGAACTATGCATGACATTTAGCTCAATAAGTTTGGACAACTACAGGGTTTTTAATACTGCATTAATTCCGTTGAGACAAGAATTTTCAGTAAAATGCGAATCATCTAAAATTGATATTGTTTAAAAGTTGTAATTAATAAGTAACATGAGCAAGGAGTTTGTAATTTTTCTTCTAAAATTTCAAATGGATGGAAATTCTTCTTTCATTCTGGCTCGGGCCTTTTTCGTTTTTCTTTTTGCTAACTATGGGTTTCGCTCCAGTTTTAGCTTATATATTATTTGGCTTCACGGGTAAAAGTCCAGCATGCTGTTGACTTCTCTTTGGTTTATACAGATGAACATTATCATGTCTTCGATAAGCTACATGTGACAATGGGATTTCTATCTTTTCTCAGAGTTGCGGGAGATAAATTCATAGGGTGAAAATATATTAAAATAAGTTACTAATAAAAATTTCTAGTGAAATGTAGAACATTTTAGTCACTTTAATAATCTTCGATGAGATATCCACAGTATGAATGAGATGGATGTTTATTGCCCCAACCATTCTTTTTAGTCCCAATCCCATAATGAGGGACGGGCCTTTTCTTATCAGATATTTTGTGTTAATGATGCCTAAGAAAATTGCTTCTTTCCCCAAGATGCCAAACCTGTCCGAAGAAGAAGAGGAAAGCAAACAAAGCATGTTAATGTAAACCAACCCCCTTGAATGTTATGAAAAGCAGAATCAGGTTTCGAAGAAGCATATTATAATTCGAAGTTTCACCCAATTGAGCACCATCTTACGACAAAGTTTTTATCTTGGTAGGAGACATTATGAGTCCATCCACTAGTCAGATTTTTTTAAAAAAAGTATTTCATCATGATTTTTTTGTAAAAAAAATGTTGTCCTAATCTTTTTATTTTTTTGGGTTGTATTATGTACCTACTTTAGGATGAGAATCTGGTGGCCAAAGACATTCATAGATTGTAAATTTTATTCTGTTGTTTGTTTACTCGTAATACAGGTTTGAGATGTTTAAAGTGCTATGAAAGCAAGGCCTATCTGATTCGTTTTTTGAACGCCTGATGGCACTTACTGCAAACAAGGTTTCAAATGGTCCTATTGTGACTCATCGGACAATCGGTAGTGGATCACATGAAAAACATGATTTCTTGAAGTTCACAAGGAACAACAGGGTACGACTTCCAAGACATAGAGTCCAACATGGACAGCTGAACCATATATGTCTACTGGTAGAGGGATCAACCTTATCCAAAGAGATTTTTGGATGCATATATAGAAATCCTTCCAGCTTTATCTCCAAGAGATCTTTCTTATGCAAATCATCAAAATCAAATAATACTGAAGAGAAAGAATGCGTTACAACTTACAGTGATGTTTCAGATTTAGCTAGGTAGAAGAACAATGATTATTTACTTAACATTTCCTTTTCATATATTGTGTTACCTTTTTATGCTGTGTACTGTTTGTGAACATTTACCCTTGATTTCTATCCCAGACTGAGTTTTCACCTTTTTTGCCAACCTCTGCTGTCACTTTTATTCTTGGTCAAACTAGTAGTTTATCTTTCGTATCATATGAATGGTGGTGTTTCTTTTTTCTAATAATTTATGTCATGATTCAAACTTAGGTTTCAGAAATTCTGTAATATGTGCAGTGTACGTACTAAAGATGAGAAAGATTACCATAGTCATCCTAGTCGGGGCTTGGCTGAAGCTTGTAGATTTGTATGTAATGATGCAAAGTTTGTAAATGAAAGGGCCCGTCATGACATTGTCTTACTCTCCCGGTACTGTCCTGTGACTTGTGGTAACCTGATACTGTTTCTATTTGAAATGTACTTCCACAATTGTTCATCAAGCCTCTTCTTTTCATTTGATTTTGAAGCTATCTATGCTACAAGAAGTTCACTGTTCAGTAGAGATGCCATAGTTTTTAGGTCCATGGAAGTAACTGTTGGCTATTTGTTTCCTCAGTGGCATATTGAAATTGGATGCCCGTGCACGCCAAGATGTTGCTTTTCTTGGGGCTGAATTTCTCAAGCTTGATGGTTAGCTCATTTACCGTATTCTAATCATGTGCTTTCCTAGTTCATCTTTGCATCACTTAATTCATCTGATCGAGAACTGTTCTTGGTAGATGTAATAAATGTCGGAATATAAGCATGTAAATCTAGTGTATCTCATATTTCCAGGACTGTTAGTTTTATCCGTTTCCCTCCACTCCCTTGCTCCATTAACCAAAAGAAAGAAGCAAAGATGTGAAACAATACCGAAGCATTCAAACCTAGAATATTCAGTATAATTAAAATTAATTGGTTTTGTAGCAATAGGGCAATATTACAATATTGATGATTATGAAATGTTTTGCACATGTTTTTCATTGACTTGGTGAAAGCTTATAACTGCGTGCCGAAAGATGTACTTTGAAAAGCTTTAGAAAAGAAGGGTATGCGTGTTGCATATATTAAGGTCATGCAAAATATGTATGAGGGGGTAACAATTAGTGAGAGAACATCTGGAGGTGAGACAAAGGACTTGCCTATAAGGATTGGCCTTCATCGGGGATAAGCTTTGAGCCATTATTTATTTAACTTGGTCTTAAACGTTCTAACTGAGCTTATACTTGAAGAAATCCCCAAGTGCATGCTTTTTGCTAATGATATTGTTCTTGTGACTGAGTCAAGAGAAGAAATTAATTCTCAACTCAAGTTATGAAGAAAAACCTTAGAGTCGAAGGGTTTTCAACTGAGTAGGAGTAAAATAGAATATATACATTGTACTTTTGATAAGAGGAGAGTGAGAAGTGAGTTGCAAGTCAAACTAGGAGATCATGTCATTCCATAAGTGACAAAGTTCAGATATTTGGGATCAATTTTGCAAGAAGATGGTGAAATTGATGGAGATATTAATCAAAGAATTCAAATTGGGTTATTTAAATGGAGAAAAGCTACTGGATTTATTTTTGATAAAAAAGTACCTAATAAAGTAAAAGGAAAATTTTATCGTACTATTATTCGGCTATCGACGCTTTATGGTAATGAATGTTGTGCTTTGAAGGGGCTACATGAGCATAAAGTAGAGGTAACTAAGATGAGGATGTTGAGATAGATGTATGATCATATAAGAAAAAATAAGATTCATAATGAACTTATATGAGAAAGGGTTGGAGTAGCACCTATTAAAGAAAAAAATAGTAGAAAATCATTTGCGGTGGTTTGAACATGTACAAAGAAGGCCTAGGGTTGGAGTAGCACCTATTGAAGAAGAAAATAGTAGAAAATCGTTTACGGTGGTTTGAACATGTACAAAGAAGGCCATTGGATGCACCAATGAGAAGGGTAGATCAAGTTGTTTGGACCCTAGTTAAAAAGGGTAGTGGAAGACCAAAGAGAACGCTCAATGAGGTTATTAAGCGAGATCTCTTAGTTAACAATTTATCCCGAGATTTGGTTTTTGATCGAGCTCAATGGTATTTTTTAATCCAAATAGCCGACCCCACCTAGTGAGATTAAGACTCTATTGTTGTTGTTGTATAGCATGCTAAACCTTGTGATTTCCTCTTGTAATTTATTTCTATACATGCATTCAACTTTACTTTCTTTTACCTTTTGCTTTTCTCTTAAAGGGGGAGTTGGGAGCAGCGCTTTTTTACCAATCTTCGCATAAATATTCTATAGTGATTTTTATACATATATGGCGTGTTTTTTGTTTACTTAGATCTACTTCTCTTTTCCTATATAGCTCGGGCCCGAGAGGATACTGAGAGAATTGATCGTGATGTCAAGAAAAGAGTTGAGCGCCTTAATCGCATTGCTTCTGTCTGTATCACCTGTAATCTTTAAATTTGTTTTTCTGGATAGAAAAAAGCTGTACTTAAAGTGATATATTTCATGCTCATTTATATATATATATATATATTCTGAAGATCCTGAAGGATCAAGCTCAGTCGAGATTAAAAAGTGCTGCTGATAAGCATTGGAGTGATGGAGCCTTAGAGGTAAAAACATAATCATTATGCATATGCAAATTAAGATTTTTTTTTTTTCAAGTGACATGAAAAGGAGATTTTACATTTGTCTTCCAAATCATATATTTTGGCCATCTCTCATTTTTTGTGCTCGCATTTTATTTATTTTTTTAACACTGGTATCTATGGAATGTCACAACCTATCTTGAGAGTTTAACTGTTCTTTCTCTCCCTTTTTAAAGAAAATATGTATTTCTACTTATGAAACTATGGACTTCTAATTGGGGGACACTTTTGAGATACAGCATCTTGGGAGTGTTGAAATATTTCTTTATATTAGTATTATACTCAACATGTGGATAAATGTCTTAAGTGTTGAAGTACATTTTTTAGATTAGAATCTTAAGATTCAGGTTTCACATGCCAAATTTATGAATTATGAAAAAAACATTATGATTATTATATGTTCTGTTATTCATGGTAAATTAAGAATTCAAGTAACTGGACAACTTGTTTCATGGGAAATTTGAGACGTACACTAGATGCGGAAGGGATTAGAATTGAATTAATCTTTTGGTGTTTTTGTAATTATTTTATTTTGAAAGCTATGGTTTCTTTTATGTTATTTAGCTTAGGTGATTTCATTTCTTTATATTAAATTTATGATTTTTTTTATTGTTTTTAGGGCTCCATAAATAGTGATAGGGCAATTCTCACCAGAGACCTCTTTGATGCACTCCCTCCGGTTCAAAATATAAGATACAAATAATTAAATTACTCAATTCAAAAAGTTGGTAAAAATTGGTTAAAGACAATGAATATATAAAAAAAATATAACTCAATTTCTTAAAACACCCTTATTTATGGAGAGGGTGATGAGAAAGAATGAGTGAGAAAAAAGAGGTGGGAGATATATAATTAATTAGGGGTAAAATTGGAAAAATTGTATAAAAGGAAAAGACAAAACCAAAATGTATCTAATATAAAAAACCAGACCCCTCACACATTTGACTTTTATATTTTGAATCAGAGGGAGTATTATTACTTAGGTCGTCTCACTCTCTCTTCCATTCTCTCTTTCTCCCTTATCTTCCTAATTATCCATTTTCCTTCTTCTTCTTCTCCCTTCCCTCTGGCCTGTACCATTGTTTCCATGGCAAATTATGTTATATTTTCCATGTATCTCACATTTTTAGGCACATTTCTACACCCTTTCTTTTACATCACCTATAACATGGCACATTAGATTAGAAAAACCATTTTTTTCCCTCTGGTAAATTGTTCAACAAAAAAATTGAGGATTTGATGATTCAAAATGCATACAAATAATAATAAATTTCATGACTCCTTTTGACATAACCCCTTAACTTTCAGGCTGATTTGCGCCTTGCTGACTTCCGTGCTAAGCAACGTGCAATGGAAGATGCCCTTATGGCCTTGGAGGTAATATTATATATTGTGCAAGTGTTGACTGTGGAATGAAAGTTTTTTTCTTTTTCTTTTTCTTTTTTTTTAAATCAGTTTCTAATTTCTAGCATCTGGCATTTTTTTCTTTAACTAGGTCTTTGTTATTTATCCTATTTAAACTTCAAGGTGCATATTTTTTATCTCCTGAGGTAGAAATTTACTTTTTATTTTGTAAATATGCAGTTTGTCAAAAACATCCATGACATGATGGTGAGAAAGATGTATAAATTGTAAGTATGACTTGTACGCTCCCTTATAATTATAGGAAGATTTGAATAGCTTCTGATCATGTTGAGATACAGTCCTCCGGGCAGAGATAAGGGCTCTTTATCAGAAAATAATTTAAGAGGGCGTATAAGGCTGGAGAAGAATGGAAAAACCATAGATTTCTTTCCCGGGGATGTGTCTACTGACCGAATTATGGCTCTTCAGGTAATTTTTTTTGGTTTCTTTGCACGTATCATCCTTTAACTAATTGAATCAGGACATGAAGCAAGTGTATCCTAAAGTTTAAATGTCCAGGAAGCATACTGGAGCATGGCGTCAGCACTTTCTGAAGCTGATGGAATTGATTACACTGATCCTGAAGAGGTTTTAACTTTTAATATTTATGTTCCTGTTATTTAGTCATTATTTAATTATTTAATTTAGCTACTTCTTCCCTACCGGGAACAGCTTGAGTTGTTAATTACAACTCTTATCGACCTTGATGCAATGGATGGTAAGCAAAGTGTATCTCTGTTGGCGGAGTGTTCCAGTTCTCCTGATGTCAGTACTAGGTGAGCTTATTATGATAGTACAATTTCTCAAAAAATGTGCTTGCCTGTTTTATCAAATGTACATATTTAAGCAAAAAACCATAATTTCGTTTTACTTAATTTCTTTGCTCCTAAAATTTCTGGCAAGAATGTAACAAACAGGAAAAGTTTTTATTACTGGCTTACTAATGCGCGCCTTGATGAGCATCAGCATAGCAGACTTGACACATTTGAATTCATGTTCCATTAATGACTTATTTTTCATTATTTTGTCGCACGTTTGCTAAATTCTCAATTAGTCATTTGTAGAATTTGCCTGCTGCTGAGTTCAATATTAATAGTCATTTGTAGAATTTCCCTGCTTCTGAGTTATCCAATATTGAACTTATGAATGATGAAAGCTTCTGTTGGTCACAGGAAAAAAATTCTGCATTAAGTGATATGTTAAAAAAAAAAAGGGAACAAGCTTACTACAGCTTACATGAATTCATTCCAGAATATGCTTTTCCTCTCTTTGAACTTCCTTCTGTCTCTGTATATATGTATTCTTGATGGGTGTGTGTGATTCTAGACAAGCATTAGCCAAAGCACTGGCGGCGGCACCATCCATGTGGACTCTTGGAAATGCAGGGATGGGAGCGTTACAGGTGAGCATAAATGAAATTTGATTCATGAAAGTAGTACTTTTGGCAGGTTTTAGTTTCGTCTTTCTCCATTGTGCGAAATTGTTGCCTTTTGTTCTTGCTGCAGAGACTTGCAGAAGATACCAATCCAGCCATTGCTGCAGCAGCATCCAAAGCTATTTATGAACTCAAAAAACAATGGGAAATAGAGGAAGGAGATAGCTGGACCTTTATGGTGAATGAAAATACCTTGCATGAAAAAGAAAGTGGAAAATTTGACAATGAAGAAGGAGAAAATGACAAAAATTGAAGAAAAATTAAATATTTGTATTGGACGGTGTATGATTCTAACTATTATAGAATCAACCTAGATCCGCTCTAGGAAGTGAATATTGCCGATGTGATGATGCCATGTAAGTTGGTAAGCATATAACGCAGTTTAGTTTATCCTCATGTATATGTAACGTGCAGAGATGTAAAGCACGGGTTTTTTTGAGCATTCATCGTATATTAATCAACCTTGTTCTCTTGTTTGATGCAGGACAGAAGTTGGGCTGATTGTTGCGCTCTACTGCCGTATCATCAATAACATGTATGAAGACGCCTCAAGTGCTGCACACTTGGGGCTAAGTTCTAAAATCTAACTAGTTAGAAATTAAAACACGGTATATTCAATTTGTCCACAAAAAAAGTATATTTTTGTAATATATTTTCTTCCTTTACTATTGGATGATCTAAATATTGTAGACAAAATGACTGTGACCTATGCATTCATGGAATACTAATGGTGTCTCCACTTTTATGGTTCTCTTGCCCGTTTAGTTCCTATTGAAATGAATTGGATCATGATTTGAGAGCAGCTGAGTTCGTCAGATTCCAAATCAAGCTAAATCTTACTATCTCCGATTTGTATGGACTATTCCATTCACTTCTTCTTCTTTTTCATACTTAAACATGGGTACTAAAAGAGTTATTTTCAACAAACTTCATAATTTAGACGGTGTAGGATTCTAACTATTGTAGAATAATTCAATATTCGCTCGAGGAGGTGAATATTTCTCAAGTGCGATGATGTCATGTAAGTTGGGTTTAGAACTTAGGGTTCGAGGTTTGGATTTAGGGGTTCAAAGGATTTGGGAAGTGGGGGTGTGAGGTTCCAGGATTAGGTTCCGAGGCATAAAACTTTGGGCTTAGGGTTTATTTTAGGGTTTAGAAGTGCAGGGTGAGGGGTAAGTGTTTGGGTTTAGGCGTTCTTAAAGGTTTAGGGTTTAGGGTTTAGGGTTTTTGGTTTTAAAGTTTGGGTTTTAGGGTTTTAGGTTTGAGTTCAAGATTTAGGGGTTTAGGGATTGGGGTTTATAGTTTTAGGAAAAACATTATGTTGATATAGCCTGTGTTTGGTATCACTTATTGTTGGATAATAAGTTCTTATTAGGTAAGTCGAAATAAAACTCTTCTCACATACTTACCTCGTATACCGTGAATCACGATTTATAAGCACTTATTACCTAAAAATAAGCTATTCCAAACGAGCACATAATGATTACCTTTCATTGGCTCCCATTGACGTTTCCCTAACCTTTTTGTCCTATCTTGTAGGGGTGTTCAAATCCCGGGACGGGACCGGGAATACCCATTCCCGGTTCCTGGGATTGACCAGGACTGGGATATCATTCCCGGTCCTGGTCCCGGTCCCGGGAAATTCCCGAGACAACCGGGACCGGGAATTCCCGGTCTTAATAATATAATTATATTAGTTAAATTTTTTATAATCTAGTGTTTAAAGTGATTATTTAACACCTAATAAGGTCATAAAAATCACACAAATTGAGTTAGAATTGAAAATTAACATATTATTATCACATTCATCATTTTGGTTATTATCTTTATACATTATATATTTAGTATTTGTATCACGATATATACGATTTAACTCTAACTAAATATGTGATATACATTTTATCAAATGATAACTTAATTTATGGGGTAAAAAATACAAAAATAAAATAATAACCTATTTTTTAAGGAAAAAAGAAAGAAAAAACAACTGAGACCGGGAATTCCCGGGATCACAAGGTGTGATCCCGGTCCCGGGTTCTTTAGATCCCGGTCCCGGTTTTCCCGATCCCGGTCCCAGCCGGGACGGGAAATTCCTGGGATAAAATATTCGAGACCTGGCCGGGACAACCAGGACCGGGATACTTTGAACACCCCTACTATCTTCTTCAAAGAGCTTTCAGTTTGATATCAAAAAATTAATTTTAATTTCATTTAGTATTTTTTTTAATTTAAAAGTTAACATTTTTATGCTTTATATTATATGTTTTTTATGCCAATGTTTATAATATATATTAAATATATTTGCATGAAAGTATTTTCAAAATTTTCTAATATGTTAACTATTTTTATTTTTATATTTAAATTTTAATATTTTTCTTAGAACTATCATATTATATACATATACGATAAAAAGTTAGGTGCAAATTTAAAAGTGAACTATTTCATTGTAGGCACCTAACACAATTAACTATTTTTGGGTGTAAAAGTATATATAATCAATTTATTTGTTAGCACTTATAGCAACATTGTTAACCCGAGTTAACTTCTACTATTTCCAATCCTAAATATAAGACCTAGTTGCCTTTTTTTAATAGATTAATGAAGTTAATTAAATTACTTTTAAAGTATTTATATTTATCGCTTTTCTTAAAACTAATTTGTTTGACTTATAAATTAATATAAAATATAGGGTTAAGATGCAAAAATACAAATGAGATTTTTTTCAAATTTGCGCCCAACACCAAATGATTTTTTTAGGAGTAAAAATAATTATGAACTTACAAAATATGTGCAAAAATACATATTAACCATTAGTTGATCATTTGTTTACATTTTTTAAAGATTAAGGTGCAAAAATACACATGAGATTTTCCCAAAAATGGACCCAACACAAATGCTTTTTTAGGGGCAAAAATAAATATGAACTTTTAAAATAGGTGTACAAATACACATTGAGCATTAGGTAACTGTTTGAATTTTTTTTTTTTTTTTGGGACTAAAGATGGTGACATTGAGGATGACATGGATGATTAAGAAACAATTTGGAAAGAAATACTATATACTCTAAAAGTAACATGTTATCTGAACTCTATCCAATAAAAATATAACAACTCATATTATTTTAATCCTAGTTGGCTGATGACTCATCTCAAAAAATTTAAATTTTATCTATTTTTAAGAAAAATATTAGTTGATCATTTTGTTTTAATTTTTTTTCAAAAAAAAAAAACTAAGATGTTTTTTCTTCAAAATAAGATAAAATTTGATTTTGTTTTTTTTTTCCAGTCATCAACCAATCAAGATTACAATGATAATAGTTATTATGCTTTCACTGGAGAGAGTTCAAATGATGTGGCATTCTTAAAGTATATAAGTATTTCTTCAACTTGGAATAATAATTTGCTGACCGGGTAAGGGATATTAATTTCCATCTAACCTTTTATCTCCATCTCATCACTTCTTTTAGAATAGAGATGGAGGGTTAGGTGGAGTTAGATGATTAGGTGTAAATTATTGTTCTAAGTTATTTCTTAATCATCAATATCATCCTCCATGTCACAATTTTCAATAAAAAAAATTTAAACAAACGGACAACTAATGGTCAATATATATTTTTGGATCTATTTTGAAAGTTCATAGTTATTTTTGTCCTTCAAAAAAAAAAATTGTGTTTGCACACTTTTGGGAAAATCTTATGTGTATTTCTGCTTTTTAACCTTTTACAAATTCAAACAAACGGTCAATGTATATTTTTGCACGGATTTTAGAAGTTCATAGTTACTTCTACTTTTCAAAAAAAACATCTGGTGTTGGATATACTTTTAAAAAATTTCATTTATATTTTTGCACTTTATCCCTAAAATATAATTATATACAACATATGATATGATTAAATAACTTACTTATTTTTTTTTTAATTTCTATAAAAAAAATCAATTAAATTTTATATTTAGTATATAATGCAGCATTACGTCTTTCCAACCTAGTCAATGCTTAGACTCACAAGAATTGTGGCTTCTACTCGTTTCTTGGAGAAGACGTTTCTCTCTAGATTCATCAACAGCAATCAAGATTGGGATGATGAAAAGGCTCAAGGCGAAGGAGGAAGAGATAGAGAAGCTGGGAAAACTGAAATGGGCTATGGAAGAGCGAGTCAAGTCTCTGTGCGTCGAAAGCCAAATATGGCAAGATTTAGAATAGACCAACGAAGCCACCGCCAATAACCTCTGCACAAACCTCAAGCAATTATTAGCCCAAGTCAAGGACGACCGTACACGCGCAGTGCCCATTGCCGATGGTGACAACAACGAGGACTCAACCGTCGCCCCCGTGGGGCCGGTGCCATTCTTAGACGATACCCAATCATGCTGCGACAACACCGGCGGGAAGGGATGAAGACGACGACGCAAATAATCACCACCAAAGCGAGACAAGATAAGCGACGATGGAAGGGTGTTGGCGCAAGGTGTGCACGGTGGTGAAGGATAAGGACGAAGAAGGTACAAGTGGCGGCGGCAGGGAGAGCATAAATCGGTGCAAGAACTATGGGAAGGAGGAATCATAGGGGGTACGGACTGCTTTGTTAAAATTAATTATGTTAGGCATTTGTGTCATTTTTTTTAATTTCATAAAAGACAATGAGAGCACAAGGGATTTTAAAATTAGAAGCACCTGCCCAATATTTCTATGCATATTTGGCAAACCACAAAATCGTATTTTTTCATAAGCTTAGGTAAAACTCATTTCATAAAAATTATTATCAAAAGCTAATTCAAACGTACACTTAATTTGAATACGTTCTAGTTTTAAATAATTACAACTTTGAAGATCTCTCTACTAAATATTACTCCCTCCCATATCTAATATAAGACATATTTAAGGAGTTGGTTTTTATTTTAAATATAAGACATAATTTTCGTATTTATTAATATTTTTCTAATTTATCTATATTGATACTCCATTATTAATAATTAAGGAGGAGAGGGAAACATGGAATTAAGGAAGATGATGATTTAAAAAATAAACGTTATAACCCACTCAACTAGTACTCCCTCTGATTTTTATTATAAGGCACCAACTACCAATTCTCACAAATCAATAAAGATTGTTGAAAGCATTAAAGTTATCCTAAAGTTCAAGTAATTTCTAATCTTACTCTCACCAACTACACTAAATTTAAATATGGGAGATTTACACTTAGGTCCCATGGAAGAAGAAAAATGAAGAAATGGTCCCTGTAGATTGCAAAATGAAAAAATGGTCCCATTAACAACTCCATGAGCCTGTATTGACAACTTGTTAACAACTTCAGGAGCTTATATTGACAACTCCATGAGACCATTTTTTCATTTTGCAATCTATAGAGACCATTTCTTCATTTTTCCTATCCCTTGGGACCTGAATGTAATTCTTTCTTTAAATATCTATTAATTATTACTCTCTGCCACTATTCTTATTAAATATGGGTATATATGAAAAAATAAATTAAATGATCATTGAAAACTTATAAATTCCTTATAAAAAGGACTAAAACCATGTGTTTGTTGGTGTCTTAGTATGTGTTTGTCACCAAAATGAGGCTTTTATGATGAAACTAGGGTGGGGTCTTGTGAAACGTAGGGATACTTTATGGGTAAAGTTCATGCGCGAGAAATATAAATGTGGCGACGATGTTATACCGATTGTTCGTAATAAGAAAAGGGGATCTCAAGCGTGGAAGGGGATTACAAATGTTTGGGAACGGGTACAGGAAGGGATAGGATGGCGGATAGGGAAGGGACACCGAGTGTACTTCTGGAAGGATCCATGGCTCCCGCATCATGATAGTCTTATCAATTATTGTTCGGGAGACGTCCCAGCAAGTATTTTAGATGACCTTGTGAGTATGTATGTAACACCGTCAGGTGGATGGGACTGGGCAAAATTTGATTCGTTTTTACCTCCGTTGGTACTTCGGGCTATGCGGAATGTTTCTCCGGGGTCAAGACAACATGAGGACGATAGACCTATATGGCGGCTCTCGAATAGTGGGGAATTTACGATTAAGTCGGCATACAGGCTGGTGGCGAATGTACATTCTTCTCCTCTTCGTAATTTATGGCGGAACATATGGAAGCTTCGTACGCCGCAAAGATGCAAGACCTTTTTGTGGATGGCGGCACGCGGGAGATTGATGACGAATTCTTGGAGAGTAGCGTGTGGAATGCCGGTGCAACAGGATTGTTTTGTGTGCTCAGGGGTGAAGGAGACTGTGTTGCATGTTCTACGGGATTGTCATGTTGCAAGAGGGTGCTGGGAGAAACTTGGGTATTCACCAGCACAAAGTACTCGATTTTATGAATTAACGGATCCTTGTTCTTGGATACGTTGGAACTTATTACGGAGAAAACAACACGAAGACGTAAGTTGGGAGGTGTTGTTTACAATACTCTGTCGGCAGCTATGGATTAACAGGAATTTGGGAGTGTTTAATGGTAGAAGGTCGGGAGTTATGCAGATCTTAGCTCAAGTACGAGCTCAGACGAGATGGGCTGATGTTAACTTATGCCCAACACGTCTCGACAGGGAAGATTCTAATATATGGAAGCCTCCGTATGTTGGATGGGTCAAGGTGAATGTGGATGGTGCATTCAGTCAGGTTACTGGTACTGCTGGGTGTGGAGGGATTGTGAGGAATCATGAAGGTATATTACTAATGGGATTTATGTGTGGACTGGGTAGTGGGAACAGCCTGAACGCTGAAGTTTGGGCATTACTGCTGGGGATTAAGATGGCATGGGATGCAGGGTGGAGGCGAGTAGTCGTGGAATCTGATTGCTTGCAGGTGTTGGAGCTGATGGCAGGAGAATGGGACGAGGATCACATGGAATCTGAACTTCTGGGGCAAATTCGGCAGATATTGGATAGAGATTGGGAGGTATCAACAGAATGGTGTGGATGCAAATCAAATAATGTGGCTGACGCTCTAGCTAAGGAATCTCTGAGAGTGTCTACAGGACTGATATGGTTTCATGATCCGCCAGAGTGTATTAGATCTATGTTGCACGAGGATTTGAGTGCGGGGTAGTTTCTGTTTTTGGTTCATGTTTTGTTTTGTTTGTATGTTTTTCATCAAAAAAAAGTATGTGTTTGTATTATTTTTTGAGAATTGTCAAACACTCATTGTTTTTGAAAAATTACGATCTACGAAATAAACATCTGTTCGTATTCTTTTAAAATCATGGTTTGGGCTTATCAAACACTCACAGACCACCAGGAGTCCATGTTTTAAAAATTACTGTACATGTTATGTTCCCTATGTTTAAATCTCCTCCCTCGTAACAGTCCTCGGCACTCTCTCGCTCAACTCTCCCCGTCGCCGTCATCGCTATCACACACAAAGTAGGCGACGCTCTCATCTCTCCCCTCTCAGACACAGTCGACGTGTCGTGGGTGTGTTCTCTTGCGTCGCGTCTCTAGCCCACTAAGTCGAGGTATTCTCCTCCTCCTCTTCTATGTGTTTACCGCAAGTTATAGAGATTTTTTTCTGTTTCATCGTGATATTTCTATGGGTCTGGTCTAGGGATTTTGATCTATGCGTATTCTTTTGTTATTGTGAAATTCTCTGCTACTTTAGTTTTTTTTTTCTCTGTTACACATGAATTTTCTCTTTGCTAGTGGGCTTTCGGAATATTGTAAAATTATACATATTCCATCGCGTTCATATTTTCCTATTGTTATTGTTCAGGGTTTCTTCTTTTCTACTATTGTGGAAGCAAAAGATGGGTATATTTGAGCCCTGCAGAGCAATTGGATACATAACGAGCAATGTCCCTATGTCCATTCAGAGACTTGGTACCGAAACTTTCGTCACTGTCAGCGTTGGGAAGGCCTTTCAGATTTATAACGTAATTTCTTTATTGCTCAAAACCTTTTAAATATGTTGATGCTGATGTGCTTGTGACGTAATTTCTTTATTTGTTGTATTAATCATTTCATTGTTATAGTAATGTCGAGAGCGCTCATAATATTTTGAATAGGTTGATGTTAATTTGATCTGTTTGTGTTGATCATATCATTCATTATTGCTATAATTTTCAAACAACTTGACTGTCAATGTGGCATTTTCTCTATGCAGTGTGCAAAGCTCAATTTGGTTCTCATTGGTGAGTTATATACGTTTCCTTATTGATTTTAAATTTAGTTAAACATATTTTTTTAATTGGAATTTTCTATTTTTATGAAAGGTCCTCAGCTCCCAAAGAAGATTAGAGCTCTTGCTTCCTATCGTGAATTCACTTTTGCCGCATATGGAAGTGACATTGCAGTTTTCAAGCGTGCGCACCAGGTTTTCCCCATGATACGCTGCTAAAACCCCCTTAAAATGCAAAAATAAAAGAAATAAATTGTTAGGTCGTTAATGTTGTATTTTGAAAGTTACCACTGACCACTTCACTTTTTTAAAATATATATTATATGTATTTTATTTTTAATTTTCTTGTTCTGCATGCTAGGTTGCACAATTTTTTATGCAAAATTGTCTTGAATTTTGGGAAGCTTGAGTTTGAAACTTTGGAATAAAATATCTCTAGTCAAGTTGTTAGTAACTGGAGAAAAGAAATGCTTGGAGGAAATAGAATTAGTGTTTTTTTTTTATGAAATTTAATGTCATGCCTCTTTCAGGTAGCAACTTGGAGCAACCATAATGCTAAAGTCAATTTCTTACTATGGTTTGGGGAGCATATCATTAGTGTTGATGCTCATGGTCTCATGTTCGTATGGGCCTTTAAGGGAATTGATCAGAACCTTGCTCCGTTTGGGCACATGAAGTTAGATGATAAGTTTGTTGTTAGTTGTATAATGCATCCAGATACTTACCTTAACAAGGTGAATACCTCTTTCCTCAGGGAGTTTTGAATTAAAACTTGTGTTATTTAGATATGCATTCATCTTGTGTAACACAGAAGCATTTAAATAGGTTCTTATTGGGAGTGAACAAGGCGCTATGCAGCTTTGGAACATTAGCACAAAGAAAAAAATATATGAGTTTAAGGGATGGAATTCACCTATCATGACTTGTGTATCTTCCCCTGCTCTCGATGTTGTTGCTATTGGTTGTGCGGACGGAAGGATTCATGTTCACAACATTCGATATGATGAAGAGTTGGTTACATTTACCCACTCTACGCGAGGTTCTGTGACTGCCTTGTCTTTTAGCACTGGTAAGTGCTAGATTTTTTTTTGTTATTTTAATTTGTCAATGGTAAGCATTGCATGCCACTACGCTGTTATCTTAAAAGAATTGTGAAAGTGTGAGAAAGATTGTTTTGTGTTTTGATAGTTACTTTTATCAACAAGAAAATCTTTGATTGATTCTTTTTCTTGTGAAAAGGATTTGCAAATGGATTACAGGGAAGACAAATTTTCATTTTCAGAATTTATGGTGATTTGAAATGAAGTAAAACAAAAGATGTCAGACCAATTTGTGGAAAAGATTAAATTACAGTGAAAATGCTATCTTTTGTTCATCTCCTATCTTCATTCTAGTTGGTTGTTACTAGATTTAGGTCTAATTGAGAGAACTCTAATTCCCTTTTCATGCGAAAATGTGAAACGGGTAGCAATTTATTGGACAGCATGCTTAATATAGAGGTATAAAGAGAATATACCCTTCTTTGCAGCATACCCATATAAATTTAGTGTATCCTAAACCATATGAAAACACTAAAACTTCTTGGAAGTACTAAAGCCACATAACAATCACACCCCCTGAAAAATCAGCAGCAACGGAAAAGTGAGGGAATTGTTTCTTGATTTAAGGAAGGCGATCCCAAGTGGCATCTTTAGGCCCTGAATTTTTTCCAAATGGATCCTTTTTTTTTTAGCAAATTGCTGCAACAGATTTTTCAATTCCTCATCAGATTCCCAGCTATTTCTAATATCTTGCAACAATTCAGCTGAACATGTGGATAGAGTCATTTGCGTAATTTCCATCCGTGGCTTACGATAGAGAGCATCTGCCACATTATTGTTGGTGCCCTTTTTGTAATGGATTTCATAGTCAAATCCCATCAATTTAGAGACCCAATACATTTGAAAGGAAGTTTTTAACTTCTGGTCTAGCAAATACCTCAAACTTTGCTGATCTGTCCTTATAATGAAACGCCTCCCTTCAAGGTATTGATGCCAGTGTTCAACAGCCTGCACCACTGCCAATAGTTCCTTCTCATAGATTGATAATGCATGATGTCTTGGAGCCAATGCTTTGCTAAAAAATGCTAAAGGCTGACCTCCTTGCATCAGAACCACACCAATTGCCACTCCACATGCATCAGTCTCAACAACGAATGTCTTGGAGAAATTAGGCAATGCTAAAACCGGAGCTGAACTTAGAGTTTCCTTCAGCCTCTTAAATGCTTGTGCAGCCACAGGAGTCCATAAAAAACTATCTTTCTTCAACAGATTGGTTAAAGGTTGAGCCAACTCACCATAGGATTTAATAAACTGCCTATACCCAAGGAAAGACCGGAGTTGCTTGACCGTAACTGGTTCTGGCCATTTCAATACTGCCTTAAATTTTCTGTGGATCAGTAGAGACCCCACCATTCTAAATAAGGTGACCCAAATATTCCACCCAAGTGGCTGCAAATGTACACTTACTTTCCTTGACAAATTACTGATGTTTCTGCAATATTTCCAACACAATTCTAAGATGTTCTATATGCAGAACCATACTAGGGCTATATACCAATATATCATCAAAAAATACCAAAACAAATTTCCTAAGATATTCACTAAAAATAGAGTTCATGGCCCCTTGAAAAGTTGCCGAGGCATTAGTAAGCTCAAAAGGCATTACCAACCACTCATAATGTCCAGCATGTGTGCGAAATGTTGTCTTGTAAGCATCACCTGGTTCCATTCTGATCTAATGATACCCAGCCCTAAGATCAAGTTTTGTAAACCATCTTGCTTCCCTAAGTTCATCCAACAGCTCTTCAACCAAAGGAATTGGGTATTTGTTCTTAATCGTCCTTTTATTAAGTTCCCTGAAGTCAATGCACATTCGCCATGTTCCATCCTTCTTTTTAACCAACACTATAGGAGAAGCAAATGGAGAGGAGCTCTCTTGGATCACCCCACTTTCCAACAAACCCTTGACTTGTCGTTCAATCTCATCTTTTTGCATAACTGGATAATGGTAAGGACGAAGATTAACCGGATCAGCTCCCTCACTAAGAATGATTGGATGATTGTGTCCTGGCTGCAAAGGTAGCAATGAGTGTGGCTCAACAAATACTGCACTAAACTCCTTCAGTAACCCTTTAATCCCTGCACTCATCTTTGCTGAACCCTAAGTCAAAACACAACTAGGGTGGTTCTGTTCCTCTACTGCTTGTAATAAGAAAAACTGACTTCCACCCTCCTCTACATCATCAAGGTGACGTACCAACTTGCAATCGGCTTTGGGAGTGGCACGCAAAGTGCAAACTGAATTATTATACCAGAATGCCATCGCCAAATCATCATAATTCCATGAAGCATGATGAACAACTTGTTGCAGCCATTGCAAACCTAATACAATATCATAGGTTTTTATTTCCATAATACGCAAGTCAAACTGAAACTCTTCACCCTGCATCTTCCATTTAAAGTTACGCCACAAGCCATACAACTTCAAATGACCACCCCCAGTGACCTCAACTTCACCACAAGGTGTTGCAGCTCCCTTCCAGCCCAATTTCTTGGCTAATGCCACGTCCAGGTACCCGTGAGAAGCACCATTGTCAATCAGAATCTGCACAGGACGCTTTCCAACATACCCTTGAATTCTCATCGAAGCCACTCTAACTCTTCCCTGAATGGCATGTAGAGAAATCTGTAAACATTCTGCCCCATCACTGTGGGAAAAATCTTCCATAGAATCCTCTTGCTGCGGTGCGTCAAGCCCTTCAAAATCTTCTACCAGCGAATCCATTTCAATCAATCGGATTTGCATCTTCTGTTTTTTAGCGTAGTTATGGCCTCGAAAATAAGGTTGATGACAATAAAAGCACAGATTTTTAGTTCGGTGCTCTTCCACATCTTCGGGAGTCATGTGTTGGGTTACCGACCCTGTTGTTGCCGTTGATTTTAATTGCGTATTGGAAGCAGTCGAGGAGGGAAGAGAAGAATTACTTCGACCCAAAAGATTACTATTTTTGGCCAAGAAGGAAGGTTTACCAGTCACAGGCTGAGTCCCAGACCGTTGGGTCAAAGACTGGGTCCCACCAATCACAGAAGAGAACTTTGAATTCTTCCACCTGTCCAAGTATGTGTCCACGTGCCATGCTCCTTTGCGCTGATTTAGTTTAAGATCATTAACGTTTCTGGAATTAATTTCGTGAATCTTGGCTATACTCCTTGCTTCCAACATTGTGCGAGGTTTCATAATCCGAACCTAGCTGGCGAAATCGGGTCGAAGCCCTTCAATGTATGCTTGAATCGCTTGCTCCTCTGGAATCCGCAACTTACAACGCAGAGTATCAAATTCATCCGTATAATCGTCCAAAGAATCTGAATGGTATAGTTTCTTGAAATCACCCCTTGGTGATTCATACGAATTCCCGAAACGCACCTTGAGAGCATATTCGTATTCACTCCAAGAAATAGCTCGATTGTCGTCACCGTCAACAAAGGCTTGGCTCCAAATATAAGCCTTTTCATCAAGATGAATACTTGCCATTCGGACCTTCCAATCTTCTGGAGTTCCATCAAGGTCGAAATACCTCTCGCATTTAATAATCCAGCCTGCAATATCAGAGCGCTAGAAATGGGGAAACTCCATCTTCGCCAGCCTTGTCGGGGGTGTATAACGATCATCGGTCATTCTGGGTTGATGGTAATCAAAATGGTCGGCATGTCTCTCTCGACGTACGTCATGATGACTGTCGAAAAGAAGAGCTCTTGGGTGGCGATATGAGTTGGCGCCCAATTCCGGTGCCGACCCAGCATGACGAACCTTGCCACAATCATCGTCTTGAATAGCCGACGCCCGATCTTGCCGAAGGAGGGCCAATTCGGCCGACAAGTGTTGAACAATTGCTTTTAAGGCCGACAGTTCTTGAACCACTGCCGGTAAGCCTCTTAATTCTTGAACCACCGCCGGCAAGCCACGCAGTTCTTGAAGTTCTGATTCAATAGCGTGAAATCTTGCATCGGACGAATTGGGCATGGCGTCTTGAGAACTACCAACTCGTGTCATCACCATCGCAGAATGTGTTTGTGCCGAGGAGTATGGGCTCTGATACCACTGATGTGGATGTTGTAAGAAGAGAGGAGAAGAGTAGAGTAGAGAGGGAAGAGAAGTCAGAACAGAGTAGGAGAGAGAGTCAAAGAGAAGGATAGAGGAGAATGAAATCGCAATTCGTATATTCATTCGCAGGTAAAAGACCCTCACTTATGCATAAGTCCCTGTTTATATAGGAGTATATGAGTATTCTAAATCAGCCTCATAGACTTAAATCTGCTGAACTACACTATTAATCCTAAGACAATTACCTAATTACCCCTACTTACTTATATTTACACCTTACACATTAGGGTATTGATGAATTAATTAATTGTAAATATTATTGGAATAAGCCCTTAAGTATAATTAGAAGGGTATGGTAATTGAGTCAATAGCCTAGCCATCACCCACATAAAGGTGGCATTATTAACCTATCGTACATCCCATCATCCAATCAAACTGCAGACATGATGACAAAACCACTTACTTAGGTTCAATTTGAAGGACTCCATAACAAGCTGAGAATGCTAGACATATATTCTCCAGCTTGTGGGAGAGTGTTAGAAATCAAAGCTTCAATCAGGGGCATAAATCATCGAATATGACCGTTGGTACAAAGATTATAATCAATTATATTATTCTTTATTTGTATCCCTAAGAAATCAGCCCAAATCATGCGGTTTATTAGGGCCATTATTCTGATATTATTCCCCTTAATGTGATTGGATCATTCCAGTGTCCGAACCCCTATATATGTACTGCTCTATCGTGAATATAACAATGTTACATTTGTTTACTGGTTTTTTCTGTTTCTTTTAGATGGGCAACCTCTTCTAGCTTCGGGAGGTTCATCTGGTGTCATAAGCATATGGAATCTGGAAAAGAAAAGGCTCCAATCTGTCATAAAAGAGGCTCATGATGGATCAATCACTTCATTATATTTTTTTCCTAACGAGCCAGTGATGATGAGTTCTTCTGAAGACAACTCTATTAAAGTAAGATTACTTTTATTACCTTTTTTGAAGATATATTGGAATCATGTTTTGTTTCTGAAACAAGATGGTTTATCTTCACTGAATCTCTTAACAAATATTGTGTGGATAGCTATAATTTCTTGTGCTTAATTCTAGACGTTTTTTTTTTAATTTGCTTTGAAAATAAAACAACAGATGAAGGTAAGTTTAAATATCTGCAACCTCATGCTAACCACTACAAATCTGTTTTATTTTGCTTTATTGACATGAACTATTTCTTCGAACCGTACAATTTAGCTATCCATAATGTTATGCTATTTTAGGTATCAATATACCTGCAACACCAAGCTTAGACTTTATGTTGGGCTATATGTAGTCTGTATTCTGTTGCAGTTTACTGGTTGTCGTGCCCATTGAAGCATGTAACTTTGTGAGCATAACATTTTCTTGTGGATTTAAATTTACTTGTTGAATTTAATGATATTTCTAACAAGTTTTCTGTTCTACACAAATAAAGTAGAATTATTTTACCACAAAAAAAACAAAAATCTAGAATTCAAACTTCAAGGAAAAAATGATCAAAACTTAATCATGTAGCAAAACTATTTAATGTTTTCGCATATCTAGTTTACCCAAATTTCACCCAGGATACCTCTAGCACAACCACTGTAACTGCTCTTTTTCATCACTTTGATCATGTTTTTTATAGTTTAATGACCTAACGACAAGCTTAGATGCAATCATGTGATTGACCTTGTAAAGAAGTGTTGATGGAATCTTTACCTTTTCTGTGCTAACGTAAGATTTCTGCCTTAATGTTATTTTATGTGCCTTTGATTTCTTTCCTTTTTTATTTGATTGCAATGTCTTCTATTGATCTAATTAGGATTTCTCTTTATTCTGTAATCATAAAAGGATGATGTATCATCTAGTACCCTTATTACAAAGCAATGGCAGGTCTGATGTTAGTTTAGCTTGATAAATTGTGCTGATGTACACCAAAAAAAAAAGTACCATATGCAATTTTTAATATAATAATAAGAGTAATCAGAATATATATATTTCTATGTATGTCTGACTTCTTTTTTTTGTTTATCCTTTTGCCTTAGATGTGGATTTTTGACACAAGTGATGGTGATCCTCGTCTTCTGCGTTTTCGCTCTGGGCATAGTGCTCCACCACTCTGCATAAAGTAATAATAATTTCTGTGTTAATTTTAGTTTGAACGTTTTTATCATTATTCAGGCACCTACAAGTTAAAAGCAGTTTATTTTTCAAAAACTAGAAAAAGTATTGAAGATTTCTGATAGGGACTAAGGTAGTATAGGCTACCAAAGTCTTACATCGAGTAGTCTGGGCTGCTTGATTGGGTACTTAAATGTCTTAGCTCTCCCACCTCAATAGCTAGCTTTTGGGGTGTGGTTCTCCAAGGTGCTTGGGTGCCTATCATTTGGCATCAAAGCCATTCGATCCTTAACCAACTCTTCCTCCAGCTTTCTTTCCACATCTCTTTCGTTCCCATCATCATCAGTGAAGCTTCAAGAAACCTTGCTACGACCTTCTAATCTGATTTTGGACTGTGTCTACATGGATCATTTTATCGTGGAAGCCTTGATATCTTATTGGCTACATCGTGCTATGCCTACCCTTGTTCGTGGAGTTTCATTGGAGTTGCCGATACAAGTTCCTATGTTGCTTTTCTAACCCCTAAACCTCCGGACATACGAGGAAGTCATTACTCGCCTTGAGGACAAGGCGAATTTCTAAGGAGGCGGTATTGATAGAAAACCAAGCTGGAAATCACGTGCGGTTAATTTAGGGAATTGAATTAATCTGATTTTGTTTTATTAATATTTAGTTTAGTTGTTTTAGTAGTGGTTTTAGTGGTTTGTTAAGTCTTAGGATTAAATGGAGTTAGTTAAGATTATATGCTGAGTCAAGGTATTTTATTTATTGAATTAAATACATGCAAGTATGTTGTTTTTGTGAGTCGTGGTTAGTGGTTCTAAATTTTAAGGAGTCATGGTTATTCTTTTTATCTATAAATATTGACTCTTGTCATATATGTAAAAGCAGTCTGAAAAATATATGCAAATTAGTAGAGAATTACTTCTCTAATTATGGGAGATTCTCCTTGGGCTTTAGTAGTTCGATGGGTTAAGATTCTGTCTCATCTTTCTACTAAAGATTTAACCTTTTCTTTATTAATTATGAGATTAGATTCTGATTTCATGATTTAATAAAGATTTATTCTTCTAATTTTTATCCTCTTAGTCTTTTATCTTTCCTGAAAAAATCGGTCTCTACCATTTGGTTAAATGATAGGTACCCAAGCACCTTGGAGAACTACACCCCAAAAGTTAGCTATTGAGGTGGGAGAGCCAAGGCATTTAAGTACCCCATCAAGTAACTCATACTACTCGATGTGAGACTTTGGCAGCCCATACTACCTTGGTCCCTATCAATACATCCTCCCTGGAAAGTCGACGTCTCGGCGGCTTCACCCAGTGGCACTTCACTCAGCCTCCTTGCCAGTCAGAACCCTCCGTCGGTAGCCCTCTCCGGTCCGCCGGCCAACAGCTCTAATACCAAATGATAGGCATCCAAGCACCTTGGAGAACCACACCCCAAAAGCTAGCTTTTGAGGTGGAAGAGCCAAGGCACTTAAGTACCCCGTCAAACAGCCCATACGACTCGATGTGGGACTTTGACAGCCTATACTACCTTGGTCCCTATCAATAGTAGATTTTCCTTGGGCTTTAGTAGTTCGATGGGTAAAGATTATGGCTCATCTTTCTACTAAAGATTTATCCTTTTCTTTATTAATGATGATATTAGACTCTGATTTCATAATTTAATAAAGATTTATCCTTCTAATTTTTATCCTCTTATTCTTATTAATGTTGCATTGTCCCTATCAATTTCACCATTTCATATCATTCATCTGTTTCTCCCCTGATAGATGTTGTTTATTAATTATTGTAGTTATTATAATTCTCCTTGTTATGTTGCTAGAAAACTATTGTAAGAAACCAAACAACATGTAATAAGACTGCGGCAGAGTTGCATATTTCTTATTTTCAACAATGCAACTAAGAATTGATAATTCTTACAAGTTACAATACAAGCCTGTAGCAGTGTGAACTCAGATGGCTAGCAAGCAGGCCTCAAAACATAAATTCTATTTGTCAAAATCAATGTTCCAAACATCCAGTAGTTTATAAAAACTGTCATCTTTATGCTTTGGCACTTTTAATAATTCTGAGTCTTCATCATGTCCAAATTTCTGATGGTAAATTTTCTTACCTATAACAGATCATTATCACTTTTGATTATCTGTGTCATGTTCACCAGTATTGCATGGATCTTTCAGATTTCTCTTATTGAGTTCAACTCATTGGTTATCAAGCTTTTCCTTCTGCTTGTGTGTGTGTGATGTGCCATCACTGAAATTGCACTTTATGTAAATCATATACGGCAGGTTTTATGCCAATGGGAGACATATTCTCTCTGCTGGTCAGGATCGTGCCTTTCGTCTCTTCTCTGTAGTTCAGGTCTGTTATCTTTCAAAATTGAACATGTTTTTTTTTTTTTTTGGTTGTCATTTGCTTTCTCTTGATAAGTGAACTTTGCTTAAGCTATGAACTGACTATTACATATTTATACTGTCTTCCATAAAATATTTTGTGAAGGTGACCATGGATATCCAATAAACATATTCCATAGTGCATATTATATTTGTTTGTTGTTATGGATATTCCCATGGTTATGATAGTGCCAGAAAAATGTTTGTAGGAATAGAAAGGAGAAGAAGAAAAAGTGAGAAGAAGTGGGAGAAGAATTCTAGAACCCGAATCTGAAATTCTAGAGAGACAAGGGAAATTGTTTACTGAATAATACTTCTCATGGTAATTTAATCTGATGCACCCATACATAAATAGGCTGATGTGATAAGACACAAAATAACTGAAGATAACTATTCCCTTAATAAGCTAGAATTAACCAACATTTAACTCCTTTCCCCAAGTCTTTTCCTAGAATAAACCAGCAGAGGTCGCTGGTTTCTATCGGATTAAGTCATTAATTTTATCTTGATGTGACAACACACTTTAGGTGTCAAACCTGTGTTGTCGTTACAGAAGCTTATTGATGTGACAACACAATTTATGCTTGACTTGGTTAGAAGTTTCATACCTGTGTTGTTGTATCTGATTGGATACTTCATTAGATTTCTTCGACTTTGAGCATATTGCCCATACTTGGTCCTTGCTATCCAAGTAGAGCTTTGATCATGGATTTCCTCAAGGAGCTTGCTTGTTCTATCTTTCAATCACTTTACTTGTTTAAACCCTTTCTTAGGAACAATTCGGGTTGTATCAAGTCAATTGTTCATATAGTCTATTGGTGAAAAATGAAATACTTATTTTTGAATGTGGAAAAATACAAGATCTTCCTACAACACTGGAAACAAATTATTTCGGTGATGGTTAACAATATCAGTATGAATATTAGCTGGGTAGCTTCAGCAAGATAAAGTACATGGTCTTTCCACTGTTTAGTTTTGATATATGATTTTCCCTGCTTGATGGTACTGCATTTAGTATGCATTTAACACCAATAGGGAAGTCTTTCTCATCTAAAATTGCAAATTGAGGTGTTTGAATTTGCACTGATAGAATCCATAAATTTGACATGAGTTAACTGAGAGATTCGCATTGTGCAGCTGTATTGTTATTTGCCTTGAATCAGTGCTGTATCGCAAGATTCTTCCCAGAATTGCGAGTCTCCGGCAAATTTTTGCAATTATGCAGAAGCCGTTGGATCCTGCGCAACCTGGCTTTAAACCCCCTTTGTGTAGTTTTTTTTATCCAGGCCAAATCTGTTAGGAAAGTGCCTCATGATCTCTGTGCCTCAAACCCTATCTTTTTATTGATCTCTCCCTCACATAACATATAGACATATGTGTGTGTGTGTGTGTGTCCTGTGCCGCATTAAAAGCCCCTTTTATTTTTTTTTATCCAAATAGCATAGGAAAGCGCCCAAAACCCTATTTTTTTATTGATCTTTCCCTCACGTAACACACACACACATTCTGTGCGACATATATTAGTTTATTCTGTGCTGCGTCTATTTTGTTTTCAACTCTTGAGGACCATTTGTCATTTTGATTTTTACTGATTTACTCTTTAAATTTTAGCTTTATGAAATATGAAGTGTTATTTGCCTTTTAATTCTATTATCTACAAACTTATGAAGTTCTCGTGTGAAAATTTTGTCTGTCATTTTAATAATTTTCACGATACATTCTGATTCACGATTTTGAAATAGGCTTTTCTGATTCACGACTCATATCCTGATTTGATAACCTTTTTGTTAACTTTGTAGTTATATTTCTTCATGAAAGACCGATAATTGTTTGTTTCACGTGTTGAGCTAAAGGACCCTTCCATGGGAAAATATTATCACAAACGGAAGCTAAATTTTCCTTACCCTCAATTGTTGTATACAGGATCAACAAAGCAGGGAGCTTTCTCAACGACATGTATCTAAACGTGCTAAGAAACTGAAGTTGAAGGTATGCTTGGTTCTACGTTCTCAATTTTTTGTTAAATCTTGATTAGTTTGGCGTTTGAACCTTTGGCTTTCATTGACGAGGCATGTAATGTATATGTAAGCTAAAACGTAATGCCTATTTCACTGTTGGTAACTTTCTATACCGTTTTTCCTATTCCCCCTTATTAAAGCCAACCAAATTGCTAATCATGCTTTGACTTGAATAACGCAAATTTTGATTTGAGAATTCCATGAATGAATTTGTGTTTTTGCGTAGATTTTGATATATTTTTGAAGGGATTAAGACTGATGAATTTATTTCAAAACTTTTGAATGGTTTAAGCGTTCCAGGTTTGATGACCTCTCTCTTTTTTTTGGCATTTGTTCATTGCACTTGCATGTTGATTCTATGCTTGGATGTCTCTCACTAAATCCTAATTTCCTAAGGTATTTACAGTACATTATAACCTGTACCAAAATCAATAATAATCCACACACCCCAATTTGGGGTATGCAAGTCATGTGTGCTAAACTTCTCACAAATATAGAAAATGCAGGGCCTTAGCTGATGATTGGAGTTAATGTGGCTTGTGGTAATGACCCCAGATAGTGGGCTGTGCATGCGTCTGACTAGGTTAGGTATTATCCTTGCATGATGCTTGGCTCGATGAAAACTCTAGCCAAACCAAGCCACTATTGGGCTAGGCCAGGCATGCCTTGATATTTAAAAGGCTTGATAAAAAGTTTTAAAATTAACGATGAAACATCAGGCCAAAACCAAGCCACATTGGGCTGTGTAATTATTATTTACTACCAAATTAATTCCTTCTAATTTGATGTCTGAATTGGTATCTTCTGCTATTTTACTTGCTTGTTTTCAATATGGCTACTTATCTCTGTTCTCCATAAATGTTTTTCTACAGGAGGAAGAGATTAAATTGAAGCCTGTGATTGCATTTGATTGTGGTAAAATTTCTGATGAGATTTTTCTTGATGCTAGTTGCTTCCTTATGCTTGAACTTCTTTGATTTTGGTGCTGTTGTTCTGGATATCAATTCATTCATGAAAATATCTCATGAAAGTTCCATATTGTACAGTATTTGGGTGAAGAATGAATGGTGATGGGTATATAGGATTATAAAGTATCGAATGGTGGCTGATTCATGTGGTGACTTCAAGTTACTTAGCTTTAGTTTGAGGCAGTTGTTGCATTTTGGGAATTTAGGATGCTTGTTTTTGCTATAATACCTGTCTTCAATGATTATTTTATCTAGTCAGAAGTCAGAACATACATAAATGATTGTGCAGCTTTGTTGCATTTTGTAACATCGAGTTTTGATTTTTTGTTAATCTTAACCAGGTTGTTGTGTGATTCTATTCTCCTGCATTCTTCCTCTTTTCTTACTGATTAAATTTCTTCTTATACTTAAAAAGAAAACAAGAAAAGAATCTCTGTAATAAATTACTAAGCCACAGTTGAAAAGAAAAGTAGGAAACAGTAGTTCAGGTGCCAAACTGAAAACTCAATGGAATTAGAATAAATTTATTTTATTAAATAAATTTCTGTAATAAATTCATTTTGTTAAATAAATTAGAATTAGAATTCTGCTTGATGCAGGAGAGTGATAGACAATGAAAAAAATATCCTGTAACGGAACTTAAGCTGACTTGCAGGTGAGCTGCAAATATGGAAAGTAACAGAGAGATAAAATGCATTTGGGTCTAACAGCTTAAATTACCAATGGAAATTATCCGATATTTTTGAGGGTGGCCTTGGCATCACTCCTCGACTTAAACTAGGACGAAAACCTGGATTTGTGGGGGAGAGATTTGATTTGTGATAAATGGGATCAAAGCTGGAAAATATTCAAGATTTGTTAAATAAGGTGATGCGAGATTGGTAAAAATAAGCTTATTTGCTTAAGTTTTATAAAGGAACAGGCCCAGATAATCTGAACTTTCGCATATGTGCTTAATTCCAGCGTATGCATTAAAAAAATTCTATACACTTGCAACAGTAATATTAGTGCCCTTGAATATGGTCTAGAATTAAGGCTTTTTCAATTTTGTAGATCCCTTGGATGTTCAAAATTGGTAAGAAATATGACAAACTAATGTTGTTACTCAAAAATTGGGTAATCCAATGTTTTTTTTTTTTCATAAAAAAATATTATTTATAGTGGTCTTCTGGTGAAGGCTTCCAAATGCTTAATGTTCTTTTCTTGTGTGAATTACTTATTGAAGCTGAGATTAGGGAACGGGACTGGTGCAATGTGGTCACTTGTCATATGGATACTGCTCAAGCATATGTGTGGAGTCTCCAAAACTTTGTTCTTGGTGAGCACATATTGATTCCATGCCCCAAAAATCCGTCACCCGTAAAGGTTAGCATCTTACTAAGTCAAATTTGATTTCCTGTGTTAGAGGGTGAAAGATTTTATGGATAACTGCTCTCATTATTATTAGGTCGATGGTTACATATATAGAGAAGTAGAGTGCGTCAAATCTGATCTAATCACCTAGAATGCTCGCATAATCTCGGAAACAATAAATCAAAATGATAAGCAATAAAAGCTGACATGATTATAGGAGATACTAATCATATTGATAAAAGGAATATTAGGGTAATGATTTGAAGGTCCCATAAGGTGACGATAGGCCCACTACCAACAGAGGGAAAGTATATGTTAGAGGTATATATCAAAACCATCCCTGGCCTTCTATGAAAAGCTTAACATTTTCACTTGCCTCTGTATTTGACAAGGTATTTGAACCCCCATAACTAAATGGTCAAAGGTTTGATACTCGAGACCTCATTCATCTAATTCTTCCCATTAAATTGATTCCAGCCTAAGGGCCTGTTCCGTGTCTGTGTGTCAGAGATTTTGTAAGAAGTCTCTCATAATTCTAAGCCATTTTTTAGCCTTCTCCTATGACCTTAAGTATTTGGGATAGCAGTCGATTAGCACTCTGTTGCTTTTCTTGGGTTGGAGGGTTTTTTTCTTTTTTTTTTTTGGGGGGGGGGATTGTTGCTTTGAAAATAGAAATGAGTGAAATGTATTGCTAATTAGCAGCCTCCTACCAGATTATATAGTGTGTCGCATTAGGACCATTATGTTATGATAAAGTAGTATATTGCATACTCTCGGTTGTCAGATGTTGAGAACAGTGGTTCTATTATTATGATTAGAGCGTATATTGCATCTCTTGTTGGATGTTACGGTAATTTTGATGAACAATAGTCAACTGTTGTTGATAATGACTTTCATATGATTCCAGGCTTGCGCTATCAGTGCTTGTGGCAATTTTGCCTTGCTAGGGACAGCATGTGGTTGGATTGAAAGGTTTAACCTTCAATCTGGAATCAGCCGGGGTTCTTACATTGACATTTTAGAACCAAAAGATTGTGCTCATGATGGTGAAGTAGTTGGAGTTGCTTGTGACTCAACAAATACCCTCATGATAAGTGCTGGATATCATGGAGATATAAAGGTTATTATTGGTGATCGTATATTTGCAGCTTGTTCAGATTGGTCATCTGGGGTTCCTATTTCATGCTAAAATAACCTACATTTAATGTGACACAAATGTAATTAGTTTCATTTAATTGTTTGTTTAATAATTTGTTTTTCTATTTACTTAAACATTAACGGACTAAGGTCTTTCACCATGTGTACCCTAGTTTAGAACCTTGAATAAAAGGAGGGAGGGGAATTTCACATGGGTTTATTGGGCCAAATTGGGTGTCTTATTATTCATAGACACCCTTTGATATTGCTACTCCACTATATGTTGTGTGTCTTGCTATAGTTGTTCAGAGATGGGTCATCTTTTTCTACATTATGAAGTGGAGTGGCAGATTTGGTTTTTTTTTTTTTTTTTTTTGGGTGATAGCTAGGTTTTTCCTGCTGATGTGCAGTTTATTTTTTCCCAACTGTTAAGGTTATTTCTTTTGGGTGGAGATGGGAGCACACAGTTTCATATTATTGTGTTGTTTTACAGGACTATGCATTATTGGTTAATTTGAAATGCTGATATTCTAATCAAAATTTCTCCCATCTCATATTTGGGAGAGCTTTTCATTGTTCCCCCCGTTATGGCCTCCTCATCGGCCCCAGCAGTTGGCTTATTTTGGACAGTAATCCATATGGTTATTGCAAGGGAATGGAAAGCTCTTCGGTTCTCTGTCCCTTTTTTTTCCCTCTTTTTCATTTATCCCCCCCCCCCCTAATTGGGTTGGGAGGACGACTTATCATCTTTTGTTTTGTGTTTCTCTTCATCTATTTAATCTATTTAAAAAAAGAAAAGAAAAAAAGTAGAGCAAATGAAAAGCAGCATCTGCTACTTTATATGGAAACTTCCATTTCTAATTGGTTCTCTTGCAGGTTTGGGACTTCAAGGGACGTCAATTAAAATCTAGATGGGGGATTGGGCGTCCCATTGTCAGGATCAATTATCATCGTCATAATGGTAGCTTCTTTTATGAATTGCTCTAGCTCATGTTGAGTATGTGTATTCTTCATAACTTCCAGTCTTAGGTTATGAGGTAATTAATGTTTTTTCCATTGTTTTCAGGTCTTTTGGCTGCCATTGTGGATGATTACACTATACAATTGGTTGATGTTGTGAATCTTAAACTTGTTCGTAAATTTGAAGGTCACACCGATCGTATAACAGACTTGTCCTTCAGTGAGGATGGAAAATGGCTTGTATCGTCTAGTATGGATGGAAGCCTTCGAATTTGGGACGTGATCTTAGCAAGACAGATAGATGCAATACTTGTTGATGTGCCTATCACTGCATTGTCACTGTCCCCAAACATGGATATATTAGCAACTACCCATGCTGATAAAAATGGAGTATACCTCTGGTGAGTCTCGACATTTACTTTTTACCTTACTCAGCAAGTTTACGGATAACATTTCTCATATGTGAAAAACTTTGGTGAAACTTCTGGGTATGTTTCTTTTCTTAATTGTAAAATTGTGAGGAAGCTGACTTTCGTTTGCTTGGTGGAAGTCATTTTGAAAACAGTGAAATGCCAAAATATTTTATGGAGACAAGTTATAGGACAAAATTTTGCTTGTATTACAAGTTTCAAAATCATGTTATTTTGTATGAAACAAACAAGAGACTGGTTTCGTTTGCAAAACTTCAGAAAGGTATGGACAATTCTGAATATTCGGCAAAACAGTTGCATCTTGAATGAATCACTATTGATGATTTAGAAATCCAAGTAATAAATAAATGACAATTTGAGTGGAATTAGTCTGGTTAATCTAAGATTAGAGTTAACACCTTAATAATTTTCTTCATTAGGGTAAATCAGGCGATGTTCGCCAGTGCTCCAAATGTTGATTCCTTTGTAAGTGGAAAGCATGTTGTGAGCATCAAGCTACCATCTATCTCATCTTCAAATGATTCTCAAGTTGAACATTCTGATAAGCTGGCAAAAGCTTCTGAACACAAGGATGTTCCAGGTTTTGCTGCTCAAGATAAGCATATCCCTGATCTGGTTACTCTCTCATTGGTGCCTAAGAGCCAGTGGCAAAGCTTGATTAGTCTCGACATTATAAAGGTCTTCTAATTTTCTTTGCTACATTTCTTCTCATGCTGTGTATTTTGTAATTTCTCTTTCCTGATATAATCATAAATAACCTTTAATATGTTATGCTTTTCTGGACCACCGGCTCTAATTTGCAGGCCCGAAATAAACCTATTGAACCTCCAAAAAAGCCTGAAAAGGCTCCATTCTTCTTGGCTACAGTTCCATCTATTTCTGGGGAAATATTGTTTGAGCCTACTAAGTTACTAGAAAAGGAGAAAGATGAAACAAGCCATGAAGGAGAAATATTTAAAAAAGTAGACATTCCACCATCCCGATTTCTTTATCTTCTTAAATCCTCAGCTGAAGGAGACAATTGTAAGAACTTTTGCAATACGATTTCATCTGCTTATTGTTATTTATTAGTTTTATATACACGGTTTTGTTTATTCTTTTCAAAGTGATAATTCAAAGCATATCTGTAATATTTTTTATTTCATTTGTAGATGCATCTTTTACTGATTATATCAAAGGATTATCTCCATCGAATTTGGATATGGAACTTAGAATGCTTCAGATCATTGACGATGACGATCAGCAAGAATATAAGAAACCAGAGTTGGTTTCGATTGAACAACTTCTGGATTATTTTATTCATGAGCTCTCCTGCAAAAATAATTTTGAGTTTCTACAAGCTGTAATAAGGTTATTTTTAAAGGTAAAATAGTTTTTCCTATCTGTGTTTAGCCAGTTTGACGACGCAGGTTTATTCAAAGGTGTATAAGATTCCTTACTCCCACACCAGTAGAATACTCTTTTTTTTTAAAAAAATGTTTACAAGGGATTTTCTTCTGCATCTCAGATACACGGTGAGACAATTCGACAGCAGTCACAATTGCAAGATAAGGCGAGGAAGCTTTTAGATGTTCAATGCCTGGTTTGGCAGAAAGTAGATATATTGCTTCAAAGTGCTAGATGTGTGGTTGCTTTTCTGAGTAACTCACAGATTTAGATGTGAACAACTCATCTGGAAAATTTTGAGTTTGAGTGGTAGTCTAGGCGCAAGGTAAGAGCAGATATATGGAAGATGTTATTTTGTGGGGTTGCACTTTCTTTGGAAGGGTAGTTAATGCCTGAAAAGTAGTTTCTTGTGATCATGTTTCAAGTTTTGTAGGCTTGAGGAATTGAAGTTTGGCAAGGGGAGAAAGGAATTTATGTTTTTCAACTGTCAATTTAAAGTGTGGTTGACTTAAACTGAAGTTTATTATATGATAGTCATGTTTTCTATATAATAGATGAAGTCTTAGAAATGAGTTCATTGCTCGCTTGATAAATTATAAGGTTTATCTAATATTTTGCTTCTATGGATCTAAGTGATATTTTTCCATATTAAAAAAACACATATTTATAAAAATATATTAAAATAATAGAGAGTTAGAAGACTGGTAGGATCCATAATACAAAAAGTAAGAGAAGTTAATCAGGGTTAGCAGTGTTGTTATAGATGTTACAAAAAAAATTAATTATGTCTTATTTTGCACCCTTAAATAATTAATTGTGTTGGATGCCCACAGGAAAATAATCCGTTGTTAAATTTGTACCTTAATCCTTATTTTAATCTATATGTGTATCAAATTTTTTTTTTTTAAAAGAACACACAAGAAGAGAAGAACATGTGAAAAAAAATTTAAATATTTATGAAAAAATTATATTTTAATTAAATAAAGATTTTAATTAAACATAGCTATGATTGCCGCCTCTCATGGTCATTCTAAGTTCAAAAGAAGATTAGTCAAAAATTATATGTTAAATGAAAGAACTGAGCCTCATATCACTTTTCTTTACCTAGACTCCTGTCAATTTTTATGCGAGTTTTCCTGAAAAAAATTACAAAACCAAAAATTTCGTTAAAATTTGGAGTAGGTTGATTTCTTTCTATCGAAAAGGAGAAATATATTAATCAATCAAGGAACATAAGCATAAATCAAATACAACAAAATGAGAGGGAGTGAATTAAGCAGGGCCATTTGGAGAAGAATGAATAATATCTTTATAATAAAGATTTGTTGGTAAAAATGTTCCTGTTTCTTGCAACCAACAGCTGATTTCAAAAATAATGCACAATTGTGTACCAACTTTTCGAGGATTGAGTAAGGGGTGTTCAACGTTTTTCTGTCCTAGTCTTCCCATCCTGAATTGCTCGTGATGAAGAATGAAACCTCCCAATCCCGATTTTTTCCCGATCTCTATATATACATTTTTTTTTAAATATCCAAGACGGCAAAAACCGAATGTAAAATAAAATGTAAAAATCCCTAACACTCTTAAGACAATATCTATTATTTTATGTTCATGTCCTTGTGTTTTTTGCAGCTGAATCGGCAACTTTAAGCATGTCACATGAAGAGTAAGCACTAGACAACTAATCAAATGACAATGTTTTGATCTTCAAAATAAGAACAATGGTTAGTTTTCTCGTTCTTGCATTTGGTACCAAACAGATTCAGCCATTCAAGCCTACAATAAAATCCATAATTCTTTTTAATTCTCTTTAAATATTTGTATTTGACTAATTTGGTATAATATGATATTCCAGGTTATGAAACCCGGACTGAACTTGCTAGTTTAGCCCGGAAACATGTGAACCGGTCAGTAAACCAATCCAGTCCGGGAGTCAAACCAGTTCACTTTTTTTAAAAAAATCATTTTTTTAATTTTATTTTCTTTATAAGTTCATATTAATAACCTTAAAATCTTCACTTTTTCACCGATTTGGTCTTAGGTTAGCTTCGATTTAACTCTGGTCTAACCTACTAACCTTTGACCTAGTACCCCGGCCGGTTCAATGATCAATTCAAGTTTAATTAGCTTGATAATATTTGATAAATTATATATTTATACTAAAGTGAAGAAAACAAAAAAAAAAATCAATACAGGATTTTTAAAAAAAAGAAAAAAGAAAGGGATCAGGGGGTTCGGGAATGAAAATTATTCTTAAACCCTTCTCAAGATTAGGATCGAGAATGGGATTTCTCGATCCCATCAAATCCCCCAAGAACACCCTTAGATTGAGGTTCTAAAGGGTCCGTTCCTAAAAAGGATAAGAGGAGAAGGCATTGTTTCTCTCTAATATGAGGATGCATACGCCAAAGATCTACAACTGAAAAGCAACTTCTTCGAAGAATACGATCTTGTGTTTTGTGTATGATCCACAGAGTCCATAAGATGCGTTCATCGCCATATGATGCTTATTGCGTTTAACATTGGTAAAAAAACTTCTTTTTTAGCATTAGTCAAAGAGTCTTAATTCATTGAGGTCCAAGCCATTTCCCAATGATCTTTCATAGCTTTTCTTCCTGATTTCAATTTTGCTCATTTAAAGCCTTATAAGCTGGGGATATAGAGAATTTTCCATGAGAAGTGTAGCTTCATCAAGATCTTCTTCCGCAATATATATCATGAAAGGTAAAGTTTTTAAGTGGGTCTAGATCTCCAACCCAAAATTCTTTCCAAATCTGACATTATCACCATTGTACAAATCCCAGATGATGCTAAGTTTTTCTCCTCCTACAATGCTTATTCACACGTGAACACTGTTTTTAGTTTTAAAGGCTTAACTTTTACTTATATCAATTATACTTGGTTCTAAGAACTTGGTCGCAAAGAAGATCAGTTTCGAGCAACTATTTTGAAAGCAAGCTTGTAAGAAAAGCTTCTGACTCTCCATATCTTTGATCCCACGTCCTCGGTTATTGAGGGATCAACACATGTCTTCCCATTTAACAAGGTTGGTGCTTTTGTGATATTCACTCTAGCCCCTTATAAAACCCCTAACTAGTTTATCGATTATTTTGCAACAAGATGATGGAAGTTGAGAAGTTTGCATGACATAAAATGGGATTATCGATAGTATAAATTTTCCTGAAGTGATCATTACAGTCAGTGTTTTAGCCTTGAATTTTGAAATGATTAATTGCATGTCTTAAGGATGAACTGAAATCAATAAAAATCTTATAATACCAAGTTGATCGGGGTTAGTGGAGATAAAAAGAATGAGATGGTTAGTAAAGCATAAATGAGAGAAGATGGACAGAGAATTTTTTTTTTTTTATACATACGGATAAAGAAATTTGTAGCTCGCCTTTAAATCAGGGTTAAATTACTTTTTTGAGTTAAAAGTATTTAAAAATTTTGGGCGGGAACTCAAAATTTAAAAGGATAAAAAGGTAAATTTTAGATTTTTCTTATCCAAAATTGCAATTTACCAAGCCCCCCTATCCTCCCCTCAAACCAAGCACACCCTTGAAGGTCCATATTAAGTTAGCACCCTAAATATTTTTTTTTTTTGATAAAAAACAAATGCATTAATCATAGAAAAGCCTTTACATCAGATATCCAAAACCACGCAATAAGTTAAACTTAGCAAATGTAAAAGCCTACTCTCTAAACTTTGAAAAACTAAAATACCATGAAATGTAAAAAAACTAAGGAGGCTAATATCCTGATATATTTGAAGACCAAGACTTTGTTCCCTCTGGTGGCAGAAACTGTGTTTAGAGACAAAAAACTCGAAGATCCTCCTTTGAGGTTTGACTGAAAAATGGAGAAGCTTTGATCCAATTTAGAAGAGCTTTAAGACAAAGTAGGCCAAAGAAAGGCTTAGACGAATTGTTTATCCACATAAAAGATTGCAAGGATTCACCCTGATAGCATATCCGGCTGTACAATAAGAGGTCCTACTTCTTTTGTGCTTCTCTAAGATAATTTTCCATCCATCTCTTATAATGCTTGAGATTGAGTTTGTTGGAATATGCCTGGTTCACCCTTGATGGATCAGGCCCAAGCCCATTTCAATTGGGGCTATTATAAAATTATGGAAAAGTATGGGTCCAATTAAGGAGTTTTATCCTTATGATTTGAATTTCAAATCATAATAACTCCCATACGTATTATAAGGGGTTATTATCAGTTTTGGTTAAACAGAGACAGTGAACAACATCGGAAGAAAACTTCCAAAAACTCCTCTCTCCCTGGGTCCTCTTCTCCAATGGTGAATCTGCCGTATAACGTGATCAGAGTCCGAATCGGTTCTCCGATCTCGTGTGGGTACTCAGTGAGTCAATCGGATTCCAGGTACGCCTGAAATCCTTCAGTGGTATCAGAGCATTTAGATTGTAATCAGTCTTGAATATGACTTCTGCTATACGCTTGTGTCCATAAACATGAAAGCATATGTATATAAAAAAAATTTCTCCATCTGTTTTTATTTTGTTTGTTCATGAATATATAGAAATCTTCCTACATAAATTTCTCTGTATATGGATAAATGAATATCTGTATTAGATTTCTGTTCATATGTTTGAACAAAATTATATATGTCTGCATTTTGTGTTTTTTTTGTTTCCGTTTTTTTTTTCGATGATTTACTGTGCAACCTATTTTCTGTCAATTACAGTTGTTAATGCCTTAGTTCCATGAGTATTAGTATATTCAAAAGCCTCATAATACACATAACAAGGCTAGGGAACAACAGAACCCATAGGTTGTTCGAAATCCGAGAAAAGAATTGGAAAAACGAAATCAGAATTGAATTGGGCCATCCTTAAAAGAGTGATTCAGGATCTGAAAATAATCCCATTGCGTAGATCTCGAAAAAACGATGAAAATGGACACCAAGAACACGCAAAACGGACGTCGGACGGTGAAGTTAAGGAGGAGAGAATGTACCGGGTCGACGGACCCGACCCGCGCCTAAAACCGGTTCCGGGTCGACCCGGCTGGAGGTTGAAGACAACCTCCAGCACCCCAAAACGGCGTCATTCCATGCTGGTTCCAAAAAAAAAAATCTGGATCGGGTCAATGGCCCAACCCGATCCAGTGCAACTGTTTAAAAAAAAACTTTGGGCTGAAGTTGGCCCAAACGAAACCCAAAAAAAAAAAAAAAAAAGTGATAGGGGCGGACTGGGTGGATCAGAATAAGTGATCCGAAAAAAAAAAAAAAACCCCATTGGGCTTAGCCTGGCAAAGCCCATACAAACTTTAAAAAAAAAAAAAACTATTTAGTGAAACGGGCTTGCTGTGATGTGGACTCGTTTTGGGTCTAAATAGGGGATCCAACCCAAACACATTGAAAAGAAAATCTTTTGGGCTTGACATAGTCAATGGGCTAGCATTAAAAAAAAAAAACAGTAAATGTTATGGGTTCATTTTTTATGGGTTATCAACCTTTAAAAAATATATATATATATATATATTTGGGATTCGTTTTTTTTAGCCCAGATCAGTGCTAAAAAAAAATCTGGATTTTTTTTAATTTTTCCAGAATTTCTTTTTCCTCCTCCTTCTAAGGGCACGTGAAGTTGCATTTGAGCTCCGATTCAGACGTGGTTTGTTTCTAAAAATCCCTAAATTCAAAATCTTCATATTGATGTGTATTCAAAAGTTTTTTGAATATATTTGAATCTGTTTTAGAGGCATTTAGTGCTATCTTGAATGATTTTTTATGAGTTTAAAAATCCTGAAATATTTTTAATAATTCATATTTATTTTATTTGAGATAAATATGAATTTGGGGAGTTTAAAAAGCACTAAACCACCTTTTGTAGTGGATTTGAGAAGGTGAAAATTATTTGATGTTATCTCTAAATAATGATTCAAGCATAAATTACTTAAAGTAATGTGAGCCTCTAAGTGATAGATGGAAGAGGGGTTTGCTCATTTAAAATCGAGCCTTGAAATATAACCTAGAAGGAGAAGATCCTAAAGAGAGTTTCAAGAGGAAAATGATTCAAACTAAGGTTCATTAGAACCTGAAATTGAATAAGACGAGTGACCGAAAAGAAATTCGGAAGATAAACTTAAAAATAAACCTGAATCTCATGAATCTTAAGAAGGTGAATGTCAAGATTCATATATGAGGAAACCTCACAGAGGTAAAAGTAAGGATTTGATACTAAAAGAGAAAGTATCAAATCATAGTGAAAGGAAATCTCAAAAGGAGAAGCTCCCTAATGCCAGATTCAGGCAAGTGATGAACCTCAGAAGGTAAAGCCCATTTCATGAGTGAAAATGAGTTTTGAGCCCAGTCTAACCACCAACATTAGAAATCATAAAAGACTTAAGAGCAAATATGTAATGTTTCTAGAATGAAACAATTCAAATTGCATAAGACATTTGAAACATCTTCTCAATGTGATAGAGAAACTTTGGAAGATGATTAAAATAACATGGGACATAAAATTCTTTTAGCCTTAGAAAATAGTGGTTATTGTGAACCTTGTCAAATTAGGTTTTAGAAATAAATAATATTCTCCCCTTGAAGATTTGTTTGGCTGAAGATTAAGAGCAAAGAAATGAGATTAATATGAAACTAAAGAAAACTATTGAATTGTCCCAAATTCCTTGATAATAAGACATTATCAACATAATAATGCTCCAAGGGACATGAAGAAGTAAATGTCCAACACTCTTTTGTGAGTGGAAGCTCTTGGAAAATGAGTCTTCTAAGAGAATCTTATGCTCCATCTAAGTGGGAGCTAGTAGCATATGCTCTATCAAAGTGGGAGCTTTCGGAAATTGAGCCTTCTGAAAGTCATAATTGAGCATTTTATGTGAAGTACTTGTATGAAATTCTTGATAGATGATAATGACATTGTTGGAATCTGTGTGATGGGAGGTACAAACGTATTCTCCTGATCATAGACCCAATGTTGTTATTACCTTTCTAGTCAAGAATAATATAAGTACATGACATTGTATATTTAAATATGCTATAAAAAGACATTCTTGGTTTAAATCAATAGTGAATTACCCTATAAGTGGAATGATTTAAGTGATTAAGCTAAGAGAGGCTACCAAGAACAAGAAAGTTAATTAATAAGCTAAATGAGGACAATTGTGATATCTGACATTGAAAGGTTTCATATAAATAAAAGATGTTGAAAAGCCATTGATTTGGGTCAAATGGCACTAAAACTGAGGATTTACTCAGCAAATAAGAGGTTATGAGACCGACATGGCCGTGATAAGGGAAATTTCATAACATTAATTGCCCTGCGTATGCTATACTTGACAAATGCATGTGCCAATGTGAAAGAAATCAATAGCAATGCCATGTGAATTACATTCAAAGAATATCTCTTGAGGTACTTCAATCACCTCTTAAGAGACAATATCTACATGAGATGACCAACTTAACAAGAAAACTAAGAGAAACTGAATATGTATTGTTTAACGAATAAGTTCAGTTTGTTCATCAAGACGCTCCTTTTCTAGGTGGGAGCTCATGAAAGTCAGTATGACCCATAATAATAATAATAATAATAATAATAATAATAATAATAATAAACATTATTACTTTCAATAATGTATTGAAGTACTTGAGGCTTGGAAATGAATGTCTAGAGGTTTGTGAGTCCTTTGGACAAGCTTACCCCATAGGGGAGGCCAAGTCCTTCGGACTCTACACCCAATATTGAGGAAGGGTAAGAGATTTCAGGAAAGAGATAAAAGGACGACCCTAAGTTTAAAGAAGGGTAAGAATTTCTCTCAGCAGAAGGCTAACCTAAGTGAGGTTAATGCTTTCCCTGCTAAAGAAAAGTCCATTTTGTAGAGAATTGTTCCAAATAAGAGGAACGCAAAAAGGACACAAGCTCCATAAATCATGATGATAGGGATTGAAATTCTTTACAGAACGTTCTCTATTGTCACATCTAAGCCAGAAGCTTAGCATTGGTGGCGGCATGAGGGTTGAAGTAAAAGGTATAAGCACCTACAAGTCTACTTTATGTAGTGGAATGACATTAATTCTCTGTGATGTGCTTCATGCACTGGTTCAAATGAGATTGAGTTGTTGTCTCATGCCGTCAAGATCAAGGGTTCAACTGATTTAAACTTTCATGATTTTGTGGCACATATATAATTCTGATTCAGTTTTCCTCTATGAGATTTCTTTAAGTTGAGCATTGTTAGTGAATCTTTATGCTTAGTTGCTTTACTGCCTTTTGTGATTCAAGTATTGACTTGATTATGTGTCATGCTAGACAAGGACATGAGAATTACAACAAAAATTAGCATAATGAGGATTGCTAAGTTTAGTTTCCAATGTGCAGATGTCATTGTGATAGTCTAGCAAGTAAAGCAACATAAAAAGATTTATGTAAAGGGAAAATGACCGTATTTCTATTGTAATTATTCCACTATGATAAATTTGGTACTGAGTATGAAGGCAAGGCACAGAGCTGAACATCAGTAAAATTTACTGAAAATTGTAATGAAGCATTATGAGACGTGGTTATGAGTACACATATTTGTTTTCATCAAGTGTGTGTGGTATTGAACTTAACCATGTGCCCTCTAAAGTGGTCACTTCTACACTCTATAAATTATGGTCAAGTGCGAATTGGATTTGATTTTCCACAGATCATAAGAGTGCAAACCATAAGGGTCAATTGCGCATTCCCATTGTGATTGTTAGTGGGAGCTCATAAGAGTAATGTCTTCATTTTTTTTAAGTGAAAAGATGGAATTGTGACTAACTTCATTTTTTCATAAGTGAAAAGATGAAATTTTAAGTGAAAAGAATTGAAAGCTACCACATTTATTATGCATTAGTTTCTAAATAAGGGTGAAAATAATAACCATGTGTTTCTTTACGAGACACATAGACAAGACAGTACAGAACCAGCCAACGATTCTTAATCATCCTTGTGAATGGGAGCTTAGAAGGGTCAATAAAGAGACCTAAACAAGAGAAGCAGGAAGCTCCAAATAAGAAGCAGTAATTGAGAAAGGAATTCATGGCTGCTCTAGAAGATAGAGTCGTGTTCTATATAAGATTCCTGCAAAGGAAAAATGGAAGAAAGCAATGAAAGTGATGATTCATTGAAAAAGAGTCATGGTTAAGAATTAGAAACTACAAGACTCATTTGATTGCAAAGGGGTGAGCATAATAGGAAGACTTTCATCTTACCTGTTGTGCATTTTTAATCAGACTTATTCTGGCAACAATTTACTGTTAAGATTTAGTAATACATCAAGAGGATGTAAAATCTACGCCTTTAAGTGGTGATATGGATGATGAAATCTATTTGCAATGACAATCATATTAGGAGATTCTTGAGCAATTTCTATATGAGTTAATGCAAACCCATAGATACCCCAGTGGTTTCAGTAATGATTTTTGAGTCTTGATTTTGTCCCTGAACTAAATCAACATAGAAAATGGAAAAAGGTTTCCATGCAAACGTTGTTGGTAGTCTTATGTATGCAGTGATGTGTACAAGACCAGATATCTATTTTGTGATAAGACTTGTATGTTAGTACTAGTCTAACCATTGTGAGAGACATGGAATGTCTTCACAAAAAGTCTTGAGATACTTTTTTAGGGCATATAATGATCATACGTATATTAATGTACTATGTCAGTATATGTGGCTATATGGTTAATGATGTTTGGGAACACATCTATGATTTGAAAGTGAGAATTTAAATCTAGTGTTAATGTATTGTGAAAACACTGCAGCCATTGCCTAAGTAAAAAACCCTAAGTATCATATCAAGACTAAACATGAAGATGTGATTCTTGTTAGAAATACTGTAGCACATAAAGTTGTTGTTGAACAACACTTTCCTATGGCAAGTCCCCTAGCTAAGCATGTGGCCAAGGAAATACATGAAGAGCATAATGAGTCCTTTGGCATGCATATGAAATGAAGTATAAATACTTCATTATAGTTTTACATGTGTATGCAAGAGTATACAATGTCTAGTATGTCGTATAGGTTGATAAGGTCGGCTTTCTCACACAAGCGACTACCTTTGACACTCTGAAGGAGTGTGTGAAGATGAGACATATGTGTTCACCAGTAAAATAATGAGAGAGCTTATATGGTAGAGAAGAAACACAAAACTAAATGTCGCCTCGACTTAGTAGTGCATTTAGTCGGGATGAGATCTGTAATTATAAATATGGATTGAATCATGGAAACCCACGTCCATGATACCTGTAGCCAGACAACAAATTCTTCAGATTGACGTCATGTGAGTAAAGCTGAAGAATTTTGGTTTAAATACTGTGTGTGTCTAAACTTTAGTCTGTACGGTGTTAATAATAAGATTAAAACGACATACGCTCTTATAATATAAGAGTAACACCGTAGCATGCGATTCATACCGCATGTGCTAGAGAACCGCAAACGGGAAGCAAGTGAAAAGATCCCTGCTTCATTGTTGTGTGAGTCCCGGAAAGGTTTACCCTTTCATGATGTCCTCTGACTTTGACAATATGATGGAGATATGTTTTGACGTCTGCTACTTTAGCATTTTTTCCTATGATCATGATCGATACGATCTAAAGGCATTATGTTAAGAAAGCGGTTGATTCATATTGAAATGATATATGGGCGAAAGAAAGATTACTTGGAATATACACACTTATGCTTGTGTCTGAGACCGGTCCCTTATGATGTTACTTGGGTAATTTCATAAGTGTGGATACTATGCATATGAGAAAGGCCATCTGAGTTTTATCTCGACTCAAGAGGGATTAGATTGGCCATGGAGAAAGTGTATACGGGTTAAAATCTAGGACATCGGAGACATTATATTAATATGACAAAGCTGCACTACAGGGTTGTTTTTGTGTTGGTCTCTGTGAAAGGGATTCCTAATACAAGACACCCAAATGGAGACGTCATGCCCACGCGGTTACAGCAGAGCACCTAGTATGACAAAAGGAAGGAAGAGAAAGAGATATGACCCATAACATTTGATCCACCAAGTGTGAGTGGGAGATGTTGGAATATGCCTGGTTCACCCTTGGTGGATCAGGCCCAAGCCCATTTCAATTAGGGCTATTATAAAATTATGGAAAAGTATGGGTCCAATTAAGGAGTTTTATCCTTATGATTTGAATTTCAAATCATAATAACTCCCATACGTATTATAAGGGGTTATTATCAGTTTTGGTTAAACAGAGACAGTGAACAACATCGGAAGAAAACTTCCAAAAACTCCTCTCTCCCTGGGTCCTCTTCTCCAATGGTGAATCTGCCGTATAACGTGATCAGAGTCCGAATCGGTGCTCCGATCTCGTGTGGGTACTCAGTGAGTCAATCGGATTCCAGGTACGCCCGAAATCCTACAGAGTTAATCACCGATGGCCTTATGTGTTGGACCGAGGGTGCTATTATATTGGATCAAATTGAAAAGCTAATTCCAGTAGAGATGAAGCATTTCTGATCTCAGTAATTAAAGTCATTGGTGAAGGACACTTCCCATGATGTATAATCTTATTCCTGTTCATCCATATAGTGGGTATAAGTTTAATAATCATCCTCACCATCAAACTTCTCCCATCATGATGCAACTGAAGTAGAATGCAGTTGAGCTAGAATTTAAAGCTAGAGAGTGAGCAGGAAGGAAGCCATGGACAAGTGACAAACAGATGTTCCATGGTCTCCAATTCATGAAATCCAAATGGACAATACCCAAAAACATTCATGCGACATTAAATTATTAACAGAAGGAATAGCATTGTTTATGATTTTCCATATAAGAAATATGTCCTTCTTTGGTAGAGAGATGGACTATAAGAATTTCCAAAAGGCATCTTGATGTGAACCAACATTGTTGGAGGTAATAAGACTGAAACCTTTTTAGACCAGATAATCTCTAAAAACACTGTTGATCCAAATGAATTTATCATGTAAATTATTGTAGGATATTGGGGTGTTTAGAATAGCATTAGCATCACGAGTAAAGTAAAGCGAGCGCACAATACTAGAATTCCATCTAACTGGACACTAAGTTGATGGAAGATGTTGTAATAGATCAACAACTGTTTAAATGGATTCATTAGTTGAAGATCCAAACTGTAACGTCCACTATAGATGGTGGTTTAATTGAATAGATACCCCAAAGCGTACTTTCCATTTCAAATGATCAATTATAATTTCAAAGCACTCTAAAATACCCTTCCAAATCCATGAGGAATTGTGTGGCTTCTTAAAGAAGGTTTCATATTGCTCATCCATGTATTTGACCTTTAATATCCTAGCAAGTAATGACCCTTGAGAAAGATGTAATGATTCTGCATAGTTGCTTAGCTAATACGGCATTGTTTAGGGGACTAATTGAACGAATTCCCAAACCTCCCTCATCAAGATATCTTTATTTATAGAGCCAGGAATACGGGTCGAAAGGCTCACCGCTTCCTAAAAAACCCCCAATTTTTAAAGCCCGCGGCTCTACAAGGCTAGCCCTTCACTGGTTCGAGCTTAAACGGGCTTAAACTCATTTTAATTTTTTTTAAAGTTTAAATGAATAAACCATTGTAGAAAATAAAATAAATCAAATCATTTAATAAGTGTTTGCCTATTACTAATACTCTATTAGGTATTTAGGTGTCTCTCATATTGATAATTTGATATAATGATATTATATATATTAATTTATTTTAAAAAATATTAAACGGGCCTAAAAGAGCTGGGCCTACAGGACTGCAGGGCCGGCCCTTTTAGGCCCGCTTCCATTTTTAGCCTCTAAATCATAAGCTCGGCCTTTGAAGGGCTCGAGCCTAAACAAGCTGGCCCGATAGGCTCAGCTCGATTTCCCAACTCTATTTATTTACCACATGAATTTTATGCTTGTCCATATCTAATCCCCAAGAGAAATTGATACAGCGAGAGTCGATTTTATTACAAATACATTTAGGCAACTTTATTCAAGAAACAACATGAAGATTGACTCCTAATAGCTGATTTAATGAGCTCAAGCCTTGATGCCTACGAAAGAAGGAGTGCTTTCTAAGCATCAATTCTATTTTTAATGGATTAAATGACCTAATTATATACCTATGATTTATTCCTTCCCGGATCCACCTATGTGCCCAAATATTTGCCCAATATATCCATAAAATGGACACCAAAAAATTGAGAATAGTAAATTTTCGCCATGAGGGACATTAAGGCTAAAGATGATTAGGGATTTAAACTCTGATCGGTACCGTCTTGATAAAATTGACACTCTGTCGGTACCCTCAAAGAAAAAGATTGAGTCATCAGCATAAAGAAGATGCATGATAGGACAAGCATTACTGCAAATTTTGATTCCTTTCTAGATGCTTGATTTCTCAAATGAATTTAAGATGCAAGAGAGAACATTTGCAACATGAATATATATGTAAGGAGACAAAGAATCTCCTTGTCTTATGTTTATGGTTGGATTAATAGTATAAGAGATGTGCCATTGAAAACTACATGATTAGGGTAATGAGCTTATCAAGGAAATTCATCCTCTTTGGAACAACATTAATAAAATCCCATGAGAGGCTATCAAATGCTTTTAGAAAGTCAACCTTGAAAGCTATCAACTTCTTCCTCCCTCAAGGGGCAAAATGGATTTGGTGCATAAGATCTACAGTAAGGAGGATATTGCCAGAGATGACATGACCTTTAAGGAACGCACATTGATATGGAGCAATGTAAGACCCTAGAATTTTCTTCACTTTTAGATATAAGAGCTTAGATGTGATTTTATAAATCACATTACAAAGGCTGATTAGCCTCAAATCCCTAAATGTTTGGACTCAATTTGATTTAGGAATGAAGATGATATTGGTCTTGTTAAAGGATATTTAAAGAAATTCAAAATCCCAAACTGACTGTACCATCACCAAATCCCAATAGAAGAAATGAGCATGAAATCCATCTAGACTAGGAGCATTATTCTTAGGTAATGAAAACACAGACTCCTTGATTTCCTCTATGGTAATAAGAGAGAAAAGGGTTTCAGAATGTTCATGCAAAATTTTAGGAATAAGGATACCCTCTAAAGCTTGAATAATTTCATTTGAGGATGGAATATTTTCAGAGTTATAGATAGGATGAAAGTGAGATTGAGCTATTCTCAGTAGTTCCTCATCATTGCTTGTCCATGAAGCATCCTGCCTTTGTAAACTTTTAATTTTATTATGCGCCCTCCTTCTAGAAATTGTGGCATGGAAAAAGTTAGTACTTCTTTCACCCTCTGAAAGCCATTTTAACCTAGCTCTTTGCCCTAAAAGTTGTTTTCACAATCATAAAAAAATTCTAGCATTTTGCTGATGTGAAAGTGAACCGGCTAGATTAATTGATAGAGAAATGTTGTGCAACTCCTCTTATGCTTTCCTAATTTTAATAAACAGGATTTCCAATTTGCTCCTTATTCTAGTTTGAGGGGGAGGATAAAGTTCTATTCAACTTGCAATGAAGTCTGAAGGAAAGAGAGCCCTTGATAGATTGATGCCAACAACTTTTGATAATTTGATCACATTCTGAGAATTTATACCAAAACTCCTTAAATCTTTTAAAATGGACCTTCTTGGAAATATAAGAAGTGAAAAGAAGAATAGGGCTATGGTTTGAAGCTGTTGTACTCAAAGTGTTTACAAAAGTTTTTGGGAAAGATTATAACCATGACAAATTGACGAAAGCCCTATCTATTTTTTCGAGCACTATTTGATCACCATCCTTATTGTTAGTCTAAGTAAACATAAGGCCTTTCTAAGCAGCTTGCAAAAGATTACAGTCACATAAACATCACGTAAAGGCTATCATACCACTATTTTCCGCATGACAACATATCTTATCTTCCTGAGTAAGGATTTGGTTAAAATCACCAACCAAAACCCAAGGAAGATCAATAGAGACAGCAATGTCTGTTATCTATTCCCATAGTGAATTCCTCAAATTTGAAGCTAGAGGACCATATATGAATGAGATGTAATAAGAGGAAGACGTATTCTTCTCAATAATTTTACAGTGGCATACAAAAGGGGAAAGCACTAAAACTTGAACACTAAAATCAAATTTCCATGCCACTATTATTCCTCCACCTTTCCTAATAGCATTATAGCCATTACATTCATAATATCCTAAATTAGAAAGAGATCTATAGGCGGCTTCTAAAGAAATTTTGGTCTCTGACAAGAACAAAAAGTTAGGTTGATGCATACTAATAAGCCGCCTACCTCTTTGAACTGCCATAATTTTTCGAAAACCACTGCAGTTCCAACTTAATATTTTCATGGCGCCAGGGGAAGCTTTACTTGGGCCACTTCCCTAGCCACGTTGACAAAATTATGAGTCTCAAATACCAGCAAGAAGGAGGAAAAATACCCGCAAGATCCCCACATGGAGACATTCTCTTTCTCTTGCCCGTCATTGTTCTTGATTGCTTAAGTTTCTTAACCTTATAGAGAAACAGAGATACCACTTAATAGTTATCTTTCCTCATTCCTTTAGAAGAGGAATAGGTCCTTCCAGAAAAATCAAGATTGTCAAGAGAATGATCAAAAGAGATTCGAGATATTTTCTTTGAAGCCAAGATATGCTGATCTAAACTTCCTGTATTTCAAAATTTCTGCTTCAAATGTTGATGATAATTTTGGACTTCATTGAACAAAGGTCCTATAGGAATAGCTTCAAAAGAAGTCATAGTTTTATTACTTTCATCAAACATTTAAGTTGGTGTCCCAAATGTATGTCTTAATGGAAGGTCTTGTAACTTCTAAAACATGTGCTTTGAATGGAGAAGCCATCAAACATTTTTCTACCAAAATCATTTGAGGGTAACAGTGTGCAAAGAGTCGAATACCTGTCTTTTAAGTAGTAGAAAAGTAGTGGTCGACAAGAAAGTCATATAGAACCCATGACAGTAACAAAGTGTTGGGATTGAAAATTGTAAGCCATGGCAGTTTAAATGACTCTTATCATCATATCAAATGAAAGTTCCCAACCACTGACCAAAAAACTGAGTTGTCTCTATATTATAAAACTGTAAAGGCCCAGCCATGAATTTGAATCCAGATTGGAAGGTGGTGAGCATATAGATTAGACAAAGTGGTTTTTGGCTTATATGGGATTGTAATGAAATAATCTTGTAGCAACCAAGATCCCTGAAACAACATATAATGTAAATCATGTTCATATTGAAAATAGAGTAAAAAAGAATTGTTGAATTGTTACACCACCAATATCAACTCTTGCAACTTACAATGCATCCTAATCAATGATTGTAATTTTGAGATATGAATCTTACAATCATCCATCACTTTGGCAAAAATGAAGTGATCCCTATTAAAAGAAAGTTTATGAAATCCGTATAAAGGGGTCATTCCGTTATCACAGTATTATATAGACAGAATACAAACAATAGTGAGAAAGCTCCAACAATAACACAGACAAGCTCTCCTTCAGACTAACTAGCAATAACCTTATAAAATTTATGATAACAAAAAACATGCAGATCTGTCAGATTTAAAGAGGTATTATCTTAATCTATCCAGGGAGAAAACCATAAAAGCAAATCAAGAGAGATAGATTCTCATGTTCAACTAGCAGAATAAAGCTCCTAGACCAATCATTATCCTAAAAAATAGCAATAATGATGGTTGCAAATATTAGAGAGGGACGTCGATGGTGGGCAATGATGAAGAGATTCAAGATTATGTTGCCCTGAACAAAGAACGAAAAAGTAGAGGCGTAAGGCGATGAATGAGATAGCTTATTTTTTATTTATAAGTGATTTTCACATAAGTTAAGACCAAACTCCTCTCACATACTTACTTTGTATACCGTAAATCATAACTTAAAAGTACTTATAAGCTAAAATTAAACTATCCCAACAAGCACTTAAGCAACATCTAGAGTTAAGAGAGCCCCAAACTCTCCGACGAATGATGATTAGAGCTAGAGAAATTTCAAAAATTCCTTCCAAATTTCAAATTTAATTGCACAAAGATGCTGAATTGTGGCTGCAAAGGCTATCGAAAATGATCAATTTTGACATAGATTCACGAATAGAAAGTTAGTGTATGTTGGTTCATGAAATTGAGGTAATGTAATGCAATGCAATGCAATGTAACGGAATGTAACGATGATTACATAAATTTGTTTAGCTCATTATTAAGGAAAGATGACGCATATGTATAAAAACGCTTGGTTGAATTATATCAAAAATGAGAATATATGGGAATAATATAGTAAGAGACAAAATTACCCCTATCCACACACATATATATAATGTACACATTGGGTTCAAAGCAATTTGTTTCCATTTGTATAGTGTATGCGTTGGGTTTATAATAATTTTTTAATATTTAATGGTGGAAATATTATGAAGAGGTTTACGGTAATTTTTTAATATTTAATTATGAGAATATTATTTAATGTGATATTTTAATTGTGGAATATATTTTTTTAATATTTTTAATTGTGGAATATATTTTTTTTAATTTGTTTAGTGGGGAATATTTTTTTTATAATTTTATATAATTAATTATTTTTTAAATATTTAATTGTGGTAATTATTTAATGTTTAACAACATTTATGGTTGGATGGGCACTTTAGTCAAATTAAATAATTATAATGGCAATAACGTATTTTTCACTTGATTATAGGATACCTGCATTCTCATTTATCAGTCTTAACAGTGTAATCTTGATTATATCACTAAAGTATCTGTTCTTTTGATCTTATGGGAAAGGAGCATTTGCATTTTTCAAATTATGTCATCTTTCAAAAATCCCGCCAATTTTGCCGTCAGTACTCCCTCTCTCTAATTTTCTAACCATTTATTCAGTTATAAGTTATAACAATCTACTAGTCTTGGAAGAAATATGAGTCTATTGTCGCCGCCTTACTGCAACCCATCATCCAAACGAATATATGTGAGTTTTTCATCTGAATATCTTTAAAATGTCTTTAATGTGGTGTTCTATTTCGGTTAAACTATAAGAGGTCTCTGTTCTGTTTTTTATATGCATCGTGTATAACCAAACGAAGCAAAAACATGTTGTCGACATCTCACTTTTGTTTTTATGCTTCTTTCTTGTCATTAATCAGTGGATGGAGCACCTTCCGACAGCTTTCTTGGGCGACATGCATCTTGATATGAAGGGTCAAGCGACCCCGCAAGGGTTGATATGTAGACCCTGCCCATTTGACTAAGTTCCGGGGTTCCCCTGTGAAGGAGTTAACACTCAAACTTGAGACTTGCAAAAAGGAAGCGCCTTGACACTCATACTATTTTGTGACAGCTTTTGCATTTCCCTCTTCTTAGTGCTTATTCTATTTCCATCGTTCCTTTATGTACCTTTGTTTTTTCATCGTTTCTTTATGTAATGTAGGGCTAAGATCATGTTAGGTGCAACCTTCGTGGTTCTTAGGTTGAAGACGTTGAGACTCAGCTCCAATCAAGAAGCACCGGTGGTCATATGGTTTTCGTTCTCATTCGGTTTATCATCTCTACATTCCTATCTGTATCAGGTTTGGGTAGCGAGAATTTAGTTTTCTTTTTTTCTCTCCATATCATCTATACCTAGCAGAATAAGTATCATGTATGTCCATGCATACTGGCAAATTGATACTTGTATGTCTTTTTCTTCAATGAAAGTATAAACCATACAAAACTTGAAAAACAAACAGATGAAATGCTTTATTCATGAATGATCTTTCAAGATTATTGCAAGGAGGAAGACCTTTGATGCAGAAAAATAGGATAAGCTCCTATTTTTCCATGCAGCAGAAGAAAGAAAAGATGCTCCCTCGAAGAAAGGATCCTATTTTATCTTATTTCTGTCTGACCTTGGCAGACACAAAAAAAAAATCCGTAAATGATAGAAAAAACTTACTATTGCTTGAAAGAAGTAAGAAATAAGAATTTGCAACTTCTCGAGTAAGGAAAAAATAAATGCTTATCACCTATACATACTTCAATTCAAATAAAAGATCAAAAATATTATCCAAAATGTGTTGAAAGATTTGGACAAACACTACAGTTCTTCTTTATCACATTGATTTTAACCAGAGAGAAATTCACACGATTAAGCTCTAAATCGATATCAGACACCATCATTAAGTTATAAATAGACATTTATTTATCTATTTTTCTTTATGTAAGTTTACCCATCCCAATTGTTTTGCTTGGGAATTTTATTCCTCAATGGAAGTTGATGTATTGAAGAATTACTATCGGGGCACATACCTATGATTCAAATCATAAGTTATAATTTCATGTGTACTTTTGTTTATATTGCATCGCCCTATGTAAGGTTTTCATAATATTTTTTTTGGCTTATCCTATAGTAGCATTTGGTTTTCTTTCTTTTCTTTTTTGCCAGGAATTTGATTTTCATTCTTTGTTTTTTTTTTCGTTCAATATGCTTTTCATATTTGGCAGCCTATAAAATTGCCTATGTTACACCCACTAATAAATTGGGAACGGTATAATATGGGATATTCAAGGTTTTTGTTTTTATCATTGGAAGAAGAACAATATCATCTGGTGGTAGAAGACTTTTCTTTTATGCGTATGCTTTGTTTATATTCTTCATTAGGTCAATTTGATTTGAAAGGCCCTTTTTCAATTGACTGCATACAAACATCCACTTAAATGGAAACTAGCAGCATGTTTTTTCATTTGCAGACCTTGACACTCTATTATTTATCATTGATATTTGTTATGTTTACCAATATTTAATCATGGACGTCATTCAACCTTTTGCATCCACCATACTTTTTACCCTTTCCCCTTTCTTTTTCCCCCCTCTATGTATCACTTTGCATGGAAGTAGTAACTGTTTTTGCGTCCTCTATTATTGCTTTAGCTATTTTACACATAAACAGGTTATAATCAACTAAAAATGGCAGGCTACTAAGGCTATGTCACTTCACACATAAAATAGGTTCATAATCTGCTTAAGAATCACAGGCTACAAAGCCTATGTCTACAATAAGCATACCAACTATTAATGGTGTGCAAGTTCGTGCTCCCATAAAGAAGAAAACTTACCTAAAATATTGATGTACACAGTCAACAAAAAACCCAGCAATGATTGAGGAGGTGAGAAGCATCATGAAAAGAGTATTCGGAGCTGCATGCTGGATGCTGGACTTGCACACCATTGAGATGTAGAAATTGCATGGACATTGATGTTTAAACAATTGAGCTCTATTTTTTTTTCTTTTTAATGGAATTATGAGTTGTAAATTTTATCAGTTTAAGCTCCCAAGATTATTTTGTTAAGTATAAGCTTCCATGCAATACACACACGGTAGCACTTGCTCGTTGGAGAAGCGAGGTTACTAAAGTTTATTATAAAGAATATATAATATAAAAGAGTAAGAAAAATTAATTAAAAATTTTAAACCTTATATTTCTCATTTTTTTATATTCAACTTAAAAATTTTTTTCCATTCATCCACCTTCTTTCCCCTCCCCTCATACTAAACAAATCCTAAGGGTCCGTTTGGTACACTGGAATTGATGGAGATGGATATGGAGATGGAAATGAGGTTTAAAAGTGAGTTTGGTATATACCTAGAATTCAGATATTATTTATATTTAATATTTGTATTTAAAATATGAAATTACTAATATGACCTCACCCCCAAAAAACACCAGCAAAAGCCTCAAATACACAAATCACTGTTCAACATCGTCAATACAACCTTTTGCCGACAAACAATGAAGCTCATATCAAAGCAAACTTAAAAGATCCATTCAATAAGAACAACCCAATGTTATGGATTTCTGTTCAAAGCCACTATCATGGATTTCTGTTCAAAGGAGAGCAACAAGAACAACCCAACGTTGTTAGATCCTAAACCAACGTCAGAGAGAATGGGTTGATGGTGGTCGTCATTAGATCCGGCGAGCACAAACAAATCCAGCTACCTTTTTCTTCCATCTATTCATTGGCCCAGCTAGATGTAGTGTTGTAACTGAAGCTCACCAAATCTAAAAATGAAAAATGCAACCTTTCATATCTAACGATGACCACCATTAATCCAACTTTTTCAGATCTGGGGATGTTGTTGACGGCAGGACAAATAGGAAGGGTATGATGGCCGAAAGACGAAGTGGGTGGTTGAAGTAAAGAGGTGGCCGTTGTTGCCGGTGAGTAAGGAGGCTGCCAGCGAGAGAGGAGGGTCAAGCAAAGAAGAGGAGGGTATCAGATGGAAACATGGAGGTGAAATTATAAATCTCAGCTTTTTTGATGGAAATGATTTTGGTGGAATTGGTTGATTTGATTTCCACATGGAAATGGAATTGAGATACAATTCTAGCATACCAAACAAACTTCCTCATGAAATTAAGATTCAATTTCATTTCCACATCTCTCAAATCGATCGTACCAACACAGGCCCTAAATAGCATAAACGCCTTTTGTTTTCTGTAGGGGTGTTAAAAGTATCCCGGTCCCGGATATTTTATCTCGGGAATTTCCCGTCCCTGCCGTGACCAGGACCGGGACCAGTATCACACCTTGTGATCCCGGAAATTCCCGGTCCCGGTTTTTTTTTCCTTAAAAATAAGTTATTATTTTATTTTTGTATTTTTTACCCCATAAATTAAGTTATCATTTGATAAAATGTATATCACACATTTAGTTAGAGTTAAATCGTATATATCGTGATACAAATTATAACTATATAATGTATAAAGATAATAACAAAAATGATGAATGTGATAATAATAATAATAATAATAATATGTTATTCTTCAGTTGTAGCTCAATTTGTGTGATTTTTATAACCTTATTAGGTGTTAAATAATCACTTTAAATACTAGATTATTAAAAATTTAACTAATATAATCATATTATTAAAACCGAGAATTCCCAGTCCCGGTTGTCCCGGGAATTTCCCAGGACCGGGACCGGGAATGACATCCCAGTTCCGGCCACTCCCGGGACGGGACCGAGATCACTCATTCCCAGTTCCCGTCCCGGGATTTGAACACCTTTAGTTTTCTAGGGGGTGGGGGGTGGCAAAACGGCGTCGCATGATGTGGCAGCAGACGCTTTGCCGAGATGATGGGAGCAGGGTTCGAGACACGCCTATAAAACCTTCGCCTTGCCAAACCCCAAGCCTCCGGTTGCCTTCTTGTTGCGCGAGGAGCGAGTGGGCATGGCACCCAAGCTGAAGATGAAAATGTGTAGTCTGTCTGATGTAAAAACACTGGGGCTTCAGCTTCTGTCCTCCCGAGATTACATCAACAACCTCCCTCGCCTTCTTTCCATTGTTTCCTCCACTCACCCTCCTAATCTTGTCCTCGAGTCCCTTCTCTTTCTCCAATCTTTCTTCCTTCCCCTTCTCCCCGACCTTCCTTCATCTTCATCGTCCCCCCTTGACATATCCAGCCATGACCCCCAACTCATATACCGCTCTTGGGTGCGACTGAAGTTCGATGACTTCATTAAGTCTCTTATTGACGTTTTCGTATCCTCTCAATCCGACGAAACACTTAAGGTGAGTAGCTGAATATCATTTTTCTCCTAAACGAGAAGCTTGGTTTGTTATTTCTGATTCTCCCAACGTAACAGGAGGTCGTGTTAGATGCTATAATGGAATTTGTGGCGGTAGCGAATGGGGGGAGGTTTTCCTCCTCTATATATCACAAGCTTATTCACAGTATTGTAAGCTATTAATTCGCCTGTGCATAGCTTTGCAAGTTTTTCTTTTTCCCTTCCCCAACATTGGTCGCATTATCTGATGTTCATATTTTCTTAATTTCAGGTTTACTCTTCTGATGCAGTTGTGTTGGGGGTGGAGTTGCTCTCATCAAAGTATTTCAGATATATGGACGTCCGGTATATCTATGTTGCCATTATTTTCTTTGTGAAATATGCGTTCCTTTCTGTTGATTTTTGCCTGGCTAGTTACTGCCGCCCTACTGTGTTATAATTTTGTTCAATAATGTAAAAAGTCGCAACAACTTACATTACATATGTTTTGCCTGTGTTGTATAGTCTGCACTGAATTATCCGAATCAGTTTGTTCATTTTTCTAATTTCAGTTATTTTGCTGCGTCTATTTTAATCTTCTTTTATTATGTTCATTAAATACATAACTGATGTCAATTAGAAGGTTGAACTATTCTTCTGAATTACGGTTATATTTGTAACAGTTATTTTACTTATATAAGCCTGGGAAGGTTTGCTAGGACATTGGAAGGAAAAGTTATATCAGGTACTTTTCTTGTCCTGCTTCTTTTGGTCCTCTCGACCTGTCATTCTCAGATGGTCTCAAAGGGACACTTCTACTAGTCCTCTTGTTATCTATCTTTCTCCTTAAATTATGAATAATATTTAACAATTTCTGCTATCTGAGTAATTTCCATATGATAGCTTAGTTGTTTATCCTTTTTAGATTTTAAAATGGCAAAAGAAGATGGCATTAATGAAAGTCCATTGAACCCAAGGTTAGTATGGTCTATTTCGCTCCTTTTGCTTATGCATACTTCTATTCCTTTCCATTTCTTTTGTTAACTGGTGTGGATTATCATGTAGTTTGTAGTCATTTAACATTCTATGGGATGCTCTTTTCATTATTGTAATGCCATTTGTGTGTGACTTGATTGATTCTATTGCCACCTTTTCGTTTTAGAATCTTTGAGAATTGAGCTTCCTGATCATCTTGTATAAAAAGGATGAAATTGCCTTGTCCCTGTAAAGCACAAATACTCACCTGGACACATAGATATGTTAAACTTCAAAAAATATAGAACATGGCACAGCATTTAGATTTTTAAAGCTTTCTATGAGAGATAGGCTTCTAGAGGAAAACACAATTGTCATTATTATGTATTCCAAGTATGTTATACAATTGTTGACCCAAAATAAAAACGACATTAGCTGATTGTTTTTACACAAAATTTACTATAAAGTGTATGGCGTGACATTGTGTCAAATCATATATTATGTAAGATAATACTAAGGCTGATGCATTCTGCAACACCAAACAGAACTTAAAAAATTCACTTTTTTTTTCCTGTCAAAAGCATCCTTTCCTATACTATATTTGTCCAAAATATAATGCTCCTCCAGTCCTAAATGTGGGACCCAGTTTGTAGTTTAGTTTGCACTATAAACTAGGTCCTAAATGTGGGACCTAGTTTCTAGTTTCGTTTGCACTATAAACTAGGTCCAACATTTAGGACTGGAGGTAGTATGTCATAGTAGTTTCTAGATAGATGAAAGTTGAACAAAAACAATTGATGAAGGTGCACCCTAAAGGAGCTAGGTAGGTATTGAGGTCGCATAGTGCCTTACTTGACTTAACACCTAGCTTCTTCATCTAAGCTCAGTGGCATGCACATGGTTTGAGCCGGGCAGTAGCCTAACTTGAAATGCTTGGGCAAGCATTGTGGTACAGTTCCGGCCATTTTTAACCCATTGCCTGCCCTCTTTTTGCACAAAATAGGTTGAGCTTGGAAACTCAACAATGTTCTGTTACAAATTAAATGGCATATTTTGCTTCCAGAGAGTTTTTTTCTATCTCTGAAACTTCCTGATGTATAGATACACGTAACTAATTACACATTGATTTATTTCTATTGCTAATGTGGGAATGTTACTTTTTTCAGTTTGGAACATGTCATTCGCAATCTATATTGCATTATAGAGCATGTCTCCCCTCTTGAAAGCTTGGAAAAACCATCTAGTATTGAGATGTGGAGTGAATCAGGTAATTGCGCACTATTTTTGCTATCATCTTTTTTCCCCAAAGTTATGATCAGGAGATGTAGTGTGTGTTTGGATTAGCTTTTGAGAATAGTTTTTACGATTTATGAGGTAAGTATGTGAGAGGAGTTTTGTCTCGATTTACGGAAAATAGCTTCTGAAACCACGGTTTGGGTGTTTCCCAAACACTCACGCAATGTTGTACTGCCATTGACTGTGACTTGTGATGTGTCAGCCCCTGGGTGAGATGTGGGCCAGTTGGGTTGGCTGTTTGCATGGTGTGTTTAATGAGCCAGCCTTCCTGAAAATAAAAGTAATAATAAAACTTAATTAGGCCATAAAAATAATGAAATTATAATTGCTACTCACCAATACATTTCTGCTAACCTCAAATCTCTTTCTTAGTTTTTTTAATCGCACCTTATTTATGCCTTCATCATTTATATTGCATACATTGTCATGGTCATAGGTTTCTCCTGCATCATAATCTATTGTCAATGTTTTTGGAGATTCTTCTTGACCCAACATTACTGATTCAACTGAGATGACATTGTTGAATTTTATTTCTTTGACGACTCTGAGTTTTGTTCGGTGTATGTTGTTCACACTAATCACATACTATCATGGCTGCGTCTGCATCAACTCATTAGCATGTATGGACATATCACATATATTAACAGTTTAACACTAAGTACATCCATGCGTCTGCCAATTCATTTTGTGAGATGTGTTAATTTTTGCATTTAGTTCTTATTGTTTTATTCATTCTCTTGGTGTTTTTCTATTTGATTCTTGGGTTGCTTTTAAATTTTCTCGGTGTCTACTTGTGTGGGTGGGTGTGTCCTTTGGGATATGTCTGGAATACTATTTTCTTCTTGTTAATAGAAATTAAAGTTTACTTGTATGTTAACTAGCAGGGTTTTTATCCAAAGAACGTGATCATGAACAACATTCTAAAGAGGTAGGCTTAAATGAGAACCAGCTGAAGACTCTGAAGCATAATAGTAATGTAAAATTTTCCATGATTCTTGTTTCTGCAATGATCAATGCTATGTTCTTTTAGATTGTACGATTCAACAATTAGTTTTCTTATTTTATGTTTCATATAGGTTACTTCTACATATGCCATTGCCAAAAAGATGAAATCCAAATTTACCAAAGCGTGGATTTCATATCTTAGATTGCCACTTCCACTTGATGTGTACAAGGAGGTAATCTTGGTTCTTGAACTTCTGTTCTTATGCTTTTGAATATGGATATGTACTCGTTTCTTAAATTTTTAGAATATGTGATTGTTTCATATAAAATATCAAAATGCTTGTATATGATGGCCTTTATCAACAACAACAAAGCCTTATCCCACTAGGTGGGGTTGGCTACATGGATCGCAAGACGCTGTTGTGCTCTTTTGAAAACCCAATCTTTGGATAGATTATTAACCAAAACATCCCGCTTTATAACCTTATTGAGTGTTCAATTCGGCCTTTCTCGACCTCTTTTTAAAGGACTCCATATTGCTTGATCAATCCTTTTCATCGGCGCCCTCCATGATTTTTTTGAATATGTCCAAACCACCTCAAATGATTTTCTACCATTTTCTCTTCTATAGATGTTACTCCAACTCATTTGTGGCTATCCCCATTTTATGCTAATGTTTTCCCTTTAAAGTTCAACATTCATTACGATAAAGCATTACTGGTTTTATAGTAGTTTAATAAAATATCCTTTTTACCTTATCAGGCACACTTTCCGATCACAAATAACTCTAGTGGTTGTTCTCCATTTATACCATCCAGCTTGAATTCTATAATTAACATCTCCATCAATTTCACCATCTTGTATAATTGAATTCTATAAGACTATTGCTGGTCTTATAGTAGTTCAATAAAACTTCCTTTTTGCCTTATTAGGCACACTTTCGATCACAAATAACTCTAGTGGTTGTTCTCCATTTATACCATACAGCTTGAATTCTATGATTAACATTTCCATCAATTTCACCATCTTGTGTAATTGATTCCAAATATCTAAACTTTGTCACTTACGGAACGACTTAGCCCCCCAATTTAACTTCCACTTTACTTGGTGGTATAATTTGTCTCTTATCAAAATTATAATGCATATATTCAGTTTTGCTCTTACTCAGACGAAAGCCCTTCAACTCCAAAGCCCTTCTCCATATCTCTAGTTTAGAATTAATTTTCTCCCTGGATTCAGTCAACAAAACTATATCATCAGCAAAAGCCATGCAATTAAGGATCTCCTCCTCTTTGATAGGCTCCGTTAGAATGTATGCTACTAGGTTAAACAAATAAAGGCTGAGAGCTGATCCCTGATTTAGGCTAATCCTTATACAAAAGTCCTTTGTCTCACTTCTAGGCGTTCTAACACTGGTTGATACCCCCTCATGCATGTCCTAAATGGCTTATGTGTATGCAGCAGGCTCCCTTTTCTTTTCGAAAGCTTTCTAAAGTACATCTCTTGGCTTACGGTTAGACGTTTTTTTTCAAATAAATGAAAACCATATGCAAATCCTTTCCTTTACTCCCATGCTTTTCCATTAGCCCCCTTAGTAAATAAATCGCTTCTATTGTAGACCTTCCCAACATGAATCTAAATTGGTTCTCAGAAATACTAGTCTCTAACCTCAATCCTTTGTAATTTGCACAATTCTGAATATAAATTGGGATCAAAGTATTTTTTCTCCAATCATCAGGCATTTTCTTGGATTGTAAAATCCCATTAAATAATTTAGTAAGCCACAACACACCCTCTTCACCCAAACATTTCCAACAATTCTACATATGATGGCTTTTGTCGTTCTATATATTTGCCTTTGTCATGAGAATATTACCAAGCTGAAAACCCTGGCCTCAATTAGTTGGTTTGTATTTTTAGGTGCTTAAGTTTGGGCCCTAGCAGAATTCAGTGAATAATAGTTCTCTTTTGTTCCTGAATTAAGGATTTTAGGAAATCCTAAAACATTTGGTCGTTTTTTTAATCATTACATTGGATGCCAACTTTTTTTCTCTCATATTGAAGCTGTGATCCTGGTTACTACCTTCCTTTCTGAAACTAATGCATTAAGCTGGACCCTTGTTTTATTTATTTTCCTGAGCAACATGGTTTTCTCATTATCAGGTTCTTGTTAACCTTCATCAAGCAGTTATTCCTCATTTGACGAAACCTAATATGTTATGGTAAGTGTTTGTGATACATAAAATGTAATTTTTTCTTTTTCTTTGGCAAATAAATTAAATTTGTGTTCGTTGATGTTGACTTGTTAATGTTAATTTATTTATATGCAGCGATTTCTTAACAAGATCATTTGATGTTGGGGGTGTTGTTAGTGTCATGGCTCTTAGCGGCCTTCATGTCCTAATGACCCAGCATGGATTGGAATACCCAAATTTCTATGAAAAACTCTATGCTCTTTTAGTTCCACCTATCTTTATGGCTAAACATCGAGCTAAGTTTTTCCAGGTGAAGCTCAGTTAACTGTTTGTCAATTACAAGTTAAAATAATTAACAGGATGAAAGGACAAATTTGGATATTCACAGCATAAATCATGCTTCCCCCTCTTCTAATAATTTAGGAGACAATGCATCATTAGATCTATAGGCTTGCTTGAGAAATTTGGTCTGGTGCTGTCCTTTGAGCAACATATATTTCTCTCGGTATGCAATAGAAATAGCACAACAGAAAATTGACTCAAAATTGAAAACAGAATGGATGCATTGAAACATTGTTGTCCTCTAGGTGCATGTTTCACAATTACCTCAAAAGTAGCGATTAAAGGAGTATGGTGAGATCGTCATATAGAACACTTCGCCAAGCCTGAGGCAAAGGCAAAGCTTGTCCCTGAATATCTCATGGAAAATTAAATTATTTGAACCAGCACAAGGAATGATGAGAAGATATGCAATTAAGTGTTGAAGTTTATGTTTATCTTGTGCATTTGCTATTTGCCTATTTTTGATCGCTTATAAATTGGTATCTGCAGCTTCTTGATTCTTGCCTTAAGTCACCTTTGCTTCCAGCTTATCTGGCTGCTTCGTTTGTGAAGAAATTGAGTAGGCTTTTGCTTTCAGTTTCTCCTTCAGGAGCATTGGTTATCATTGCCTTGATTCATAATCTCTTGCGGAGGCATCCTTCAATTAACTGCTTGGTTCATCGGGTGAAACACAGTACCCTTATTTTCTCAATCCTTTATCTTACATTTGCTATTTTTCGTGGATTTTGCACTTGACTTATCAAAACAGCTATTGAGGATCACATGAAAAGTTTATGGCTTTGACTGTTGGCCTCAAAGATACTTTTTTGTTATGTGACCTAGAATCTAGTTCAATTAAGTGACAGTCATGGCAACTTTAATTTCATGCGACTTCAGGGGCAGTTTGGATTGTCCTTTGATCTTCTATCTGAGATATCTGGTTGTGTCTCAACTTCTGGAAGCGCGCTCCTCTTGGCAACTAGTTTGATACATCTGTTAGTAAAATTGTTGCTTTCAGTTTGTTCTGATTGGATAATAATTTCTTGTATGAGCAGGAGGATGGTGATGAGGAAGGGAAAGACGAGTCTAAAACAAATCAAGTCATTTCTGATGAAATTGATGACTCCAAGACTAGTGCCATGCCCTGCCAGAAATCAGGCATTGACCACTTTAACAATGGGGAAACTAATCCTAAGAAATCTATGGCAATGAGTAAGCATCTTCTCTAGTTTATCATATTCTTCTACCTTACTTTGGCATATTGAATGCCCTAAAGTTTGGGAAATTGCATGATTTGTATAACTGAATGCAACAACATCGGTACATACATCTTCTCTAGTTTATTTTCTTATTCCAAATTGTGGCTAGTTTGAATGACTTTAGATTATGTAAAAGGATTCTTTCAGCCATATGTCTGAATATCTGGAACCATATAAGCAAGGAAACTTGTATATTGGCAAGTGTGAATATATCAATTTTCAATACTTATTGAAATATATCTTCTTAGAATGCCTAGAGGTGAGACAAAGGACTTTCCTATGAAGACTGGCCTTCATTGAGGATCAGCTTTGAGCCCTTTTATGTTTAACTTAGTAGTAGATGTTCTAACTGATGTTGTCAAAGAAGAGATCACTGCATGCTTTTTGCTTATGATATCATTTTGTTGGCTAAATCAAAGGAGATTAATTCTAAACTTGAGATATGGAAAATGACTTTGAAGTTGAAGGGTTTTCATTTAAGTAGGAGTAAAACAGAATATATGCATTGCAATTTTGATATTAGACAAGTTGGAGATAATGTGGAGGTTAAATTGGGAGAGCAAATGATTCAACAAGTGGCAAAGTTTAGATATTTGGGATTAATTATACAATAAGATGGTAATAATAGAATTGAAGCTTGGTGGTATAAATGGAGAAAAGCTATTTGAGTTATTTGTAATCGGAAAGTACCTAATAAAGTAAATGGCAAGTTTTATTGCACAGCTACAGAACCGGCAACGCTATATAATAGTGAATGTTAGGCTTTAAAGGACAACATGAGTATAAAGGGAGAGTAGCCAAGATAAGGATGCTAAGATGGATGTGTGGTTATACAAAAAAAAGATAAGATTCGTAATAATCATATATGTGAATGAGTTAGAATGGCATCTATTAAGGAGAAAATGGTAGAAAATCGTCTGAAGTTGTTTGGACACCTTAAAAGAAGGCCATTGGGTGCGTCAGTAAGGAGGGTTGATCATGTAGTATGGAGTTTTCTAGAGAGGTAGAGGAAAACCGAAACCAACATTCAATGAGGTTATAGAGCATAATCTATTAGTTAATAATATATCTAGAGTTGGTTTTTGATACAGCACAATGTTGACATGCGATCTATGTTGCCGACCTCACCTAATGGGATAAGGTTTTGTTGTTCACTAAAATATGTCCTCTCATTTTTTTTTTCTAGTGTGGCTGTCTGTCAAATATATTTAGGAGGTGGAATTACTATATTAGTCCTAAACTTTTCGGCTAATGAGATTTCTTGGTGCAGGGAGTTCTCTGTGGGAGATAGATACCATTCTTCAACATTACTGCCCTCCTGTTTCAAGGCAAGTGTGTTGATGCTGACTATTGTCTTGCTTTACCTTTTTCTTGTTTCCCAATTTTGACTCAGAGAAACTACCCTGAATCTGACGTGCCTCTGTTTTGCTGTCAGATTTGCTTTGTCTCTTGGGACTGATTTGACCGTGAGGGCCAGAACAAGTGAAATGAAGGTTGAGGATTACAGTTCAGGTTCATATGCTACAGTATTTGGCGAGGAGGTGATATATGATGTTTTCTGCTCTTTTTGCCTCCAATAATCCTGCCTATATTGTTTGTACGACTGAAGAAGCAAGGAGAGGCACATATCAGCTGATGATAACTTAACTATTAATTTGCAGATAAGGCGGAGGGTAAAGCAAGTTCCCCTAGCATTCTACAATGCAAGTCCTTCCTCTTTGTTTTCAGAGACTGATTCTGCTGGTTGGACTTTCAAATTGGAAGCAGAAGTAGCCCAGGAAATTAATGAAAGGGATATCTCAGAACATTTTTACAGCCCTGCTAAACGCCAACGAAAAGATGGTCCGTGATGCATGTTTCTCACCAACAAAATCTGCACCCTTAAGTTTCAATGTAAAATAATTAGAGTTGTTGGTGATCACGATCAATTTTTGTAGTCATTTAGTAGAATTTTGATTTAATGGACATGACATTTTTTCACCATTTTGAAACTTTCATATATACTTTTGTACTATTTTCTGATATAGTTATTTAACAGTCAATGTTAAAGGCCGCATTATTTTCATATTATTTTAGAATTTTCATGTATATATTTTTGCATGTAAGAAAACTTTAGCGTTACATGTAGATGAGGAATATTTGATAAGTAGATTTGCACATTAACTCTCATTTATAATAAAACCGGGTAGAAATACTTGACGCCTGTGAGGAACACATTAGTAGGTGGAAAATAAAACGATCCTCTTAGCTGTTAAGTGCTTGTATATGAAACACAAAAGCGTTTCATTAAGTATTTTTTTGCATGGTAAGACAAAGCTTTTCTTATATATTTGTTTCGAAGAACATAAAATCACTTTTAAAAAATTAAATTAAAATGGCGCTAAATGTTTTGCATTTGTTAATTATGCTACTGATACGATAGGGGCACATCTTCCTCTTTGGCTTATATTGGACAAGCAGACTCTCAAGAGAAAGTAGATCCTTAGATTTGTAGCTCCCCTCCTATAAGCATTTCCTTGAGGATGGTCAATAGTTCTTCGCGAGGAAAAGCGCAATATCTCAATCTATTGTCATGGTATCATCTCCTGCTATGGTGACCCAAAACATAGTATTTAATGGAAGAAAGGTTTCAACTCACCAACTGCTTTCTTGCCTCACTGCCTCTAAGCTGGACTCTTTCGGATCCAACTAATGGAAGAATATTTTGAACCTTCTAAAAATTCCTCGGAGATTTTAAGCATTAAGAGAAACTTTCTCAATTTTCTTGTATCACTCTCAGCAACTCAAAATTCCTTGCATCAGGACATTCAACTACTTTTGCAGCACTTCTCTTTTATTTAGAACAACTCCGGTCGCGCGCTCTCTCTCTCTCTCTCAAAATTCTAGTTAATACTTGTTTCTGTCCCTACTCTTTTTGTACTATTTATTAGTATGTAGAGTAACTACTTTTGCAGCGCTTCTGTTTTATATCATTTTTCCTTTTTTTCAAAAAAACCAGGGTAATGAAACCCGAACCGGACAGGCCGGTCCGGCCCGGAAACCGGCGAACCGGCCGGTAAACCGGTCCGGTCCGGGTTATCTATTTAAAAAATAATAATAATTTTTCCTTTAGAATTTCATACTATAAGTCTAAAATTTTCAATTTTTCACCGGTTTGGTCCCGGTTTGGCCCCGGTCTGACCCACTGACCCTTAACCCAGTACCCCGACCGGTTCAATACCCAGTCCGGGTTTTAATACCTTGAAAAACACACAAGAAAACTAACAGCTAAAACCGAAAAACCTAAAATAACTGTGACTTACAAATCCACCTATGAGCCTATTTTAACATTTTGAATCTACAATTTTTTTTTGAGTGGAAATGAATTCAATGCTAAAAAAATATTTCCAGATATGGTCAGGCGTAATAAGCTCAGAAAGAAAATGCAAATAATTAGCCCAAGTACACATTGCTATAGAACTCGTTCACAAGAGTGATGTGGTCCGTCAATGATAGAACCTCATTTACAAGGCAGTGAGCTTGCACCGATTCTTGCCTAAAAAGCTTGCAATTACGAGCACTCCACAACTTCCAGCATAGGATTCCAAACGCAATTCACCAGAAGGGGTTTTTTATTGTAGCCAAGATTTCCCAGAAGCTAATCATTGAAGGTGTTAGAGTAAAAGTGTGGAAGGTGACTGATTGGAATGATTAAACACCTGCACTCAGATGCAAGGATGCAATGCCTATGGGTGTGGTCAAACACTCACTATTTGGTAAGGAGCTTATTATTGGAATTAGCTGACATAGCGGAATAATTATAAAATTTTTGTCAATACCGAGGATCTATCAATGACGTTTAAACAGAATTAAGAAGAATAGTATCTTTTCGAATTTAGGGTTTTTGATCTTTAGGAACCAACACCTCTGATCTGCTCCCTCTACTGGTATCCATACGAATGTTACTCTAACACAAACTGCATGTTAGCGCCTCCAACATCTGCTAGAGTTTTCTTGCGGCTCTAAATTCTCATCTGTATATGAGTTTTTCTGCTCTATCATTTTTATAACTCATAAGAGCTATATTCAAATTTCAAAATTAATCTTGATTAATTTTGAAATTAATTAACTCTTAATTATCTTGATGAGCTAATTAAATAAATTCGGTTTAATTAAATCCGTCATACAGTTTTAATTTAACCTATTTATTTAATTCGAATAAAGAACCAATAGATTTAATTTATCCTTATAAATTAAATCTAAGATATTATATATCTATCATGTTAGTTATTAAATTTAATTTATCTAATAAAATTAAATTTAAAACTAACATATATATAATATTATTAATTTTCTTTTTCCACGAATTTTATATATTATATATATATATATATAAATATAAAATCCGTCCACTCTAGATTAAACATTGTCTCGCGTTGGGTTATTCTTATGTGCAACCCTGTAGGCCCATACGATGTTGACAGTGAGCCAATAACTATACTAACCCACAAGTCGCAAGTGACCTCTAGCAAGACATTACTACTACCCAATTCATATGAGGATCATTAACACGATGCAATCTGTCATACAACAATGTCACGTCCCTTTTGTCACACAATATTTCAGCCAAAGATGAGGCATGGATGATGTCATCCTCCTATTCTTGACCATTACTTTCCCAATTCATGAGTAATCTGACAATAGAAATAAAAACTCCTTTTCATCGTAATATGGTCACACATTTTTCAGACTTACTCATTGAGGGACACAGTAATATCTCTCTACTAATGTGAAAGACAAATTCCATCTTGACCATTTATATTCCTCTGTATGAAAAACCACCAAGCCCGATCGTAGCCTTTATCATCACCCCATCAAAGGTGACTTTTGACTAGTTTAAAGCTTAGCAATTTTCATGTAGGAATCCACAATGGCCTCAGGTTAAAGGGCATTATGACGTGATTATACATGAGATAAGCTTATACCTTGATCCATACAGCTTTCTCATAGCAGGTCGGTCCAGCACCTTGTACTTTTACAAGTGCCTAAGACTTTGATTCGTATCTCTATATCTTATCAGAGTCATACTGGTCTTGTTTCAACTTTGCTCCCGCATAGATGACCGACTAGGGACATTTAGGATGATCTTTATTATTTATCCAAGGATACAGTCATCATAGTGAACATGCGAATAATATGATGACATAATGAAAAAAATTCATTGAATCAATAATATTCAAAGTATAATGATTGGTTGTTATAGCACAATTTCCAACACTTATTACTCATTGCCAACGCAAGGAACGTTCTAATCCTTTGTGAACCAAGCCAACGCTAGGCTAGATGCCAATGATGGCCATCCTCGTTCCAGTTATTCTCCATAAGTAGGCGATAAGCTGATCTGACAAAAAATTCCCCATTAAACCAATGGTTAAACCAGAAGCGGATTTGTTATCCATCTTCTACACTCCATTTTAGACCAAAATTTGCATCGTCCCAAATGGTTGCCAGACTTCACCAAAAATATGAGGCATTCCGTGTCCTAGTTGGCCGGCTTGTGTCAAAGTTCCATCCATATTTGGCACGGAGGATTTTGACCCAAAGCTGATCAGGTTCAGACAAGAAGGCAAAAGCTAATTTGATAAGAAATGCTTCGTTCTGCTTCTCAAGGTCCTTGAGTCCACAACCCCCACATTCCTTAGGTTGGCAAAAGGTTAAGGGTATTTTGTAAGGTGAACACTTTTACGGTTCTCAGTGGTTCCCCAAACAAAGTTGCGGGTAAGAGTTTGACGCTTAAAAAGGGTCGATGCTAGTTGCCGTGTGGATTGCATGGTGTAAAGGGGTATTCTTGACAGAACAGATTGGACTAGAGTGATTCATCCTGCAAACAAAAGTGATTGTACCTTCCAACATCAGAGTTTACGCTGAATATTTTCTTTAATATACGTATATGTATCCTTAGTCACTCTACTGTGGAGTAGGGGAACTTCCAAAGAGTGGCTAAGATGCTACGTCTCTTGGAAGCCCAAAAGTCGATGGACGAGATTGACCTGTGATGGAGCTGTTGTGTTGAACATGGTTAAGTCATTCACAAATACTAAATAGGATAGAAGTAGACCTCCTCTTCCCATTCTTATAGGGTGACATGCTCCGTTTTTAACTTCGTCACTAATTGCCTGTGATAGTCATTCCATACAAAGAACTAAAATATAAGGGGACAATGAATTCCCTTGTCTAATTCCCCGTTGTAGAGGAAAAGGCTCAAATGACTTGCCGTTCCAAAGGACGTGCATGGTGGAGGATGTAATACATTTCACGATGAGTTTCTTAATATTTTCTGGCAGCCTGGCCTTCTTAAGAGTATCTACAATAAAATCCCAGCTAAGTCGATCAAGCACCTTTTGGAGATCCACTTCAATAGTCATCCATCCAGTTTTTCTCGTTTATCATCTTATGGAGAGAATAGCTTATTGAGTAATGATGACATTATGTTCCTCCATTTAATGAAACTAGCTTGGTAGGAAAGTGTTTTCTGCGGCAATACAATATTGATTCGATTGGCAATGATCTTGGTAATATTCTTGTAGATTTTTGTGCACAAGCTGATTGACTGGAATTCCTTAAGGATCTAGGGCTTCAGTGGTGGATTCGAGAGAAGAATGACCTAATTAAATTTATTTTCTAATGAGCTAGATACTATCTAAATTGTCAAAATAATCCTTTTGTTTGTCTCATCAGAGCTCTCTAAAGAAATACTTAAAGTACCTAATATATATATATATATGGGGACTTGATTTAAAACTAAGTGAAATTATAAAGATATCTAGATTAATTTTCCTTTTTTTATTCAAAGCGTCTAACCTTTCATATTGAGACAAAGTTTGTTTCTCTCATGAAAAGTTGAAATGGCCTATTCGTCAATAAAGGGAAAAAAAAAAGAAAATAAAAAAGTCATCTTATCATCTATTAAATCTATAAAATAAACTGTCAATAAAATATAAGGTATCTTAGATGTTTTAGTAGGTTTATAATTTTTTACGGTTTTATATTGTATAAAAAAATACGGTTTTATATGATTTTTAAAGGTGGGATATGATATGAATAAAAGTTTAAAGTTTTTTTCTTAAAGAAAAAGGTATATGTTAAATAATACTCCTACAAGGCTAAAATAAAATAGACAAGGACGTGAATGTGCCTCTTCATCCCATCCCGGAAACTATTGCAAATTTCCAACATTCCATCAAAAGTCAGAAGTCTTTTTTTTTTTTTTTTTTTGGACCAAATCAAAATTCAGAAGTTTGATAGATCATTTTTCCTAAATATGTGATGATAACACGTGAATTGTGGGAATGGAAACAAAAACGAGTTCTAACAACACATGCACGCTCTTGCAATTTAAAAAAGATAAAGTAAAACAAAGAAAAAGAAAGGCAATATCAAATTCAACCCTAATAGCTTCACTAAATTCAGTAAAATTAGGGGGAACGATGGATATTAATTTTGGAAACTTATTCTTAATGGTTGGTTGTCCGATGTTGAGGGATGGCCATGCAAGCACGTGCCCTTAAAAAAGTAACAGAAACCCCTTTAATAGCGGCAGGATCTCCCAATCTCACCCATTTCACTGTCAACTCCAAAGACAAAAACTTGGTGTCATACATAATTTATAGCATGGCTGATGATCTCCAAGATGTTGCTGACAGAGATCTAATATTCAAGCGTTTTGACACAAACGGCGATGGCAAGATCTCAGCGGCAGAGCTCGCCGAATCCCTAAAATCACTGGGGCAAATTACTGCAGAGGAAATCCAAACGATGATGGACGAGATTGATACCGACGGAGATGGCTTCATTTCCTATGAAGAATTCACAGAGTTCGCCAGAGCCAACCGTGGTCTGATCAAGGATGTTGCCAAGATTTTTTAACTTATTTTTCTTTAATTTCAATATTTTATTAGTTTCTTCTTTAGAGTCAGGCACCACCATGAATTAACAACACCAAATCGTTGTTTTTTGTGCATGTCTTATCTCCTCTATATACAATCATGTAAACATTTTTCCTCTTTAAGATTCTCTCACCGGAACTCATTTGTACATCTGGCTGATGCATTTTCAGCTTGCCTACCTGGCGTTCTACCCGTTAATACAAGATGCCACAAGAATTTTGCAAATCAAAATCTTTACATTTTGGCCTAAAAACATGCAATCTTGATCTTGAGAGCCCATGACTTACAAGATTTGAACGGACACCATATTTACTCTTTTACCCTGTAAGGTAGACGTACACAACAATCTTTTGAGTTTCATTTTCTATTTACAATTTCAAGATTTTCCCATCTAACGCCTTCAATAAGGAAAAACCAACATATTTAAAGCTTGTCGTGTTTCAACGGCCATATAGATAATCATCATCTTCAAACTCTGAAACTCCTAGCATTGCCAGAGCCAAGTGTCTTTTCATCTCGTTATTTGTTTGTTGTAGTTGAGGGTAGCAATCAACTACCAACCCATTTCCAAGTAGACCAGACTTCTTCCTTTTAGGCAAGACACGTTCTTCGTGACCTCTCAGAATTGCAATAATCTCTTGTATTCCAGGTCTCCGAGATTCTTCATTTGTAACACAAGCAGCAGCTGCCTCTATCATCCAAGCCATCTGATTAGAGAATCTCAAACTGCACTTGAGTCGAGGATCCAGCAACTCTTCAATGGCGCCCTTCCCTTTCTGTAGCAAGGGTTTAGCCTGCATATTAATTTCAGATTGCATATGCGCGTCAACAAGACAATTTCCCATAGTGCCGAATTTAATGCTGCCCTGAAACTACCACACAAATAAAAGGTACCCAAATATTGTACGGAGTTTTCTGCTATGGAGGAAAAGTCATAATTCATTTTCAGTACAGAAAAGCACATAATTGAGTTCATTGATTTCAAAGTGCATGGTTCTTACTTCTTGTTTGCCAAACACAACCCATAGAGTCTCTAATCTGATTTCCAGGGAACAAGCCAAAACTATCTGATATCTGCTTTATTCTGACAGATTAGGGGGGGGGGGGGGGGGGACAATATTTTCCCTGAGTAATCATTGTATCATGTCTCCATATAATGAAAACATAAACTGTCTTAACTAGTTATACACATCAGTTTTCTCTATCTTATAAGGGATAAAAGAAAGTTCCATTTAACAAATATTGTACTGTTTGATATAGACCGAGAAACCAATTTGAAAGGGATTCTTGCTTCGGATGAAGTTAATGGACAGGACTATTTGATAGCAGTAGAAAGTTATGCTCAATACGTTTTAGTTTTTCTCAACAAGACACAATAAGAATCAATTCAACCAACATAGAATCAGGAAGTAGGGCAGCATTGCAAGAATTAGAACATCAACCCACCCATAAGACCAAGTTCTCCTCTCCTGGTGGCTTTTTTGCTTCTATTGGCTTACGGCCAGTTATGAGTTCCAATAAAACAACTCCGAATGCATAAACATCAGTCTTATCAGATACTTTTCCATGTTGGAAATACTCAGGAGCCAAATAACTGTTGGTAAAGCACAAAATTTATCTCATTGATTTGTATGTGAAAACAAATGAGAAGGAAGAAAAAAGGACAGACATTTGGCAGAGCAAAACCGGTGAGGTTTAGGTTTTACCCAAATGTTCCCTTGACTGTTTTACAGAGGAAAGGAACTGAAGGTGCAGAAGTCCACGTAGCTAATCCAAAATCGCACAACTGTGATTTAACAAGACAAACAATCAAAATACGTAACATGTATGGGTTCATTATTAGAGTACAATTGATCTGCAAGAATGCATCTCACCTTAGGAGTCTTTTTAGAGGAAAGGAGAATGTTTGAGGGTTTAATGTCTCGATGAACAACGCATCTTTCAGTTCCGTTATGCAGATAAGCCACGGCTTCTGCAATTCCAGTCGCAACTTCATACCTCACAGACCAGGGAAGTGGAGAACTGCCCTTCACACCCTTCCTTTCTGTAAAACAGGGATGCTAGAATAAGTGAATATCGTCAAAATTTCAACCGAAGACCTCGTACAGTAGGGTTCAGTGACAGCGAAAAATGAAATACCATGCAAATAGTGCTCTAGGCTGCCCCCGGAGACATATTTGTACACCAGAAATAAACCCTCCTCAGGGTCAATACAAAAACCCACAAGGGGAACAACGTTTGGGTTATGAAGAGAACTGGCAATCATCATTTCTCTACAGAACGCCTTTGTAGATTCCTTGTCTTCCTTGTCCAATCGTTTGATTGCAACAGCAGTCCTCAAAAGCCCAACTCTACCCCTAAATACACAGCTCAAGGCCCCTCTCCCCAATACCGTGCCTACCCAAAACAAGAAAAGGAGGGAAACAAAAGAACAAGAAAGAAATTGGATTACAATCGCCTACCTGGAATAATATTCAAGTTAAGCAAGAACAACCGACCAAATTTACCTTTGGAGAAACTGTGAGTAGCAGATAGAATTTCACCGTAGTTGAACCTGATCAAAGAGTTGGTTACAGGGGATATGCTTTTTTCTAAGGACTCCATCCTCCGACATTTCAGCTCTCGAGCTCGAGAATTATTCATTCCGTCGTCCAGATTAACCATCAAAACGGTCGCAGCAGCGGAAGAATTCATGCTCGAGGATTCGAGCTCAACCTGAGAACAGAAACTGAAACGCAAAGACGAGTGAACAGATTGTGGGTCAGCATTCATCACCTCTGCTCCACACCCACCAGACTCCGCAAGCAACCACGCCTTGTTGTGCTCTAGATTCGTCTTTTTATATCCGTCGCCGTCGTTTTTACCCAAGCACGGCAGGCGGCAAGGCAGGGCAACGCAGGCAAAACCAAGCTCCCAGATCATTTTTCTAAGAATGGTCCTAAATTTGAGCTTGCAGTCACAGTAGTGATCTGCAACTAGATAGGAAGAAGACGGAGCATTGGAAGACTCGCAAGAGCCAATGCCGGTAGATTGGGGCGGACAGAAACGCATTATGAAGCAGATCCCATTAAAGAGCGCACGGAAACAGGAAATAAAAAAGGGTCTAGGGCCCTAGGCAAATATAAAAGAAAAGAAAGCAGCGAGAAGAGAAAGAAGGTTAAAGGCTTTGCTGCTTTGCTTGTATGGTGGGAGAGAGAATTTTGTGAGGTGACAGAGACAGAGATGAGATGGACAGTGGGAACGGAGAAAGGAAATGAGTTTTTTTTTTTTGGAAAATGACACTAGGCCTTAAACAAAAAAAAAAATCACAAAAATTTATTTGAAAAGTTAATGTTTAAAAGTCCCTTTTTGACATTATTTCCCCAAGTACAATTACATAGTTACCCTCATAAGAATTGTTAAAAGAAAGGTACAGGAGGAGAAGAGGGACGCTGTGGGTTTTGTCATTAAGGAAAGAGAAACGGTCAATGCAACATGTTGGAGATGCAACATTAAAAGAATAAAGTGTACTATTAATTTCCTTGGTAAAGGATTTGCAACCTCCATCTATGGGTATAGAGGTAGAACACCGAACTAAATTTTTTTTTCTCTTTTCAATCTGAACGTTGGGTAGATTGAGATTTAGGGGTTGGTCAAATGTTGGAGCTTGGACTCAATAGTGGAGAAAGTGGTAGGTGGTAGATAAGAAATGCTAAGATTTTGGTAAAGATATGATTTTGACCATTGAAGTTGGGGTTTCATTTTGGTTGGGTTGTGTTTATGTTATATTGCTTTGTTCTTCGAGCAGATTACAGAGGGAGTGTTGTGTTTTTAGTAGGGATAGTTGAATGTGATGGTGCTCCTTTTCTGTGAAAACGCTGGTATGAAAAAAAAAGTGTTGTAAATTCGTAGATTTTTAGTTGTTAATATGGTTGTTATAGTTGTTAATACATAGCTTGTGCTCTGTTTTTGGGCAATGTAATAGAGGAAAGGTTTTGTTTTTGGGCAAGAAAATAGAGGGATGGCCTTATTTTAAGTGAGACTAATTGAATGTGATTGTGGTTTGTTTGATTACAAAATGCTGATATAATGTTAAAAAAAGTGTTGTTTAAATGTTGTTAATATGTACATTTGTAGTTGTAAATATTGCTATGTTAGTTGTTAATACGAAGTTCGTGTTGCAGATTGTTATGAAATATGGGAACTACTTTATGAACTTTTTGCTCTCCTATTGTACAGAAGTAATCATTGACATGTTGTATTCAAATGGTGCCAACACCCATACCAGAAATGAATCATACTAAATATAAGGATTTGATTATTGAGAAATGACAGGTTTTTCTGAATGCTGTGACCCCTTTTGCTTGTTAAATGGGTCTAAAAGTTGGTGTTCATATTTAAAGATGATATCATATTAAGTTAAATGAGTATGTGGGAATAGCCACTTACTCATACAACTTAATATTTTAATGTCATATGATATGCTATTTATTTGTGACAATATAGGTATTAAGTTGCAACAAATTGGTAGAAGATGTTGTTTAAATTGATTATGTGTTGTTGTTACAGGGAACACATGAAATTTTGCAAACTCCAGCAGGTTGGTCAATGACCTTGTGAAAATAACTTATGTCGTTGTGAAAACATACTCAATGACTTGTGAATAAGGCAATCAATTGTTGGCAAATGTGGCATCAGGATTTGTAATCAAATTGAGTCAGTATAATGTTAAACTAATGGTAAGAATTTGTGACAGTGGGAAGTTATGAAATTTATAAACTCCTGGCGGAATTTAAATTAATTTGTAAAAATGACTAATGAACTTGATAAAATATGCATAACAAGTTGTTAAAGACCAAATCGGCTCTTATGACAGATCCATTAAGAATATGCAGTTGTGAGAGTTTCCTGGTGCCATGACAAAAATACGTTGTAAAGATAACTTAATATGTTATAAAACTAACTAACGTGTTGTAAAACAATGCAAAGTAGTGAACAAACACATTTTTAGTGTTCAACGTAGTTTTATCTAGACACGAGCTTAGTCGTTGTTAACATGACTCATCATATTGTAAAAGTAGCCTACGAAGTTGTAAACAACGGGGTTTGTAGTGTTAAAGTTGCTGATGTGGCCAAATGTAGTTTCTTGGTGCTATGATAAAAAGAAGTTGTAAAAATAACTTAACATGTTGTAAAAATAACTGAACGTATTGTATAAAAATGTAAAGTAGAGAACAAACATATTTTCAGTGTTTAACGTAGTTTCATATAAACATGAGCTTAGTTACTGTTAAAATGACTCATCATGTTGTAAAAGAATTGACTCATCGTGTTGTAAAATAATCTTACGAAGTTGTAAAATAAGCCACTTGCTGTGGTAAACATACTTAAAAAATAAGTTGTTAGAATGACTTGCAATGTTGTGAAAATAGGCTTATCGAGTTGTAAACTAAGCAAATTGTTATGTTGACCTTGATGTGTAAAAACGTAATTCCCTTGATGTGTAAAACAACTTAAAAAAAGACTAAACATGTTATAAACATAAGCATAAAGTGTTGTTAACGTACGGGTTTGACAAATTTGAAATTAAAACATTCCATAATAACATGTTGTCAAAATAACTGATTAAGTTGTCAAAATAACTCATGATGTTATTAAACACCTCATTACATGAGTATTACATGAGTGCCTTTCCTACAACAAGGCTTTTCTACAAAATATCCATATATATATACATAACAACAATAAGCTAGTACTACAAAATAACATCACAACTGCTACATGTCTTTCTCCTTCTTCACTTGTTGGTTGCTAGCAACAATGGACAGCACCTTTAAGCACAAACATCTTCATTTGAGCACAACAAGCAATCTAGTTATGGAGCATCAAGCAGTCAAAGCAATAAAATCAGTTTCTATATATAAATTGGAAACCAATTAACATCTTACTTTTTTAAAGTTTCTTATTTTTGATTTCACATAGGTTTCAAAAACTTAACTTTAATTAGATTGAAGAAGTAAGGAGAAGAGGAAGAATTAAAGCATTGTACAAAAAAAACCTTTAAAAATTAAGTATTCATCACAAGGAACCAATAACCCAGTATCATATCCATATGTAAGCAGAGACAGAAGCATATAAAGGGCTCAAAGCTTTTAAACCAAAAGTCAAATGTACAAATACAACAGTCAGGCTCATATTAACACGAACTTCGTATTAACAACTGTCATAACAATATTTATAACTACAAATGCACATATTAACAATACTTTAACAACATTTTTTTTAACATTATATCAGCATTTTGTAATCAAACAAACCACAATCACATTCAATTAGTCCCACTAAAACACAAGGCTATCCTTCTGTTTTCATGTCCAAAAACAGATCATTCCTTCTATTACATTGCCTAAAAACAGAGCACAAGTTCTGTATTAATAATTACAATAACCATATTAACAACTACAAATGCATGAATTTACAACGCTTTTTTTCATACTAGCTTTTTCACAGTAAAGAAGCACATCACATTCAACTATTCCTACTTAAAACACAACACTCCCTCTGTAATCTTCTCAAAAAACAGAGTAATATAATATAAATACAACTTAACCAAAGTGAAATCCCAACTTCAATGGTCAAGATTTTATCTCTTCAATGTTGCATCTCCAACATGTTGTGTTTGACCGTTTCTCTTTCTCCTTAATTACAAAACCCACGGCTTCCCACCTCTCCTCCTGTAGGGGTGAGCATCGGTTTTTCGGTAAAAACTGAAATAACCGAAAACTGAATAAAGCAAATTTCATAAATCGAACCGAAACCGATTAACCAAATTAACTGAAATATTTTGGTTCGGTTCGATTAATAATCAAATTAACCGATTTTTTTATTCAGTATCTACAAAATAAAATATATATAATTAAATTTAAAAAAAATAATTTTTTATCCTTAAGATTAGATTTAAGGGTAAAATATATAAAATAAATTAATTATATTTAAAATATCAATAGATTTTATCTAATATTATTGGAAATTTACACTTATTTAATTATAAAATATGCATTTATTAAATAATATATGTTAAATATAAATATATTATATATATTTCGGTTTTTCGGTTTTAACAGAAGTATTTTTTTAAAAACCGAACCGAAACCAATCTGCTCAGAATCTATTCTCTAAAATCATTTTTATCACTTTTTCTCCAGAAATTATTTTCTAAAAGCTAATCTAAACACACTGTATGAAAAAAAGACAATGTTTGACTATCTCATGACAAAACCATGGTTTTAAGAGAAAAATTGATTTTGAGAAAAATGAGTTTGTTTGGGTTACTTTTTTGAAACCGTGGTTTTATACAAGGAACAAAAAATTATACCTGACAATGAACCAGTCACAGTACATGTTTAAAGGTTAATGAGTCAACTGGGGTCTAACCAGTAGTTGAACCAGTCATATTAAAATATTATAATTTATTAGTGACAATATACATTAATATATTTTTAAACTTTTATAGATAAAAATGAAGATTTTTAGAAAAAAATGCTTAAAATCTATTAGTATTAGTTATAATGCCTATACTTATGCAATGATATTTTATTTTTTATAATTATTATTATATATTTTTAAATAATTTTTTTAATTATCTTCTTCATTTTTTTTAGATTTGTTATTTCTTTACTTACTTTTCTCTTCATTTTGGTTTTCAACTTTCCATTTTCCCTAAAAAAGCACAAAATAAAAATTTGAAAAATAAAAAAAATGAAACCGGTTCAACCACAGGTTTTGACTGGTCCAACCGGTTTCGGACTGATTTAACCGGTCTAACAATTTACTGCTCAAATCAGACCGGATCACTGACCGGTTCCCGGTTCAACCGGTCGAACTGATAAGTTCGGTCCCCCCCTTTTTTTTTTATTTTTATTTTTAAATTCTATGGTTTTATAAATTACCCAAACTCACTGTAAATTAAACGCGCCCGGAAGGGAAGGGCCCCAAAGATTGCCTTGCATTGCAGTCACGAACACTTGGTTCGCTTGACTTACTAGTATGGATGGGAGTGGACTGGAATTTGTCAAGGCCGAACATTTACTGAACCACAGCAGCCCGCCCTAATCATTCCCCCATTTTCTGTTGTAAATTCTTTTATCACCCCGGTAAAGATAGCCTGAGATTGCAGAAGCTATTGAATGGGAGATCCGCTGGAGAGGCTTGGATCAGAGGCCGTGGCATCGATTGGGTTAGACTCGAGCATGAAGGCTGACCTTTGCATGGAAATCGACCCTCCGTTCCAGGAAAACGTTGCCACCGCCGAGGATTGGAGGAAAGCCCTGAACAAAGTCGTACCTGCTGTCGTTGTTTTGCGAACTACGGCTTGCCGGGCTTTTGATACTGAGTCGGCTGGTGTCGGCTCCGCTACGGGCTTTGTTGTCGACAAGCGTCGGGGAATTATTCTTACTAATCGTCATGTTGTGAAGCCTGGTACTTATTCTCAATTCTCTGACCCGACGAGGAAAAAACCATTGAAACCTTGGACTTCAGACCAACAACTACATGCTTACTTCAGTCATATACATGCCTTCGATGAGCTAGCTTTCAGTTATTTGAAGTGAAATCACGGTTATTAATTCCTAACTGTTTCCCATACATTCCATAAAAAAAAGTGTCTCCATGCAATTTTATTTGAAGGCAAAAATGCGTACCCAAATTAAACGAGATTCGTATTTTGAAAGTAATGTTTCTGGTAACTATTTGCTTATTTGTCTCTGTTTTCAGATGGATGAAATAAGTTGGTTTCACGTTCATATTATGGCTAACCCTTATCTAATGACATGTTATTCAATGTCAAAAGAAAGCAATTTTAATATTCTGGGTTTCTGCGACGTATATCTTTATCTCATTATGTCATTTCAAGGTTTTCTTGGTTTAAAATTTGTAGGACCTGTAGTAGCAGAGGCCATGTTTTTGAACCGTGAAGAAGTTCCTGTGCATCCGATCTACAGAGATCCTGTCAGTGACTTCTTTTTTTAGCTTTAATTAATTATCAAATAGCTGTCCAATACCATCAAATAGATTGTAAGCCTGGCAGTGTCTTTTGTTTCACTTGATTGGAATTTCAGTCATTACCCATTGCATGTTTTTCCATACGAAGAGAAACTCTGTTGCATTATTGCAGAAAGACGGATTCTGTATGTGTATTTGGAAACACCTATTGATCCCAACCTTTTTTAGGGATCAGAGTGTTTTCGTTTTGTTATATTGATGTAAATAGTTATTCAAAATTGATTGGAAATATTCCCCCTTTCTGTGTGTTCACTTGTGTGTGCTGATAAAAGCATAATTCATTTGCCTTAATTCAGGTCCACGATTTTGGGTTCTTTCGCTATGACCCTGGTGCCATACAGTTTTTGAACTATGGGGAGATACCTCTTGCTCCAGAGGCGGCTTGTGTTGGACTAGAAATTAGAGTTGTTGGTAATGATAGTGGTGAGAAGGTATTAGCATTACTTTTACCCCTCTATTGTCATCTATTGGTTTCTTGTTAAGCAGTTAATGACATGGTAGACAAGCTTGTACCATTTGACATTTTAAATGTAATCATTCTTCTTCTTTTCCCTCTCTTTTGTTTTTCTATCTTAATATGCTGGTGAAGGAAAATGGCTATTTTATATGTCTATGTTATATGTTTTGACCATGGTCTAATGGCCTATGTTAATTGACCAAGTTGATGGAGCTGGCATAATGACACTGTAACTTTGGCTTGAATAACTCTTGTTTCATTTCATTCACCCGTTTTCAAGATAATGCTAATGATATTATCTTATTTAGTTGTCATTTTTTCAATGTTTTCTACAATCAAGTGAATTGAACATTATTTTTATAATTACGGACATATGGGTTAAACTGATGCTCATACAAAAAGAAATATGCCAATCTCTCATTTGCTGGAGTGTTTTTGCTTTTAGTTTCAATCATAATAAATTTTACTAGCTAAAGTATACGTTTGATCCTTTAAGTTTACATTAAGTTTCAGTTTGGTCCCTCAAGTTTAAAAAGTGTATCTTTAGTCCTTTAATCTTAACACCATTAGTTACATTTAACTGAAAATGCTGAATCAACAAATTTAAAGGGTGATTTTGCAATTAGATGCTGACGAAACATGCTCAAATTTTAATTACTTATTTAATATAATCATTTTTATATTTTAAAACTTGAGCATGATGGATTAGCATTTAATTGCAGATTCATGGTTTAAATTTGTTGAATCAGTATTTTCCGTTAAACAAAACTAATAATGTTAAGATTAAAATATTAAAAGTACTCTTTTTAAACTTAAGGGACCAAACTAAAACTTGATATAAGCTTAGAGGACCAAACATATACTTTACCTAATTTTACTAGCATGCTTTTGATTAAAAGATGTAGTCAAATTAAAACATATCTAATTAGTTACATCATGTTTGCATTGACATGTCTAAATCTGGTCAATTTATAATATATGCTGGTATCTGCATGTGTGTGTCTTTGCCCGCGTGCCCGCACACACATACACACTGTGTTTCCTGGAGTGGCCCAAGTACTATGTTTACTGAAGCAGACCCTTGATTATGACTTTCACTCTCTCTCTCTCTCTCTCTCTCTCTTTTATTTTATTTTAATTTTAACATTTATTTTTACTTTTAACTTTAGGTCTCCATTTTGGCTGGTACTCTTGCTCGTTTGGACAGGGATGCTCCTCACTATAAGAAGTCTGTAATAGATATATGTTGTTTGCACACAAGTTGTCTCATGAAAGTAGAAAACTCATGCTATTTTTTGATGCAGGGATGGGTATAATGACTTCAATACATTCTACATGCAAGTAAGTAGGAACAAAATTTTCAACTTGAGTTTGGTCATTTTGATTTCTTTTCAATTTAATACCTTTAATCTCTTTTATAGGGTGTATTTGGCTGGTCCAGTCTTTATTATTCTTCCTGTTTCATACTAGGTTTCCTATATTATGTTCAATTACTAGCTGACAATGCTAAATAGGAGAAAGAAGTGTTAGAGAATTATGGCCATCAGACCCAACTGTGAAACGAAATCTATTGGCTTGGAAATCTGTTTGACATGCAATTGAAGTCTCTTTTGGCTAAGTGGTTTAGAACTAGTGTTACATATTTTTGTTAGTGTGTCTAATTGTGCATCTTCTGTCCTGTTGTTGATTGCAATCTTATCTATTTCCAGGCTGCGTCCGGAACCAAGGGAGGATCAAGTGGTTCCCCGGTTATAGATTGGCAAGGCAGAGCAGTTGCCTTGAATGCTGGGTGTAAAACATCAAGTGCATCTGCATTTTTTTTCCCTCTAGAACGAGTAAGCTTTTCATCTATATTTGCTTAACTTAATACTTGTCCCCTGCTTCCTATTTTGCACAAATCTTCTTGTGAGGAGCAACTAATTCTGTTTAGGCAAGGTGAAGTAGATATGATGATTTAATTTTCAGGTCGTGAGAGCATTAAGGTTTCTTCAGAAGGGTAGTGATGCTAACTTGGGCAAATGGAAGGCAGTTTCTATACCTCGTGGTACCCTCCAGGTCTGTCCTTTGCAAACCCTTCCTTCCTTTTTTTTGGCCATTGAAGTAAATCTATTCATTACATGAAGTTTGAAAATGTCAGTGAATTGCATTATTGAAGTACTTTGACATGAATTTGAAATCTTTTATCATTAGATGATTAGTTGAGGAGAGAGCAATGTTAGTTGAGAATGGTGTAGGTTGAGGAGAGAGCAATGTTAGTTGAGAATGGTGTAGGTTGAGGAGAGAGCAATGTCAATTGAGAATGGTGTAGCTATTAATAGAATAGCATTAGCTAAAAGTAACATTAGTTGAGCTCCTTAACTAACTAGGGGATTAGGCAGAATTAGTGTAGAGTTACATAATTGCCCCTCATTAATACTTAAGGCGGCAGTTACCCCCTGACTTCCCTTAAGCTCTCTATATAAGAGCTATCCCTCTCTCATTTGTAACTAGTTGTTGTTTTGCCTATTGAATGAATGCATATTCAGCAACTCATTGTCTCTCTCTTTCTCTTATCTCTCTCTACTCTCTTCTATCCCAATTCTGTTGTACTCAATTTCTCTCATTCTTCCTACATTCTTTAGTATCAATCCTATCAAGATTATAGGGTTGACAACAGTAGTATCAAAGCAAAGATTCTTTGTCACACTCTTCTTGCTGCATGGTGGAGACAAGAAACCAAGAAAGAAACAGAATGATAGACCAAAAAATAGAAGCATTGGATCAACAGATGCAAGCTGTGACTACCAACCTTCAAGAATTGATAGCTGGATTCACCACCTCCATGGAAAGTTTACGCCAAGACATCTAAGAAGGGATCTTGATGCCTCATAATGGCGGCAGGCACGGAGAAAGAGCACAATTTGACCGAAATCATGAAAGAAGAGGAGGAGGTCAGAATTATCATAAGCCAACCCTGTTTACAAAAATGGATTTTCCTAGGTATAATGGTGAGGATATTCTAACCTGGTTGCTCAAATGTGAGCATTATTTTGATTTGGATGAAACCCCAGAAGAAAGCAAGGTAAAAATGGCCTCTTTACAAATTGATGATAAATCTTTCCAATGGCATAGAGCACTAGAACGTCGACTGAGAGGGCACCTGCCACTGCGGGATGAATATGCAGTTTTGCTTCAAGATACCTTCGGCCCTCCTTTTGAAACACCAATGAGTGATTTCACACGTTTAAGGTAGACCGGATCCTTGCCCGATTACAATGCCTCCTTTGATTTTCTCCTGGCCAAGTTTGATCTTCCTGAAGATTGCAAGAATGAAAGAGCTGATTTTCAAAAATAAAAACCCCAAGATTTTTGATAATAATACTTCCAAGAATTTCGACAATAAGGAATCAAGAAATGCTGGTTTTGCTTCTTATGTATCAAACCTGACCTGTCCTACAAATCTAGCAACAATTACACCATATCGTGCGGCATTATTGACAAATAAACCTTCAGCAACCGAGTATACCTCCAAGAATGACTTGAGGACTCTTGCTTTGGTGCAGAAAAATCCCAACAAAACCTTCAAACCCCTCACCCCTGAAGAAGAGATTGAACATCGATAAAAAAATCTGTGTTTTTACTGCCATGGTCCTTTTTCCCGTGATAACAGGTGCACACAAAGGCCAAAAAATCAACTGCACTGCATTGATTATGATCAAGATGTAGAAGAAGAAATTGAAGAGGACTGTCTTGCTCATCAAGAAATTGAAGAACTACAGCCCTGCATATCTCTATATGCTATTGAAGGGATTGATCGTGCTACATCTATGAGAGTGCAAGGACAAGTAGGGAAAAGATCAAGTCAAATCCTTGTCGATAGTGGAAGCACCCACGATTTCCTAGACTTCAACTTGGCAAAAAAATTAGGTTGGAAGGGTGATAATACAATGTTTCCTTCGGTTGAAGTTGCCGGAGGCAGAAAATTGAAGGTGCATGGTGTGTGTAAAGGCTTCAAATTGAAGATGCAAGGGTTGGAATTTATGTTTGATCTTAGAATTTTGGAATTAAATACCTATGATATTGTGTTAGGGTTGCAATGGCGTAAAAGTATTAAAAATGCATTCTGGGATTATGACTCTTTATCCATGTATTTCTGGTATAATGGTGATCTCAGGAAGTTGCAAGTTGTTTCTCCTAATTCTTGGCATTTGGTGCACCCCAACAAACCTGAAATTCACTCTATTTAGCAAGACCAGCTCTTTCTCCTTTGGTTAGTGCAAAAATAACCTGAAAGTAATCTGTCTTGCTACTTCTGATGCTTCCAGCAACATACCGGCAGAGATTCAGTGGGTTTTGAGTAAGTTTCAAGATGTTTTTGAGGAACCTAAGACCCTCCCACCTTTTAGGGAAGGCCATAACCGTCCTATATTGCTTAAAGGCACAAATTCTATAAGCTTAAAGCCTTATCGCTACTCGGCAACTCAAAGAGACACCATTGAGAAGTTAATTGAGGAACTGATGCAAGATGGGGTTATTTAACCAAGTTCTTCACCTTTTTCAGCTCCAATTGTCCTAGTTAAGAAGAAAGATGGCACATGGAGAATGTGTATTGACTTTCGTGAGCTTAAAAAGGCAATAGTCAAGAACCAATACCTTATACCACTCATAAAAGAGCTATTTGAGGAATTAGGAGCTGCTAGGTGGTTTACTAAGCTTAATCTAAGGGCTGGATACCACCAAATACGAATGGAGCCTGCGGATGTACACAAGACAGCATTTAAATCACACTTTGGGCATTATGAATGGCTAGTTATGCCATTTGGAATAAGAAATGCTCCAAGGAGCAATGAATGACCTATTTAGGGTGCATCTACGTAAGTTTGTGTTGGTATTTTTTGATGATATCCTAATCTATAACTCTACTATTGCAGAACATGCCACACAGTTGGAGGAGGTGCTGAATATTTTGAGAAACAACCAATTCTATGTCAAGCTGTCCAAGTGCATTTTAGCTGTAGCAAAATGTGGAGTATTTGGAGATACAACAAAAGCTATCTTAAGCCTATCATCCTCAAACTGATGGGCAATCTGAGGTGCTCAATAGGTGTTTGGAGACATATTTAAGGTGTATGTGATAGGAGAAGCTGAAGGAATGGAACAAATGGTTGTCACAAGTTGAATGGTGGTACAATACATCTTTTCATACTTCAACACGAGCCTTTCCCTATGAGCTTTTTGTATGGTCAAAAGCCTCCTCTACATTGCCCCTACTTGCCTCACAACTCGGTGTTAGAAGCCGTCAATCGTACCTTTGAAGCAAGGGAACAAGTGTCGGCTATGCTTAAACACCATTTGCATCGTGCATCTAATAGAATGAAGCAAAAAGCTGATTTGCATAGATCTGACTGTAAGTTTTTGGTTGGCCAATGGGTATTTCTTAAGCTGCAACCTTATAGGCAGATTTCAGTAGCTATGAGGAGCTCCCTAAAGTTGGCTCCAAGGTATGTTGGACCATATCAGGTGCTGGAAAAGATTGATCCAGTGGCATATGCTGAAATTGTGTCCCAACCTAGTTGTGAAGCCTCGACACCCACCTTCAGACTTCCCAACGTCTCCACCTTCCTTATTTGCAGAGAAAATTCTTAATAGAAGGTCCATCAAGAGGCATAGAGGGCTCATTGTTGAAGTCCTTGTGCAATGGAAGGGATAGCCGGATGAAGAAGCTTCTTGGATGCTGCTACTTCGCTTCTAAGAGCATTTTCCAGACTTTAATGTGACACATCCTTGAGGGGATGTCAAAATTTTAGGGGGGGTATTGATATGAATTTGAAATCTTTTATCATTAGATGATTAGTTGAGGAGGCAGCAATGTTAGTTGAGAATGGTGTAGGTTGAGGAGAGAGCAATGTTAGTTGAGAATGGTGTAGCTATTAATAGAATAGCATTCGCAAAAAGCAACATTAGTTGAGCTCCTTAACTAATTAGAGGATTAGGCAGAATTAGTGTAGAGTTACAGAATTGCCCCTCATTAATACTTAAGGTAGTAGTTACCCCTGACTTCCCTTAAGCTCTCTATATAAGAGCTATCCCTCTCTCATTTGTAACTAGTTGCTGTTTTGCCTATTGAATGAATGCATATTCAGCAACTCATTGTCTCTCTCTTTCTCTTATCTCTCTCTACTCTCTTCTATCCCAATTCTGTTGTACTCAATTTCTCTCATTCTTCCTACATTCTTTACTATCAATCCTATCAAGATTATAGGGTTGATAACATACTTACAGTGAACTGCATTATTGGATTGCAAATATGCGTTAGTGTCATGGTGCAAAATGCTTTTTGAATGTGACCTCATTCTTACCATTTTCTCATCTTTACTGGTGGTAATGTCCGAATATGATATTAAATTTCTTATGATTAAAGCCTCCTGTCCACCAACAAGGTGTTCATGCTATAATTGTGGCTGTGGCGGAAAATAGAAAGCATTAGATTAAGGACCAAAAAGATAGATATATGCTGGAATTTATATATAATTTGTTCCTCTTATCATTGTGATACTGATTGGTACCTAAGTAGGATGGGAAACCCTACCCCAAAAGTTAGTTGTTGATGTGGGAGAACCAACCCATCTAAATACCAATTGAGCATACCATTCTACTCAATGCGGGACTTGGTATCCCACACTTCCACGTCTCCATCAGATACTTTGGCCATGCCGATTTACAGCTAAATTGTCCTTCAAATAGACATTTCTTTTTTTATCTATTCAATCAATCTTTGTGTAAATTTACTTGTTAAAATGATAATACAGGTGACATTTCTCCATAAAGGATTTGATGAGATTCGTCGCCTAGGCCTCAAAAGTGAGACAGAGCAGGTACTTGTTGATCTATGCTCTCACTTGTGTTATGTTTCTTGGGCAGCTTTCTACACCTTGTATTGTGAATACTGTCTTTGCTTGTGTAGATAGTACGGCATGCTTCTCCAGAAGGTGAAACTGGAATGCTTGTTGTGGATTCTGTGGTAAACACTTGTTATTTAAAACTGTGATGATTTATTCGTTGATTTTTCCTTTCAATTTTAGTTGCTTTAACCCTTGACTTGCTTAGGTGCCAGGTAGTCCAGGTTATAAGCATTTGGAACCTGGTGATGTACTTGTTCGGGTCAATGGTGAAGTAAGTTTGTTTGAAGTGATTAATGGTTTCTTTGCTTCAATTTGCTTCTCATTTCTCGTTTGATTTTCTTTTTTTATCGCCCTTTTATGTGGGAATGGTCTGTATAACTTTCCTATTGGCAATCCAAAGAATATGTTTGAAAAATACAATATAAATTGGCTATAAAATGGTCATACTTGATCATTTAAGTGATCTGGATGAACTTCGATTCTTGATTATAGAGGTTTGATATGAGAAAATATGTTATGATCCAGTAACCACTTTTAGTCTATTATAGAAAGTAACGTGTGATTTAGATAAGCAGTTTAGGAAGTTGGTTATTTCTAGTCTTATCTTAAACGACCAGGAGTTATTTGTCATTTGTGTATCAGTTATCTATGTATCAGTTACCTCTTGTTGTATTGGCTTGCTATAAAAGCCTATTATGTACTCATGTTTTGTATGAATGAAGTATTATGCAGTAAGCCTGGCTCTAGTCTTCTTTCCTCCTCTCTTTTCTTTTCTCTTCTATTTCCCTCACCCATTCTAATTTAACCCCACCGATAATGTTATGGTATTGGTAGGAAATCAGAAAGAGAGAAAGAGAGAAGAACAGAAAGTTGAGAGAAACAGAGGGGAATCAAAAACAGAGAAGAGAAGGATTCTTTAGAATATCACTTGGGAACAATTCAGATAAAAACTGATACAATAGGGAGTGCTTAGGCTATTTATAATGACACAGCCTCACATACACCCTTTCCCCACAACGGCTAACTTGGATACTTGAGCACTTATTTAACTAATTACCATCTAACTATCTGACTTTGCACTTAAGTCCCTATTAGGCTAATCTGACATATTCCATAACAATACCCCCTCCCCAAAACATCCTTGCCCTCAAGGATGATTGACAACTAACAAATATGAAAGTAACAATAACATAGGCTTGAAAAGGCTGAACTTTTGCTGGTTCTTGAAAAAAAAAAAACTGTTGTTTGAAATCTTGTACCCAGAAGCTTGTCTTTCAAATTGACCTGTACTTGTGCACACTAGTCCTCCTCCTTTTCTTCCTACTCAGTGAACAGATCCTTCCATAAAGCATTTCAATTAACTTTCCCTTAAATCAAATCTGGACCAAACGTCTTGTGGGAGAGAAGAGCAGAAATGAAACTCCATCTTGCAGCAGCCTTTTATTGAAAATACCCAAAGAAATAATGCAACCCAAATGTAACCTTAGTGAGATTTTTATTTGACTGCTGTTCTGGAAAACTTTTGCTAATGTAGAATTCTGTGACTTGATCCTTTTCTTATTTTGAAAAGGGCTGGTACCAAGGGTCCCACCATGTGCATCATCTTTCTGCCTTTTCCCATTTGATGCAGAACCCCAGTTATCAACCATGGGACATTGTAGAAAACCAGAACCAAAAAGCATCTTTATTAATCCCCCTTTGTACCAAAACCGAACCAAGCACCTTGTAGGAAAATATTGTAAATGAAAAGCCCAACACTCATTTAAAGGCATGAACCCCATTGTCAGACCAAAATGCCTTTGCTGCCTAAAGGGAGTGCAATATGGTTGGTCTTTTGACTTTTCAAAGTGCACACTGTTCATAATGGAACCCAGCTGTAAACCATCACCTACAAAGCACATTGGGTTATCTAATATTAAAAAACCCCATACACATCCAAAAGACCTCAGACACGTACAAATGGGTGCCAACTGATTTGACTTTTCAAACAGAAGTTTTTGCAGCCACGTACACTTGAATTGGAGAAATTCTTGTTCAAAGCACTCCATATCTAGAAATTTATCAAGAGAGTCGAAACTCACTGACCCACCAACGTCTGACTTTGCTTCCATCACCACCTCCGTGTCCTGTCTTGCGATGACCATGGCTTCTTTATTTCCTTCCATTGCACATGAAGCGTTCTAAATGGAACGGGAATTGTCGGCAACCAGAGCTGGGGACTTTGTCGTGGTTGGTTGCTCATACTTTGCATTCGAAACATGGGGTCGAACATTTTGGTCAGCCTTCAAGTGATTCTTTTGATCATCTTCTACACTTTTCACAGAGTCTTGCGAGGTGAAGGGCGAACAGCAACCCAAGTCGACGAAGGATTCCTGGCCCTTCTTGAGATCACCATGGCCGTCTTCTTCCATTGCAACTGTTGCCCTTGACGCACTTTGGAAAGGTCCAAGAAGACTCCAGCTTGACATTTCTGTAATGTTTCTGGCTTCCATTTGCTACTGGGAATGCGCAACACACCTCACTTCCTCTTCTTGGGCGTTGGTCGAACACGACCCACCACTTTCTTGAACTTTGGAGGCTTCTTGAATAATTTTGGGCTGCTCTAGAATTGATGGTAGAGGAACTTCACCATCTTCTTGAGTGACTGAAGCATCTTTACCAGCAAAACGGTCTTGTATTGACTGTAAGGGAGACGCTTCTTGGGTCTCATTCTTGAAGAACAGAGTTTTGCTTTGATATTCCAAATCTTTTCTTGCTTGCTCTGCTTTCTAGGCTTGCCATTGCAAGGATATCTCTTGCACTCTTGCCAAGGATCGGGCTTCACGCATAGTAAGGGGGTTGAACAACTTAACTGACTCTGCATCCTCTCTGATACCACTATTATGGTATTGGTAGGAAATCAGAAAGAAAGAAAGTGAGAAGAACAGAAAGTTGAGAGAAACAGAGGGGAATCAAAAACAGAGGAGAAGAGAAGGATTATAATGACACAGCCTCACATACACCCTTTCCCCACAAGGGCTAACTTGGATACTTGAGCACTTATTTAACTAATTACCATCTAACTATCTGACTTTGACTTTGCACTTAAGTCCCTATTCGGCTAATCTGACATATTCCATAACAGATAACCTATCAAAATAACTGTTTTTAATGATGGGGAGCCCACCCTCAAAAGCTGGCTTATAAGGGGAAAGAGTTATATCTTAGGACTACTTGATGTGGGATTCCATGTTGGAACAATTCATATGGTGGAAGGAGTTCATCCAAATTGTTGCTTATGATAATTATACCCAACTTTGGTGCTATAATGAGAACATTGATGCTTAACAGATATTTGATCTGTTCCAGAATTGTTTTTTGCATCTAAGGCCATGTCAAGACCTAATATTTTTTTAACAGTTTTGATTTTGAGGTTTTCCAAAAAATACCCTCTTCTTTTTTATGGCTAGGTTGAAATCGTCTTTTGAAGTTTTCTCATTTGCTGATCAGTGATCAAGCATTATAGTTTGCAATTTACCGCTGCCTGTTTTTGACCTGAAATTTACTTTTGTCCTTGAAAACTGCAAAATAGGAACCTCCAATGTTTGCATTCCTTTTCTGATCATCTATTTTACTAGTGTCTGACTCCATAAAATTCATTGCAGGTTATCACTCAGTTCCTGAAACTGGAATCTTTGCTTGATGACAGTGTCAACAAGAACGTTGAATTACAAATTGAAAGGGGTCACACATCAGTCACTGTGAACTTGTTGGTGAGATTAGCTTTGCTTGGATATTATATAATTACAGTTATCATTTGGACGTATTCTAATGCGTACGTATTTAATATGGGAATAAAGAATGTTCACATTTTAGTGATTAATTTGTCACTACCTCTCTTCTGTAGATGATGCATTACATGTTGCCTCAATGGTTCTATATGGTTCATTATTGAGATTCCTACAAAATAATTTATAATTTTTTCCTATTGTTTGTGATAGGTACAAGATTTGCACTTAATAACTCCTGATTATTTCTTGGAAGTTAGTGGGGCAGTAATACATCCTCTTTCTTATCAGCAGGTGAGTTGGACTTTACTTGCTATGTATTGTATTGTACGTCATATTTAGCTGAAAACATCAGTTGAGTATGATTTTGTTGGTCTGTTGGAAGAGTTTTTTTTTTTTTTTGGAAGTGAAAGTGGAAATGTGTTATGGAAAATAAATAAGGTGTCTGGCTGTTATTTCTGTTAGATTGTTATTGGCTTACTAGCCATTAGGGGTAGGTAGATATCTTAGAGTATGAATAAGCTCATAGTCCTATTGTATTCATTCGACTGTTGACAGAGTAGTGAATTCGGAAACGCATTTCAGTTTTCTCTCATCTCTCATCTTCTCTGTTTCTCTCAGAGTCTTTCTTCTTTGCTTCTCTCTTTCTCTCTCTCTCACACACACACACACACATTCTAATACTAAAACAGTCGTATTAGAGCAGAAATCAGGAGGTACAAGAACTTTAACCAAGGGAGAACTAGAGACTCATACGTTGATGTTGGAGATTTGTGAGCTTTTTCAACATCTGTTGTCATCCTCGTCAAAGTCATCACAGTTTTTGATCATCCTCACCATGGTCATTGCTGTTGGCATGGTCGATAACGAGGAGAGATGGGGCAAAATGGTCTAACTCGAGATTTGAGGGAAGTGGAACTCGGTTCCATGGGGTTAGATGAGGAGGTTGGTTCCATCAATCTTGATGGAACCGAATTCCACAAGGAACCCAATTCGGACATATCAAACATGTAAAATGTGGGCTTCCCATTCCACTCCTGATTCATGGGGTTATCTTTGTTTGGTTCACTGTTGTCTTAGCATTTGATTACAGTGTTTCTACACTATTGATGTTAGATTCTTCATGCTTCATCCCCCTAGATAATATGTTTGCTCTTCCCTTTTAATGGATGCTTATTTTTAAGTTCCGAGTTACTTGTCTAACTAAACATTTGTTTTTGTTCTACAATGCAGGCTAGAAACTTCCGTTTCCATTGTGGTCTTGTTTATGTAGCTGAACCAGGGTATGCATACATAGATAAGTATTAAATTCCATTACTTATAATCATTTAACCTTTCCCAAAAATTTTAAGAAAATAGTTACTGATCACAAAATATTGATGTGCTCTAGTATGGTTATGAAAACAACAACCAAGGATGGGTGAGAATCATGAAATCTATTGATCATATGAGAATTTGCAAATAACTGTTGGGTGTTACATCATTCCTCCCTTCTAGCTACAACTACAATGGTTGTGCTAAGCTGGGTCCCTTGAAATTGATGTTTCACATTCAGGTACTTGTCATGGATAATGAACGAGTGGAATTTATATTTTGCAGATATATGCTCTTCCGAGCAGGAGTTCCTCGTCATGCAATAATCAAGAAATTTGCTACTGAAGAAATATCCTGTCTTGATGAACTAATATCCGTTCTCTGCAAAGTATCGAGGGGTGCTCGAGTACCATTGGAGTATATCAGCCACATGGACAGATATCGAAGGAAGGTAATGAGTATTATAATTTGAAATCTATGAAATTAGACAAATGTATATTTGGAGTTTTTGATGCATGTGTGCATTTTGTTGGTTATTGCCAAAGTCATTGCTTGGTATTACACCATCATCTAGTTGTGCATCAATTATTTTCTTGTGCACTTGTGGATAATTGAGCCTACAATTTAGTTCTTCTGATTTTACTACATTATGGACATTATGATTTAGAATTGTTTTCAAGAGCGGGGCGATGATATATTCTTCTGGCAAATTAGGCCGATTTTATCTCTTGAAGGTGTTGTTCATTGATACTTGTTTCATAAATTCATGTTATGATTGCAGTCTGTCTTGGTCACTATCGATCACCATGAATGGTATGCACCACCACAGTTATACACTCGTGATGATTGTAGTGGTTTCTGGATTGCAAAACCTGCTTTTCAGCTTGATTCTTTAATCCTGTCGTCCGATGTTAAAGATGTTGGAAATCCAGTTGGCCAGCCCGTTTCACCGACTGGTGAGCATCGTTGTGTGGGACATGTGCACCAAGATGACAATCAAGAGTTGCCTGATGATATCACTGGCATGCAAGCTAGTTCTGAAGATGCCATAGATAATGCATCTGATGGCGCTGCAAAAAAACGGAAAGTTGGAGAGGATTTTTCTACTGATGTAAATATCGTTGCTGATTCTTCCTTGAATGATGCTAGGGAAACTAAGCTAGAAAAGTCAAGTTCAATGCAAGGTGAAGTTTTAATGTTCTCCCAAGGTGCAGGCACTGCAACAATGGTGAATGCATCATTTGCTGAACGGGTGATTGAGCCTACTCTTGTGATGTTTGAGGTAATATTATATAAATTTTGTCATAATATTCGTTGATGCATTCGCAGTGAAGGGCATGGATTCGTTACTTGTAAGTATTTGGGTCTGTTGTCTCTAACTGGTGTGTGTAATCTATAGATGTTAAGAAGGAACTTCATTTATTTTTTCTACCTAATAAGAAATTTTCAATACTTGTTACTTTGTTTGAAATCTTTCTTGGTACATACGTTTCTTGATTGGCTTGGTGCTATAAATGTGACACAATGTTTACCTGAAAGTTTGTCCCTGTGTGCACACTTGGTTCAAGTCAAGCATGGTATACCTTGGGCATGGGAAAGTCTTGATATTTCTGTTGAGAAAGTTTAGAATTAAGATATTAAGTAATATTATTAGGGTTGATTATTTAGTATTTATTATGAGTAGATATGGATATTTAATCATTACGGTTTGATTTGATTTGATTAGATTCAAGGGTTAGCGTTAGTTTATTAGTTTGCCTATATAAAGACTTCTTTGTATTCTCTTTATTCAAGGATCAATAATATTAGTATTTTCTGATACGTAAATTTAATAAATAAATAATAATATAGATAAATGAGGGTTAATAAAATTACCTAATTGCACTAGATTGACACTGGGCATAGAGTTTGACTTATTCTATTTGCCAAGTATCCTGCGTAACACCTGTAATTCCTCCTGGCTTAGGGAATCATCATCCTGAACTTTCTGCTCAGTTGTAATGAAATGGCTTTGTTGGAAGTGTTGTTTTCCAATTGATAGCTTGCCATGTAGTTTCCAACATTCTTCTTTGGTGCAGCTCTTCTTCTTGCAATAATTGCACCATTTATTATTTTCCTTTCATCTTATGGTCCTTTCACTACAAGGGTCGAACCCCCTGCTTCGATTCAAGAGTTTTCTTCGTTCTTTGAACTGCACATGGTTAACTACATCAAACAGATGTGGTAAGGGTTTTAACCCCATAATTCTTCCCCTTATCTCCTCCAAAGAATCATCGAGTTCGAGGAGAAAATAATGAATTCTTCCTTCTTCCACTATCTTCCTATACAATTGAGCATCGTCGACGGTCTTCCATGGGTGCACCTTAAACAAGTCCTGTTGCTGTCAGAGTTTCAACAAAGCATTGTAATAATCAATCACTGACATATTAACTTGTCTCAAATCCCAAAGTTTCCACTTCAAATGGATCAAGATTGTGGTGTTATCAAGAGAAGAGTAGGTCCTTTTTGCCGCAACCCATATCTCTTTTGCAGTGTTTGTCAGAAGATACCCTTCACTAATGTCTTGGGTCATAGAGTTGCATAACTAAGTCATGACTTGATTATTTTTTGCAAACCATGTGCGAAACTTGGATTATTAGGAGCTAGTTAAGAGGCTTCTCCATTGATATATTTCTTTCTCTTTCCACGAATGTATTTAGGACCATTAGAGATAGTTTTTCCCATTAAGCTTATGGTTAAAACTATAATTTGATTTTCTGAGAATTCTGGTGTATCAGTACTAATGGAAGAGGATGAACTTTGAGTTTGAGAGTTTGTACTCGACATAAGGGCCGTTAGATTAACTCCCATTGTGGCTGGACTACGTGAGACAGATCCGAAAAGGGGTGGAAATTCACGCAGATTCATTTTCTAGACAGAAAAAAGTGGTGGTGCATGAACGTGCGTGCGGGGACAAGGGACAGAGCCGGTGCGTGAGGCTCACGTGCAACTCAGAACGACGGTGGACTTCGGGGACACGCTGATCAGAACCTTCCGATCACAGATATGGCGGCGGTGTCACCCCACGTGCTCTCCTGCAAAAGCCCTAAGGACATCGGTCCTTCTCTCTCTCTCTCTCTCTCTCATTGTCTCCTTTCCCTCTCACTCTCTGCCTCTGAGTTCGGACCGAACTCAGGCTCTGATACCATGAGAAAATTGGAGAACTCCTTTTTTTTTTTTGTAATATTCATGAGAGTAAACTACAATATATAGGCTCACAATGGAGAATCATGGTGAGAAGGAAATAGGAAATAAAATCAGATTACAATCAACATAAAAACATGTTCTTTCCTAATCTGGATGCACATAATCAAGGGATTTGATTTCCAACACCACACTCTAATGCAAATAGATGTGAATATGGGGAAAAGTTACAAATATAGAGGATTAGATAGGGGAGGACGAAACAGTGATGATGGCGGAAAGGAGAGACAAATCTTCAGTAGAGAAATGAGAAGGGGGGGGGGAACCAGTAGGAGAGGGAATATGAAGAATTTGAGGGGATAGATAATAACTAAACCATAGTAAAATCTATTTCATTATCACCCAAAATAAATCTCTAAAAGTGACTACCTTAGTCTATTTATTGAAGAGGTTTTCTTAACCAAGAAGTAAACCTACTTCCAACCACTCTACCTACTCCCAACTACCCTAAAGGTTTCCTTAATCTAGAAGAAAACTCACAACTTGCTAAGATACTTAATCACTAAGGTAATTCTAAATCCAATGTTAGGATTTGTAGCTGGTAACTTAAGATATAATTATGTGTATTATCAGATTTTAGAGTTGGATTCATCATGTCTTGATATTCTATTCCTGGCTGGATTTGTTTTGCAAGATGATCTTTGCTTGAATCTTAACATGCATTACTTGTCTTGGTAGGCTTAGGGTTGTTTGAGTTGCGTATGTAAGGTGTAGCATTTGTCTTATGAACTCCATTTTTCCTTTGCATATGAATAAACATATTTTGAGTCTTTTGTAATATGATCCTTGGGTCTCGTTTCCATTCTACTTAGAATTGTTGAGAATTGCGAGTCAATCTAACCATGCCCTACTAGCCTCTGCAAATACTACATCAATGGCTCTAGTTGTTATTGAGTGAGCAACTTGCTTTATTTTCCGTGTATTCATTAGCTTTACACACAGCAACAAGCATAATAAGTCTTACCTTCATATTTTTTAGAATATTTGTGGATTGTTGATGTTAGGCATTAATGTTTTTTCCTATCCTTTGGAATAATGTTTCATGTTTCCCCAAGTAATTCTTTAACAGCTACAAATGATTTTTGTGTAATTTGTGATGGATACCTGGGCCTTAGAAACTTTACAAATGTTGATTGTGATTATTTGGCTCATGCTGTGTTATTTTGCTCCGAGTGATATGGACATGAATCAATTTTCAGTTCTTATTTCTTTGAAAAGCTCTGTGAGAGAAAATTCTACTATGCAGTTTTTGATTTCCCTCTTGATCTCCATCATTATTGTCATATTTGAGAGTCAGCGTGTTATCTATTTCCATTTTTCTCTTTTCTACTTATTTGTGGTGCGGACTGTATAGTCCTTTATCACCAATGCTTATTGGTGTAACCTGCGGCAAACTTAGCTGTTTCATAAATTTTCCTGATTTGTGCAACAATCTGGTCATGCTAAAATTTATGGGGTATGCAGGTCCATGTCCCTCCTTCATGTATGCTTGATGGTGTTCATTCACAACATTTTTTCGGAACTGGTGTCATAATATATCATTCCCAGGATATGGGATTAGTTGTTGTTGACAAGAATACTGTTGCAGTATCGTCTTCTGATATAATGCTATCCTTTGCTGCTTTCCCAGTAGAAATTCCAGGAGAGGTAAAGTTTGCTAATAGAATGTGACTTTTAATTAAAAATAAATAAACAAAAAGCATGCCCTTTTTACTTGATATCCCTATTTTAAACTAATTGCAGGTGGTATTTCTTCATCCTGTTCACAATTTTGCTCTCATTTCATATGATCCCTCTGCTTTGGGACCGATTGGTGTATCGGCGGTCTGTGCTGCAAAGTTACTTACAGGTGGCTTTGACTTTGTTATTTTTGTGTGGTACCATTTTTGCCAACATTATAAAATCTGAACTTGTGGGCGGATTCTCAAATCCTGTTGGTCTAATGATCCGTACTTTAGATGCACAAAATGTTGACTGGCTTTTGCCCTTGCCACAAGCTGGGAAAAAAGGAAAAAGAAACTAAAATATTTTTTTTTTCTGATTTCCTAGTGCTTGAAAGTATAAATATTCCCCTCTACTTTCTGTCAAGGAATAGTTTGAATTTCATGAGTGAGATTAGCCTAATTGTTTTGCTTGTAATTAACCTTGAATGGACTTATTTATATGCTTGCTTGATATGATGTTGTAATAAATAAATTGAAATGTTAGTTAGGTTAATTAGTTAATTAGAAGAGTGGGATTAACCATTAGTGGCATTAGTTGTTTAAGAGCAACATTAGCCAAACATGGTCTTACCCATGTCTAATTGCTAATTGGTCCTTAGTTAGTGAACCCCTAACCCCTGCTGTGTTGTTATCTTTCTCGCTACTATTATGATGCCTATATATATCACTATTGTACTACTATGAGTTAGATTTTGCAAGTAATGAAAGTCAGAAGCATTATTCAGAATTCCTTTGTTCTCTATCTTCTACTCCAAATTCTTCTAATTCTCTCCTTCAACCCTCTAATTTCTTCTTCTCTACCCTAATTCCTAAAGACATTCATATTACAATCTGCTATCAGTGGTATCAGAGCGTTCAGTGGTATCAGAGCATTCGTTTCTTGGCTTGGGATTATTGGCTCGTCACTCACTGCTGAATGGTAGAAACAAGATCCCAAGAAAATTCAAGACTCATGGAAGAGAGACTGCAAGCGATTTTTGATTTCATGCATTTAAGGCAAACTAGGACGGTGGCTGAATTCAACACCAAGTTCGATCAGTTCACGGCGAAGTTGGACTTGACTGAGGCATACCTGGTCGAGGCTTACGTGGGTGCTTTAAAGGAGGAAATCGCTGTCTCGGTGCAGCTGTTTAATCCAAGAAACTTTCATGAAGCACGCCTATTAGCACATACCCAGGAGATTGGGGTCAATAGGAAGGCCGAGAAAGCAAGGAAGGCTTTGGAAGATCAAAGCCAGAACCAGACGCCTCTGTTTATCAAGTCCGAGACAGAAGCAGCTTTTGTCGAACAAAAACTAGAGGAACAAGAACCTTTGGTTGTTCAAGAAACAAATGACAACAGAAAACTCAAACTCCGAACCATGCGAGATGTAGGCGAGACGACAAAAGAATCGACTTTTCAGCAAAGAATCATTGTTCGGCCAGTAAAAGCATTCACGATAGAGGAAGAAGCAGAGTATCGTGAGAAAAACTTGTGCTTCTTCTGCCATGAACAGTTTTCTCATGATCACAAGTGTGCGCAGCGACAAAAGATGCGACTGCACCTGGTTCTTCTTGAAGGTGATGATGAAGACCTAGAACCGATAATTCAAGAACAAGAAGCAGAGGATGATATAGAAACAGAATGTCCCTGCATCTCTCTTCACACAACTGAAGGCACTGCCCATTCTGAATCTATGTGTGTTTCGGGCACTCTTGGAAGTTCTCTGGTTGTGTCACACAACATCCCTTCGCTCTCGACGCCGATGATAGTTGTTCTCTTGCTGCCTCAGAGTTCGACTTCTTTATTTCCAGCTCCGTTCTAGTCATTTAATCAATGGTCTTTGCAAAGTAATGAAAACACCTATACGCATGTTTCTAGAAGCATGGACCCAGGTTTGTGGGATGTTCAGAAGGTTATGTGGCTGAATGAAGTTGAGTTGGAAGAGTCAAATTCACAGATGGATTCCACTCTTTTTAATCTGCAGAAGTATAGTGGTGGGTCACAGCTGGATAGCGTTTTCTTTCCCTGTCAGAAATATTTTGCAGATTCCCTGGGTTTTTTAATTTCAGATGAGCACTTGGGCTTTCTACAATGTGAATAATAGGAGTATAATCGTTCCTTTTCTCTCTCTGTTCCTTTCTCTCTAATCTCTTCTACTTCTTCAATCCTCTCTTTTTCTTCTGATTCTCTTCTTTTCTACCTTAATCCCCAATTCTATAAACATTCAAATTACAAACTTCTATCATTGCTCAGTTTGTGTGATTTGGATACTGGATAGAACTCAATCTATCATCACAATATACTTACTCATGTGTTGAAGTCAATTGCTCTGGTTTACTGATAACTATTGTGGGGCATGGGGAAGCATAGCATTTTTTAAGGTGTCATAGGTGTTTCTCTTGTATAGAATGCATTTTTGCTGTTGATGATGTGTTTAGCAAGCATTGTGTGAGGGCACTTGAATTTTCTAATCAATTATCCATAGTGATGAAAAAATTATATTAAATTACATTTTCTCTTTCAGAGCCCATTTTACGTCGAGGAGATTCCGTTTACCTTGTTGGGTTGAGTAGAAACCTTCAAGCAACATCTAGGAAATCTGTTGTTACCAATCCTTGTGCTGCGTTAAATATAGGAGGTGCTGATAGCCCACGATACCGAGCAACCAATATGGAAGTAATTGAACTTGATACTGGTAAATACTTGATAGGTGAATTTGTGTTGTCACTAAGCTATTTGGATACATCTAACTTGTCTGATTTCATGATGTATTTTAATCCAGATTTTGGTAGTACGTTTTCGGGTGTGCTAACAGATGAACATGGAAGGGTCCAAGCCATATGGGGGAGCTTCTCAACTCAGGTTTACACCAATTATTCTCTGCTTGTTGCAAGCATCTTGACGCTTTGCATTGGGAAGAATTGGATAGGCAGGATTGAAGTGCTAAAAAGTAATAATATTAAAGTTCTAAATCGAAGATATTCCCAACAAAAAAGTTCTAAATGGAAGATGAAACTTTATATTACAAAAGATTATATCAAAATTTAAAAAAGGGTGAAGGTGCAATTTAACAACAATGTTTTATGACAGGGACATCTTTCACCATTTAGTTTTTTAGAGTGCTAAAATACACATAAACATTACTAATTGGGGCAATTTTACCAAAATTGTTATCTTGGAGCAAACAGACATTACTGGGTCCTACAATGATTTTTTTTTTTTTTTAAAATTGCTTCTTGCTCCCACACTCTCTCTCCCACCTCTAACACAAATCCCTCGTGTGTTTAGACTTTCAAGATTGCCTCAACCAAATTACTTCAACTTGTTCTTGAAAAATTGATTCATGCCCTACAGATCACATAGAAGATAAACAATCAAAAACTATGTGTGTTTGTGTGTGTATTATATAGCTTCACCGCTGTTAACTTTTGATTCAAAATTATCTTTGGTTATTAGCTTTTATGCTAGTATGTATATGCAAGCAAATAAACTGGGTTGTTGTGAAAGCTTCTTGAGATGAAGTAGTGAGTGATCTGTTTGAATTTATTAGACATAAAAGCATTTGTCGATGAACCCAATTACAACAACCCCCATTCTCTTCCTCCTCTATTCCACATGAGGGATCTTCATTCACACCATCAATTTCACTCTTTCCACCAAAACACATGGTGACGGCAAGGACATGGTGGCCACAGCAGCCTATGGCGATGGCGAATCATTAGAAGACCCTGATGAAAGTTAAATAAGATTTAATTGAGATGCTTATCTTTCAAACCTTTAATACTTCAATGTCTTGGCTCCAACGCTTCAAGATCCAAGAGATTGGAATCACCGTCACCACCGCTAAACTTCATATTAAAAGCAGGCAAAATTTCACCAGAAGTAAGAGGGCATTCCTTCATCGTTACTGCCCTTGAAGTAGGCGACCTCCTCTTTTTGTTGTCTTTTGCAATGAATGGACTTTGTCCTGAAAAGAAATTCCCATTTCCATCATAAGAGTTCCGTTTGCTCTCCCTGAAGCTCAAAATTTTACCTGATTCTAGCTTTAAGGAATGGATTGGCGAAAGGGAAAGTGGCCTGGGTATGGTCCTTGAAAAGTTTGCAGATGAGAGAGTAATAGCAAGAAGAAATTTGCAAAAAAAAAAAAAAAAAAAAAAGAGACTATGTGGGGCCCAATAACGTCTGTTTGCTCAAGTTAACAGGTTTTTTAAAATTGCCCCAATTTGTAATGTTTATATGTATTTTAGCACCCTCAAAAAAATAATGGTGTCAGATACCTTTGTCATAAAACATTGTTGTTAAAATGTATTTCTAAAGGAACTTCATTCCCTTGTTTTATATATGTTTCCTATATTAAAACTTCCTCTTGAATTAAAGAGAAGTATATAAATTAATATGTTTAGAGTGGTTATGCGAGAAAAGAAAATGCCGAAAAGATAAAAATAAATGACAAAACAGAAATAAACTCTGTTAGGATTTGAGAGGCCAAAGACTCTTCTTCCAAAACCAGCCCAATTTTTTCTTGCCTCTTCTTAGACCCCAAACTTGATAATAGACGTGTCCAACTTCTTTCTTGTCCAACTCACCCACCCTCATGTCTCATGTGATAGTTACGGAAACTCACTACCTCTTTAATTCCTCTAGCCACTCATCAACAGATAATGCAGCCTTGGCTCCCCAACACTATCCTTTGTCTTGATTCTCTTTAATACCTCTTTGTCTTGATTCTCTTTCCATAGGCCTTTAGCGTCCTTGACTCAGAAGTATCAGTTCTCTGGTGCGAGAATTCAATGAATGTATTCTTTTATCTTTCCATTTGTTTAATATAAAAACTAACTTTAAACAGTTGCATCCTCGTAGAAGAAGCGAAAGAGAAGAAAAATGAAAACAGGAAAGAGACTAGGGAACACAATTTTTACTCAAACTTCAAAAGGCTACCTGGTGGAGGTTTGGTCCTTGAAGTCTATGCTATTCCTTTTCCCCTTTGAAATACCTATATCAATTAATGGGAAGTTTGTCTATTTAGAAGTAACTTGGACCTTGTAAAAGTCAATTACAGATTTTAAAGCAAAATAGTTAAGTACCTTTTAAAAGAAAACTAGTTTGTATTGACATGTTAAAGTCCTTGGAAAATGAATGTGACGTAGCTAGATTTTGAAAAAAAGGAAACCCCGGGAGGTATTTAAATGGAGAGTATATTGAGAATATGATATTGGGAATATGATAAGTGGGATGATTAAAAGTTACTTGGTAAAACTGAAAATAGATGGGAGTGAAAAATAACACATGTATGCATTTTTTTATGCTGTAAGCATTGTTTTTCACTTCATTTTCTGATACGATTGTGATCAATATGATTTTATTAAATTATATGATTCCCCTGTCAATTAAGCATACAGTGATTGTATACCCATAATTTCAACATTATTTTTTCTATTGAGCACACCATGATTCTTTTTTTTTACTGGGGGGGGGGGGGGGGACTCGTTTGTTTTTAATACAAATATACAATTTGTTCATTTCTATTGAGCACACCACTCGATTGTGATCGCTATGGCTTGCATGCCTAACCTGGCTGTTTGTGATGTACTTTATATTGGCATTGATATTTCTAATAGCCAAGTTCCCTCTTGCAGCTTAAATTTGCTGGCAGTACCTCGGAAGATCATCAATTTGTGAGGGGTATTCCAGTATATGCAATAAGTGAGGTCCTTCAAAAAATTGTTGTTGGTGCAAAAGGGCCACCTCTTCTCATAAATGGGGTCAAGAGGCCCATGCCACTGGTCAGAATTTTAGAGGTTGAACTTTATCCAACATTGCTTTCAAAAGCTCGGAGTTTTGGATTAAGTGATGATTGGATCCGGGTATAGATCTTCCTAATATTATTTGTTGCTGCTTTTACTCTTTTGGTGGCCCTTGTAAAATGGACATTTTCAAATATAAAAAATTTAATTCATAACAAATTTAAATTTAAATATTTAAATCTAAACTATGTGGTTTAGAGACCCTATCTGGTAGGAGTCTTGTACACTGAGCCGCCCTTTTTTTACGTGGTCTAGAGACTTGAATACCATTATTGGTTTCCTCCTATTAGGAATGTTGGATTTTTCATAAATTTCATAACCTTCTGTGTTTTAATATTATTCCAAATACTGTTAGTGGTCTGCATGTATGAGTTGTCTGAATTTTACATCAGGACACACCATCATTGTAGCTCAACTCAGTTACTGACACCGGACTATCAACTGTTAGGGTCTATTTGGTTGAATAGAGGGGAGGAATTTTAATATTACTCCATTTGGTTTGATTAGGGGAAGGGAAAATAATTATATAATTAGGAATTTTATATTAAATTATAATAATATAATTATCAATATTGAAAAAAATGCAATTATAATAAATAATTATACTTATGGATTCTATAGTTATATAATTACAACATAATTGCATAATTATCAATAGCTAATTTATATACAATAATATTTATCAAATAATTATCATTATAGTATTATACATGTATATATGTGTTAAACACATGGGATGGCTTTTATTGCTCATTATATTATAATTATAATATATTCAATAATAATTATTATTGTGGGCAGAGAGAAATCTAATAAATTTTCCTAAGTCCACTATTATTCGACCTATCATATCAAAATTATTGCATATATACATGACGAAATGACTTGATGGTGAAAGAGGAAAGGATGAGGAAAACGTTGGATAGACGGAGGGGTTGAGGCTGAAATTGATGAAGTGAGCAAGATTGGGTTGAGTAAATTTCTGTTTTTGTTCAAAGCTGGGGGTATTTGAGAAGCTTTCCCCTCCCTTATTAGAAATTATACAAAGCCTCCCCACAAATCCCTCATACCAAATAGACCCTTAGGCCTATGAGCTAGCCCAATAAGTGGCATTGTGGTTAGTTCGTGTCAACAAGGTTATTTACTATGTTGTTATTTTATTCTGAATATTATTATCCTCTATTTGACTCCCCATGTTCTTAATATAAGACCCAGTTGACTTTTTTAGAGAAATTAAGGAAGCTAAATAAATTATTTAATCATAACATATGTTGTGTATCATTAGATTATATATCAGTTTATGAGTGAAGCAATTAAATTTGGAGAAAAATGATAAATATAAACACTTTAAGCTAATTTATTTAGCTTTAATTTCTTTTAAAAAAGTCAACCAAGTCTTATTCTCATTAAGTTAGGTTGTTAGTGTTCTGAATAAGTCTAGGCCGAGATATCAGGGATTATTCTACTAATCCCTTGACCCTTGCATCTATTTATTCACATTGCTAATTAAAATCTCATTTTCTATAATTTTCTTCAAAGAACAAGCTTAAAATTTTCATTTGTTTGTGATTTAATACTAATAACTATAAGTGACTAATTTTTAGGCACTTGTGAAGAAAGATCCAATTAGACGGCAAGTGTTACGTGTTAAAGGTTGTTTGGCTGGATCAAATGCTGAAAATTGTTTAGAACAAGGAGACATGGTTTTAGCAGTCAATAAAGAACCAGTGACATGCTTCCGCGACATTGAAAATGCTTGTCAAGCTTTAGATAAATCTGATACCATTGATGGGAAGCTTCACATGACTATTTTTCGGCAGGTATAAGAATTTTTGTCCTTTGCAAATTTGAGTGTGTAGAGCTTGTGTGTGTGTTTATTTTTGGGTGGGGTCATGTTTGTGGAGAGTGATGGGCAAACCCTTGGCTGTTTTTTTCCCATTTGTACTGAGGCATATAGGCTGTGTTAATGATAAATTTGCATGGTGTGTCAGGGGCGTGAAGTTGATCTTCTTGTGGGAACAGATGTTAGGGATGGGAATGGAACAATTCGGGCAATTAATTGGTGTGGTTGTATTGTCCAAGAACCACATCCTTCAGTACGGGCTCTTGGATTTCTTCCTGAAGAAGGTCATGGTGTGTATGTGGCAAGGTATGATTTTATCTTGTTCTTGCAAATCTTTCATTCTGAAACATGTATAGTACTGATTATTGAATGTCAGCAATGTGAATGTCTATGTACAATTTAGTGTTTAAGGGCCTTCATTTATATCTTTAATTTGCAGGTGGTGTCATGGCAGTCCTGTGCATAGATATGGTCTTTATGCTCTTCAGTGGATTGTTGAAGTTAATGAAAGACCAACTCCAGATCTAGACACTTTTGTTAATGTGACTAAGGTATGCAAATTAATGTTACAAGATGAAACATGCATTTCTGTGGATGCTTTTTTCTTTCTTCCTAATTACTAGAATCCGATAGAATCAAATCCCTTCAATTTCTCTGATTGATTATGATTGTAATCTCGTTTAACATTCCTGACTTTTAGGCCTTTATTTCTGGTGATATTTTCTAGATTGTAATCCCTAGATTCTCTCCCCCAATGGCTCTCTCTAGACCTATATATTATAGTCTCTTTTCTCCTAATAAAACAAGTTTTGAGAGTGAATGGTAAGTGCCGATTCAGTTTAGAAAGAATAAATTAAAGGAATAAGATAAGAGAAAAATCTGAATTAAAGAAGTAAGAATCTCAACTTCTCTAAAGCAGCCCAGGAGAATCTCCTAATCCAATATGTTTTCTGAAATTTATGCCGTATTCATAATCTAAGATGCCAATATATAGTGGCTGATTACAAAAGAATAATAACAGAATTCCGAAATATGAGATACTAACAATCCTGAAATGTAGCAACTGACTAACAATCCTGAAATCTAGTAATTGACTCAACTGACTTGACTAATGGAATGTTCCATTTATTTTAAAAATAATAATTAATAATCAAGGAAATTAGGTTTACTCGTCTCTTGCGCGTTTCCCTCTCCTGGCATAAGTGAGGTGATAGCGTGGGTCGCTATCAGTGAATAATTCTCTGATTTTAAACATGGTATCAAAACTAAGTTCGATCTGGACTCTGAGCGAGAGAGAGAAATAGGGACGGATTGGCGCATCTAGGGCGTCCAAAGGAGGGCAAGTGAGCATACACTTGCCCCACAGCTGTGATTGGAAACCACCGATCAACGCTTCCTTGGATTACGATGGTGAATGGAGCAGCGCATGAGTCTAACATGCCTCCACAGCACCAGTGCATCAATCCCACACGCCACCAACATCAATGATTTCCGGCCACTTTTTCACCTAGAATGAATCCTTATAAATTTCCTCCTTTATTCGACGTCTTTCCTAGAAATTCAACCAACACAATCATTCCACAAGCTCTCATGTCAGGTGTAAATCCTCAAACTCAAAGTTCTTCCTCTGTGTCGTCTTCCTCTTCCATCAGTACTACATTATCCTTCTAAAACCTCATATAACACTAGAATTCTCAGAAAACCAAATTATAGTTATTAACCATAAGCTTTATGGGAGGACTACCTTATGAGGTCCCTAAGTATGCTGAGATATTTATGTGGCAAGAGAAGAAAGAAGTATATTAATGGAGAGGCTCTTTAACCAACCCACAATGATCCAAATTTTGACGCCTAGTTCGTTGAGGATAACCAAGTAATGAGTTGGTTGTGTAACTCGATGACTCTAAATACTAGTGAAGGCTATCTTCTTGCAAATACGACAGAAGAAATCTGAAATATAGCCAGGAGAACCTACTCCTATCTTGATAACTCCATTGCCTTGATCCATCTGAGGCGTTAACTCCGTGATTCAAGACAAGGTAACACGTCGTTGACTAAATATTATAATGCTTTGCTAAAATTATGACAACGACAAGACTTGTTTAAGGTTCACCCATGAAAAAATGTCGATGATGCTCAATTGTACAAGAAGATAATGGAAGAAGGAAGGATACATGACTTTCTTTTAGGCCTAAATGATCCTTTCGAGGCGATAAGCGGTAGAATTATGGGATTGAAACCCTTACTACATTTATTTGATTTTGTCAACTTTTTACAATTCGAAGTGAGCAAAAAACTCCTTAATCAAAGTGGCCCAAGTCAAATTAAGGGCTTAACCCTTGCTATAAGAGGGCCGCAAGGTGAACGAAGCTCCAAGAAGTGGTGCAATTGTTACAACAAGAAAGGAAATACCAAAGAAGAATGTTGGAAGCTACATGGGAAGCAAAAGTTCCAACAGAATAACCTCACCACAGCTGAACAAAAGGCAGAAGATGATCATCGCCTAAGCAAGAAAGAATTGCAGGTGCTTCGCAGGATACTTGAAAAACAAAATATGTCAAACTCTGTGTCGAGTTTCAATTTGGTGCAATCAGGTAATTTTATTATAGCTCTCAATGCTGTGGTGACTAGTGAAGATACATGGATCGTTGACTCTAGAGCTATAGATCACATGACTCGTAATAAAACCTTGTTTACAACTCAAGTTGTGTCATGAAAACCTCATGGTCAAAGTAGCTAATGGCGTATTCACAAAAGTTAAGGGAATTGGCACGGTTACACTATCTAATCACTTGAGAATACACAATGTTCTGTTTGTACCTGCACTTTCTTGTAACCTAATATCTGTGAGCAAATTGACTGAAGGGCAAATATGCCCAGTAATATTTGATGATGACTTGTGTATTTTTCAAGATTTAAACTCGGGAAAGACAATTGGGAGTTCTAGAGAATGGGATAGACTTTTCTACCTCAAAGGATTGAAGAATAAAAATGTTTGAAATGCACGGAAGGCCACCTTAGTTTTGATTATATGAAACATGTATTTCCAAGTTTATTCAATAAAAAATTTTTCCTCTTCATTGTGAAACTTGCCAACTCACAAAACAAACTCGATCCTCATATCCCAAATAGTCTTATACACCCTCCGCACCATTCACATTAATCCATAGTGACATTTAGGGTCTTGCAAGAGTAAAAACCCTAACTGATACCAGATGGTTCGTAACTTTTATAAATGACCACACTAGAACCACATATGTTTACTTAATGAAAGAAAAATCTGAGGTAGCTGAGGTGTTTCAAAGCTTTTATACGTTTGTGAAAAATCAATTCCAAGCTGCCATCAAAGTGCTATGGAGTGATAATACCAAGGAATACATAAGTGGAAACTTTAAGGTATTTCTTGATCAGTAAGGAATTCACCACCAAACAACCTAAATACTCCCCAATAAAACAGGGTTGCTGAGTAAAAGAACCATCATCTGTTGGAAGTAACCCAAACCTTGTTGGTGGAACGAAATGTTCCCACTGTCTTCTGGGGTGATGCAATACTAATTGTAGCATATTTGATTAACTGAATGCCCTCCAAAGTTCTCAACTACACTCCCATCCCAAAACTTCTGGAAGCCTTTCTGGAATGCCCTCTTATCCACCCGTTAACCCAAAAGGTGTTTGGCTATGTTGTCTTTGTTCACAAACACGATGTTAGCAAATTTGATGCCTGAGCTGACAAATGTATATTCCTTGGTTGCTCCTCTACCCAGAAGGGATATAAATGCTATTGCCTTACTTCCAAGAAAATACTTATATTCAAGAACACGCTTACTATCCCTGATTATCCATTCAAGAAGAGCACTCGGATATCAAATGATTAATTTTGCACGACCCTACATCTAAAGCCCCTGAAACTCCTGCAACCATACCATCACCTGAACCCACTGTTATAGCCATCCTTGAACTTGATTTGTCCATAAACCAAATTGTTCCTACTACTACTCCAACCCAACCTGAGCCTATCCCACCTCAACCTGAGCTTGAACCAACACCTAGTGAACTAAAAACAAATGTTAAAATCAATTTAGGGGTGGATATAGAAGCTAGACTGGAAGTAGAAACCAGGCAACCATCTCAAGAAGAGGAAGAGGTAGATACGGGTAGAAATGTCTCTCCCAATTAAAGGAACGACCATGACTCTAATCTGGGAGTTGGGCCGGCCTATTGCACTTAAAAAAGGGGTAAGATCTTGTACTCAACATCTAATTCAATGGTTTGTTTCACTTGGTAATCTGTGTGCACAGATGTAGAACTTTGTTGCAAATGGTGCACGAATGAGAGTCCCAAACACTTTCCAACAAGCAATGGCTGATCCGAATTGAAAAAAGGCTGCAGAAGAAGAGTTAGGGCACTTGGGGAAAATAAAACTTGGGAGATTACTATTCTCCCTAAAGGGAAGAAACTAGTAGGATGCAAGTGGATTTTCACCGAGAAGTTCAATCCTGATGGAAGTATCAACAAGTACAAGGCGAAACTAGTTGCAAAAGGGTATACGCAAACCTACGGGATTGATTACTAGGAAACTTTTGCCCCAGTAGCTAAATTTAATATCATCCAAGTGTTGTCAATTGAAGCCAACTTGGATTGATCTCTGCATCAGCTGGATGTAAAAAATGCATTCCTGAATGGGGACTTTGAGGAAGAAGTGTATATGGAGATCCCAGATGGGGTTTTAGCTCCTAACAGCTCAGTATGCAAAATTAACAAGTCTTTATATGGGCTAAAGCAATTTCCAAGGGCATGGTTTGGGAGATTCACCAAAGCAGTGAAGAGGCTTGGATATACTCAGAGCAAAGTTACCATCCTGATTGTCTGTGTTGATGACATAGTAATTACAGGGAATGATGAAGACCCTATTGCTCAACTAAAAAGGGATTTGTCAACTGAATTCCAAGCAAAGGACCTCGAGAAAATGAGATACTTTCTAGGTACGAAAGTTACAAGAACCGAAAAGGGTATCAACGAATCCCAGGGGAAGTATATTCTAGATTTTCTACATTAAACAGGGATGTTAGGTGCTCAACTTGAGAGAACACCAATGGAAGAAGGATGTCACCTAGAGATCAAGCCAAAGGGCATTCCAGTCGAATCAGAAAGATATCGAAGACTTGTGGGACAACTGATATACTTGACTCATTTGCCTATATATCAACTATGCAGTTGGAATTGTGAGTCAGTTTATGCACCAGCCTTAAGAAGAACACATGGAGGCTGTATGTAGGATTTTGAGCTACCTAAAGCTCAATCCAGGTAAAGGTATCTCAAGAAAGGCATTGTAAGAAATATCGAAATCTACATTGATGCAAACCATGTAAGGGATATGGAGAATAGAAGATCAACAACAGGGTATTGTACATATGTATGGGGGAAACATGGTTTATAGAGAAATAAGAAACAAACTGTGGTGTCAAGAAGCAGTGTGGAAGCAGAGTGAAGAGCAACTGCCCTTAGAGTATGTGAAAAGTCTGGGTCATCAGATTGCTGACAGAATTAGGAAGTCCATACGAGGAATCCATGCAACTCTGGTGTGACAACAAAGCCAATATCAAAGTGAAAAAGAATCATGTTTATCATGATCGAACGAAGTATGTTGAGATAGACAAATACTTCATTAAAGAAAAGGTTGAAGCAAGCATCATGAATTTTTCCTGCATGCGATCCGCAGATCAGATTGCAGATATTATGACAAAACCACTGGGCAGAGCTAAGTTTTAAGGGCTTTGAAGCAAGTTAGGAACGATTGACATCTATTTTCCATCTTGGGGGGAGTGCTAGAATCTATTAGAATCTATCATAATCTACATCCATCAAAATCATAATCTATTAGAATCTGATAGAATCAAATCCCTTCAATTTCTCTGATTGATTATGATTGTAATCTCGTTTAATATTCCTAATTTTTAGGCCTTTATTTCTGATGATATTTCCTAGATTGTAATCTCTATAATCTCTTCCCTAATAGCTCTCTCAAAGCCTATACGATGTAGTCTCTTTTCTCTTAATAAAAAAAGTTTTGAGAGTGAATAATTTTCTTCTTTAAACAGTTTGATTGAAAGTATTTATTGACATGAGATTCTGGCACCCTTCAAATACAATTCTACAATGGATCCTTTATAAGCTTGTTTGGGATGGCTTTTGAACCTCCTAGAAGTGCTTATTCACGTAAATCAAGATAAATCTCCTCTCACATGCTTATCTCGTATATTGTAAATCATGATTGAAAAGCCTTCAATCGCTCTACCAAACAAGCTTTATGTAGGTTGGTTTTTAATTTGTAGGTTTTTCCCCTTTTGGATTTGTAAATATATGACTGTATGTGACCTGATGGCTTCACTGTTGACTTATTCAGCTGCAGGCTTCTTGGGCAGTACCACTTTGTTATATATAATGTCACTGTAATTAATGTTAGGATCCAATAATTAAATGATGCTTCTTGGTTGCATCATGGACAATGTATTGCATGTTTTATGCTGTAACTTGCTTACGTTGGGGTGTTGAGTTTCATGATTTGGTGCTTTCTATGTATGAATGCATGTTTAAACCATCTTTGCATATATGTATATAGATAGAGCTCCGATCTCAGCTTCGATTTTAGTTTCTTTGTTGAACTACTGTAGCTTATAATCATGCTTTCATGTTTGGCAGGAACTAAAACATGGGGAGTTTGTCCGTGTAAAAACAGTCCATCTTAATGGGAGGCCACGAGTCCTTACATTGAAGCAAGATCTGCATTACTGGCCCACATGGGAATTGAGGTTTGATCCTGACTCTGCAACTTGGCATCGTAATATAATCAAGGCATTGGAATGCTGTACTGTATGAGAGTACATGAGAAAGAGCCACAAGAATATCTTGTGGAAGACATCCTTGGGAGTCAATGGATTTGTTGCGTTGGTGGTCTGCACACGTGGCATTAATCTTGCCCCTCGTTATTGTACTTTTAAGTTCAATGTGTGCGTGTGTGTGTGTGTGTTTTTTTTTTTTTTTATATTAGATTCACCATACATTTATTTTTAAACAGCTATTGCATGCTCAAGTTTGGGCAACAAGAGAGAACCAAAAAGTTTGATTTTATGTGTTTATCATTGGAAGTTGTGTGTGTAATCGTCTACTAAGATTTAATGACAGAACTTTAATGGGATAAGGTTCATTTTTGCCTTAGAAGTTGTTAGAAGAGAGCAATTTTATTTTGGAAGTTTTTTTTGGTGCAACACCACCCCGAAAGTGTAAAAAATGATGCAACATTGCCCTCACCATTAGCAGGTGTTAATTTTGATTATTAAATCTAGTGTTTGATCGGTTTATGCACATGTGGCTTCTTGTGTTGGAAGATATGACTTCCTAACCAGCCATGATGTGCCATCTCACTTAATTTAAAATCTTAGTTGGCATTCATTTAATAAATTATAAAAATAAAAATAAAATAAAATAACATAAAATAACCAAAACACCCCTGAAGGAAATTGCCCTGTTTTCTTCATCCTATCCCCTTCTGTCACTCACCCCGCCTGCATCATAGAGAGAAAGGATGCCCTTGTCAAGCCCAGCAAGCCACCATTGTAATCAATTGGTTGTCTTTTCACCCAAACTCATGAAAACCCTTACCACCTGTGCGTCTTTCTCCTGTGTAGATCCAAACCATCATCCCTTTTTAAGATGCAGTTTTAAGGAAATAGGTAGAAGAAGTTTTGGATTCTTTCTTTAATTTAATTTTTTTTTTTGTTTCAAATATTGTGCTTTGGATGTAAAGTTGTTGTTTTGTTCAGTTTTTAGAAAATTGGTCAATGAGTTGCTTATATATATTCTTCTTTTCGAACCCATGACCCATTAAACCCAAACCCACACCTTCAATGTTCGCAGATCTGGAGGGTGCTGACGGTATGGTCTTGATGGAGGGAGGGAGGCAATAGAGTAAATCTAGAAGTCGGCAGTGAATAGGGACACCTGTTGTGTTCCTATCGAAGAAGCTGCTGGCAAAGCTCCCTTAAATTGAAATTTTCGTTGAGTCAAAGTTGTTATCAGCAAAAAGGGATGTCACCATTGAAGATAGAATTGGAACTGGTGTTGATGAAGAGGAGTAAAGGTCCACGGAAGATTTGGGTCAAAGAAGAACAAAGCTACATCAAAGATTTGATGGAGACAAAGAAGAAGTGTTAGGATGATGCAACCACATCTTCTGATAATGATGATGAAGATCCTTGCCTGGGATCTTGTCTATAGGCAAGACATGGAAGCAACGGTGGTGGTTATGATACACCGGAATCCCCTTGATGGGTCTTAGGCCGACGTCGGACGGTGGTAGATTCATGTGGTTGAAGAAGTGATTTTGAGGATGGTAATAATAAGGAGGAGGTTGGTCTGTGCAGAAATTGGTGGCTAGAGAGAAATTAGTATGAGCTCGATCAGGGGGGTTTTGGGTATTTTTTTGTTTTTTTATTTTATTTTTGTTTTTATAATTTATTAAATGAGTGCCAACTAAGATTTTAAGTTAAGTGAGATGGGGTATTATGATTGGTTAGCAAGTCATATTTTCCAACATAGCAATCCACATGTGCATAAGCCTGCCAAACATGGGATTTAACAGTCAAAATTAACACTTGCTAACGACTAGGGTAACACTGCACCACTTTTAACACTTTCGAGCAGATATTGCATCCAAGAAAACTTCCGAGGCAAAATTGCTCTTTTCTGACAACTTCCGAGATAAAAATGAACCTTAACTCGAATTTTAATTATAAGTAGGAGAAAGTAGTTTTTGAATTTTATTTTAGATTAAAATTTACATTGAGGGCTTGGCGCAATGTACAAAGCTTAGTTGTATTAGCTAACTAGCATGAACTACCCCGCGCGTTGCGCAGGGAGCAAATCTTCATGGAAAAAAAAAATATCTTCACAAAAAAGTATCCAACAAAAAAAAGGGAGCAGAAAAGCAATCCTGGTCGGTAATTTTAAAAAAATATTTGCAATTCAAAGCAAGCAATAGTACCAAGTGGAACATAATGTAGAAAAAAATCAAAGACAGACAATTTAATTCTAATAATAAGGTTCAGTCAAACTATTAAAAAACAAACAACTCAAGTGCAAATATGTTACCGTAGACGACATTTGTTGTTATATTCTTAGAAGTATTTCCATCATCGATTATCATTATCAACTAATGAATAGAAATTGCATTACATAAAATTGGCATCATCACATATGCCAATAAGATAAACAAATATGACCTACCATTTTGTTGAACAATATCTTTCAAAGTACAAAGTTTTGTTTTGAAGAATTCTCGGAAGATGCTTATTGTTCCACAAAGATGAACTCACTTTGCCCTCTGCATCACAATTGGGCCTAGAGTTGAGTGTTGACTCTATCGAAACATGGAAATTTTACATGCCTTTTTTCCAATTCTTACCAATCTAGGCACTTGTATTGCTTAGTTTACTTGTCATTTTATTAGATGGGTGTTGTTTTGTCTTATTTAAAGCAGAACATTTGTCTTCAGGCTCCTCCTTAAAAATATTAACTACGAGATGTATGAGCAAATGCAACAACTATAGAAATTGTTGGCCAACTTTTCTAGATGCTATAATAATTGAGCCTTTATTAAAGGAAAATATAGTCTCATTCATTATCTAAAGTGATATGGCACCATTCGATTGAAGTGATAAACATTTTGATTAGAGATAGTGGGGATAATCACACCCATTTAGACATATCATTGCTAATACAAGGTAGCTGATATATGAAGACGGGATAGTAGAAATAGCTCATGCAGGTATGCTAAAGAGGAACTCTTCCCTCCTTAGTTTGATGCATATTTAGTTTCTAATTCTCAAGCTTTTCAGCTTGTCGCGTGTAATCCCAAAAAAGAAAAAAGACATAGCACAAGTTATATAAAAATAACAACAAAGGATAAAAATAAAAAATATCAAGATATTCATGATATATCCTCTAAATTAAATTCTTAGTATTGGAAGAAATAATAACGACAACATCTGTTTCTAATTTCAAACAAGTAACCGACATTGTCTACAATCTATATAAATTAACAACTAAGGCCATGACACTGTCACTCTCTCATGTCTCACCATTTGCAATTACCTTTATTGATTTCCAATTACCTTTCTTGGTCATTTCCACATACCCCATGTCTGTACATAATGAGTATTATATTGAACGGCCTATATCTTCAAAAGAAAGCAACAACACATCATCGTATATTACAACCTATAACATAAGGTATATCCAATGAAAAACAAAAAAAAAACAGCTACCATATCATATTTGAAAGCCCTATTTCCTCTTGAATGATTGAATGCAAGCCAACAAAAGAAATACTTCTATTGACATGTCTCCATTGCTTACTTGAGACATACTTGAGACAATATAATTGTCACCCTTACCCACAACCAATATTGAAAGAATCCATGAGAGAAGATAAAAAACTCCCCCTCGTTTAAAGTTCATGGCAGTGTATTGAAGCTAAAAAAGTCAACTATATTGTGCTTGTTCGTTAGCATGTATTAAAGCTAAAAGCATCAAAACAAAATTCATTTGAAAAACCAAATCCTGCAACTCCAGAAAACGATGCAAGTACATTAACAGAACATAAAAAAAAAAAAAGGATAATAGTCTATGTATGCTGCAAAGAAATTTAGTTGTTTAAAGAACCCTATGATTAATCAATTCTAGTCAATGGAATCACATGCCTTATGGATATTAACCAATGCACAATATTTTAAAGGACCAATGCTTTAAATTATTCCAGATAACTTAAGCATGAGTTCCTTACATGTTTGAGGAAGCTGTATCAGCAATGTTTTAAAGTGCCTTGTACATACATGAGTTTTGAAAAGCGTGACCAAGCAGGCATGAAGATTATAAAACACTTTTTCAGCAATATCAACATTTATAATAAAAGGACAAAAGGTTGAGATCAGAAGGGTGGCACAGCTGAAGGGTGAATGTTTCATTTATTAAGAACCTGCATCTACAAGTGTTAAAAAAGAAGAGTGTATGTGCATCTAGAAAAGTTATAGACAAAAAAAGAAAATAATATTCTTCTATCATGATGAGAAAAGACAAAATAATTGATATATACCTTGACAACACAATGAATACCACCTTTTAACGTTGAAAGGGATGTCTCATGCTTCCTTTGTTTTGCAGTAAATCATTCAATCCTCATAGTACTGAACGCTCTCATAGACAACAGATTTTATTTTAAGGTATCTTTGACCACATTTATAGAAAGGATATAAACCAAAAGATAAAAGTATAACACACTGAAATCATAGCTCAGTTCACCAAAATCAAAAGGACCTTATTTTAATTGTAACATACCGACATATTTTAACTTATGTTTAAAAGTTTCTCATGGTCACTGCAACTTTACTTGGTATGCAGTTGGCCTTGTGAGTGATGATGAAGATGATCCCAACTGAGTCTCCTTTAATCCAAACACAAATTAGTTTTAGCTTACATCTTTTCAATGCAAGTTTGAGTGGTTATTAGTTTACTTCGCCTTCTCTGTAATTCCCCTACTATTTAATAGCTCTTAGAGTACATGTTTTCAAGTGAAGTATAAAGATTATATGTTTACAAGTCACGAGGCATTTTTTTTTTTAAACAAACAATGTGATTAAGTCATGGTTCATGTCATGCCATGAAAGAAGGTAAGTTGGTGGGATTGTGCAGCATTGAATCTTAATTTATAGGAAAACTTGAAAGTAAAGTCCTACCAGTGCTGCCAAGATTCATAATATTATTTGAATTTTCTCAGAATATTCGTTCTTCCCTCCAACCAAAATGAAGCCAATGTGTTGAACCATGAATTTATCTACCAAAGAATTTTGTTTGGCGCCAAATTACATTTTAGACAGTTGAATATTTTTACAGAAAAGCAAAGTCCTGCCAGTGACGAAAACACACTACCTTTACAGAAAAAGCATGAATTGTGGTAACTTAAAAGGGGTGAGAATGATGTGTGATAACACTAATGAGTGAGATATGTAAAAGGTGACCTCCATTTCATGATAGACCTAATATACAAATAGGTAACAAAAATAAAACATAAGTATCCAAACTTCATTAATGCATCTGTTTCAGCTGAACATACAATCTCAAATGAAAGCAACTGCACCAAGGCTGATACCTCCTAAAAAAAGGTGTCTTGGACAGGTCATCTTGGTCCAAGTAAATGATAGATGACAACCCTTTAATTGGTAAGAACAGGTTCTGAAACAACTATACCTAATAGGACACCATAAAATGATTTTCTTACAAGATACAGGTTATATGGAATTAGAAAAATGATTTAAACAATTCAATGGTACAATAGAAAACAATAGCCCTTCATGTAATTAAATCAGGACTAAATTTATATATAACTAAATCAGATGATGTAACCACTTAGGGGGTTCTCTTCAAACCTAATGGTACGTAGCTGACTGTTATGAGACTATTAATGTTAATTTTGGGAAGGTATTAAAATGACAGTAAACAACAAAGTATATGGAGTAAACAACTTGACTATTACATATAAGAATGGAATGAGAATTTCAAGCTAATACTGGTCCATGATAACAATTGCTCTATAAGGATACGAAGCTAACGAATTGTATAGCAGATATGGATGGCCTAACTTGCAAATGATAGTAGTATGCAGTTTTAACATCTTTGAGGAATCTGCAAAACCTTAACTCGCACAAGGGAGTATAATGAATTGTCAAAAAAACATATGTACTCACCTTTTGGCACAAACATTAAGTTTTACATATGCTTGTGTTACTCTAGCAAACTTTGTAGGTTGAGATGTACTTTGCTAAGAAACAGACTTGCGTTTAGATTCCTTGGTTGAAAAATCCCCAAATAAAAGGCAATACTATTGTTAGTTTTATGTTTAGATTCCTTTGTTGATGCTAGTCATTTTCTTGACTCTTATTTCACTGCCCCGTGCAATCCACTTTCAAGATTAAAAATTGATAGTTATTAGTAGCTCATTATTAACATGATGAGGAAGGGAAGATAACTTTGGAGGTAGAGTGGACCAATGATAACATCATTAATTGAGTCCACAAGAATTAAGGACCAATGGTAAGTTCATTAATTGATCTACCATTCCAAAATGAAATCAGAAAGAAAAGGGAATATTAGGAAGAACAAAAACAAAGGGAAGAAGGGAGTAAGTTTACAAACCTTTTTAGGAAGGGAAGATGAGTTCATTGTAAAGAAATATGACTAGGAAAGGGAAGTGACGGCAACAAATAGCTTCAAAAATCTATTTTTGATTTTCCAGTAGCAACTCTAGAAATTTCTTTCTTTTTACCGAAGTATTTTTCCATGAAGCGGAGGGGAGAAACGAAAATAGGAAGAAGAAATTCCTTTGAAGAATGGATTAATGCCGGAGTCAATAAATGCAAGAATGAAAAATTGATAATGAAAGGTAGAAATCTACATCTAAAAACAAAAAATCAAATAGCTCAGAAACCAAAGTGGAAAGGAACTGAGATTTTAAACCCCCTTTTGTAGCGCACATAACAAAGGACGAAGGTTCATGCACAGAAGAAGGTTTTGCTCTTCGACTGCAGTTCTTCCAATCTCTTCGCTTCCTCCCGCTACTGTGACCTGGAAAAAAAAAAAAAGGAATCATATATTAGACGTGTAAGAGGATGAAGAAGACTTTAGAAATGAAGAAGAAATTGATGGAGGAAGGTTGAGAGATCGATTGGAGATGGAAGGGAGGGGATTTGAACCTAAAGAGAAACGGTAAACAAACCCATAGGTGTTGAATTCAGTTGCTTAGCTCCTTTGAATCGCGATTTGTAGTGCAGAGATGCTAACATATTTTAGGATTTTGAAAAAGTACATGGCAGATGTGGAAATAGGAAAGGGCGGGAGGTTTGAAAACTTCTAAAAATAGGATTCAGATTTGGAGTTGAAAGTATATCTTTCTCATTGGCTGTTACATAGAGCCCGAAATTTTGTGTAGCCGGTCAACAGCACTTTGACGAGCCGATCATTTTTTTTTTTTGTATGAGCCGTTTTTACTGTTGTGAACAGTAATCTGTGAGATAAGCCATGCATGCGCCGATTTCCAGCGATTGGCTTGGTGGATAAGAATTATAAGATATATAGATGTTATGTGTTTACAAGTTGTTTGGTGGTAAATAAATTTGTATATGTCATAGTTTGTATATGTACTGTTGTATTTAAATACTGTATAAATTAATCAGGCTTGTAGGGATGGCATTAAGCTACATAAGATTTTGATGAATCAGTCTTGTAGGTTATCGCATTATACCCTTGCTGGACTAATGCTGACATGATAAATTTGCCTTTTAATACCCTAGTTTATCGCATTCGCACTAGTTCAATTATTAGGTAGGGTGTAAAGCATAAGGGTAAAAAATCTAAGGCAATTAAGTCCATGAAGATATTAGGTTTGTCATTTGTTGATGTTTTGTAACATGACTAGATAACCTGTCAGAGAGAGTTGTGGTGGCTCAGATGTATCAATTCTGTAGGGTGATAGCTGCTATAATATCCATGCATGTCGCTTATCTCGGATGGAGTATGATAGTACTTGCTGATTGGTGACAATCCGCAGGGGCTCCTTCTCCATTCTTGTTGATTCCCTGAGACACCATAATTGGCAATTCTATTCTCTAGATTTTCAGTCAACATTGATATTGCAAAATTTTGATCCAACCCTCTTTCTACAACCTTATTACCCATATTTTGATTAAGAAGCCACTCGGGTCTTCTAAGAAGATATTCTCTCTCAAATAATGTTGGGGTAATACAGTTATTTTCAAACGCTTTTGCATGCTGTGTCTGGTGATCATTCTCATTGTCTTTATCATCATGGGCATTTTTAGGACCTCCCATCAGTGTTGTGAAGATTTAAGAGTCTATTGTTACTCTTTAACCATTCAATGTTGGGGATTTGCTGTGCAGCTTAATTTTGGACAGAAAATTTAGAACAAAATCAAAGTTGATGCCAGGATCAAAAAAAAAAAAAAAGTTGATGCCCGATATGTTCTATCAAAGGCATAGAAAGGAAATAGGGAAGGCGAAAATATGAGCAAAACAAGTTTAACTTCAACTTTCAGGAGCAATTTCCTTACCATCCTCGACAGTTCATATATACTTTGAGTACAAAAGATTGAAAGCAAACATTCTAGGGTAAGCAAAAAAAAAAAAAAAGTAGCTATAAAATGGAATTTTTTTAATTTTTTTATGGTGTTAAAGAAGGGGAAAACATTGAGAATGAATGGACGTGGGGCGCCGCGGCGGTTGGAGGGACCTCAATGTTTGATTCAGCGGTCGACATTTTCAACACTGTCGAGAATGCCAAAAGTCAGAAGGTAGCTCCTTGACTTCCTTCAATCGATTCCTTCTTTTTCCTCCTCCTAATTGTGTCACTCCTTAAGCAGAAAGCCAACAGTTCGTGGAGACAAACGGTCTGCAAACATAAAGCATGGTCATTTTGAATTTCACTGCTTCACCTTCACCCTTCAAAGTCACGTGCCTGAACTGCTCATAGTTCACAACAGTTTTCTGTGGCACAATTCTGCACATTGACATGGTGTTTGTCCTAACCCTCGCACCTCTCTGGTGGTGGGCGTTAGGAGTATAGCACCTTTGATTGACCCTTTCAATTTCGCAACACGCTTTTCTTATGCTAGGTAATTTGGAGAATGCATTTGGGCAAATTGCCATGACATCTTAAAGAAGGTGCTTGATTATTAAAAAGTCTCAATAGTCAAATGAGAAGGATGCTATTACAAGTTTCAATTAAAAAATGACAAAATCTCACTTATCCTTAGAACATTTTAATAATTAAGTCTCATATTTGGGACAACACCCAAGGGATTTTGAGGGAATTAATTAAGTCTCATATTTTCTGTTTTTTCTCAATACAATTTTATAAAACTGTTTTTGAAAACAAGTTTTGGAAATTAAATAAAAAAATAAAACAAGTTTTGTAAAAAAAAAAAAAAAAAACTGTTTGGATGATTGTTTTTTAAAAATTTGTTAAAAGAATTATTTGATTCACTTGTTTTATATAATTAATATTAATATTATTTTTTATAAGACTAAAATACAAACGACCCTCTCAATTTTAGAACAATGGTAAATAACATCTCTCATTTTTAAACGTTTATAACCAACACTCTAAATTTTTATATGTAGACAAAACTAACATCCATTTGTTTATAACCAGTACATCCAGTTGTTCAATCAGTAAGTGCCATTTGGATCATCAAACACATCACATTTAACGCTGTTAGGTCTATGGATATCTCCATTTGTCGTCTTCTTCGCCCAAACAAATCTCCAAATTCCTTTCATTCTCCTTTCATCATGCCTTCAATTCCGCGGAATTTTCAAATTCCTCTAATCCTTTAAACCAATTTCTATAATCTTTCCCCAAAATCGCCTCCTATGCCACTTTAACCCCCACATCGGCATTATTCTTCATGGGTTTTATCAGGATGCGTTAATTTCTAAATGTATCATCTCTTGTGGTTGCTGTCCAACAATCAATGATTGTGGAGAGAGAAATAGATGAGTTAATTGGGGCTAATGTGCAGTACTTATAGCTCAAGGAGAAAACTCCAGAAGTATATGATTTTACAAAAATGAAACCTAATGACCAAGCCTGGCTAGAGTTGGAGTCTCATATGTCAACAGCAAAGAGTGGAAGGGGGAGCTCGTGAATTTTGGATTTGAAGAGATATGGAAGAAAGATCCATATGGCAATAGGTCCTATCACAGTCGTGTAGCTCCAAAATCGCAAAATAGATATTAGGCAAAAGAGCAAGATCGGGGTATGCGAAAAAAAAATACAAAAGGGAGAAATTCATATCGCCAATGGAAACTGACGATCACAGCAACGGCGTTAGATGCTGATGTGTTTAATGATCCATATGTCACTTATTAATTTAAAAACTAGATATAAGAAACTGGATGTAAGTCTTGTCCTTTATATGTTTACTGCAAACCCCTTGCCATTATAAAAACTATTAACTCTAATGGAATATGAGAAATACTCAAGTACTCCTAGAGTACCACCTTATCCATGCTTCCCAATTGGAATAGGGAAAATCACTGTGAAGTCCCAAGGAAGCAAAATATTGTCAGAAAAGTCCCAGGAAAAAGTGAAATATCTGAAAAGTCCCTAGGGACTTTTCAGATATTATTTTCCAATGTAAAATGACGCACATGCCCCTGTTGTTAATGTAAAAGTGGAAGCTTCAGAAAGAGGAGGGAAGGCGCAAGTTTTTTTCCGGAGACACAGAAACGACGCGAAAGGGACTAGTGTGAACTCCAACATTGAAGGGATCAAGTGTAATGTTGAAGTTCTTGGTCAAGGATCAAATTTGCAAGCTCCACGTACTGGAACCGAGGTAGAACACGAAACTGAATTTTTTGTTTTTGGTTCTGTGATATTTGGATAAAGTGAAATTGAATGATGGTGAAAGGTTGGTGCTTGGTGCCAATAGTGGATAAAGTGGTAGGAGGTAGATGAGTAATGACATGATTTAGGTAAAGTTATGAGCTTGAGCGTTGTAGTTGGGGTTTGAATGAGGTTGGGTAGTGTTAATATCATAGTGCTCTGTTTTTTGGGGAGGTGACAGAGGAAATGATACCTTTAAAGTGGGAATGGCTGATTTTCAGGTTGGTGGGGTGCTGTGAAAATTGTGATGTGGGAAGAAATTTAATTGTTGTTAATTCGTGCAGTTGGTGTTGTTAATATAACTGAAGTAGTTGTTAATACAGCAAATGGCTTTGGGTGTCATAATGCTCTGTTATTGGGGAACAAAACAGAGGAAGTTGGACGTTTGACGTGGGAAAAGTTGATTCTCATGGTGGTGGGTTGATGTGAAAAGGGTGATATGTAAATAGCTCAAGTAGTTGTTAATTCATGCATTAGTAGTTGTGAATATAACAGTTTTAGTTGTTAATACAAAAACTGTGCTATGTTTTTAAGTTTTAAGGCAATGTAATAGAGAGAAAGGCCTATTGTTTGGAAACCCAACAAAGGTATGTCTTTGTTTAAAGTGGGAGTCATTGAATGTGATTGTGCTTTGTTTGATTATATGATTGTAAAAGAAGTGTTGTTAATATGTGCATATACAGTTGTTAATATAGCTTTGGAAGTTGTTAATACGAACTTCATGGTGCAGATTATCATGAAAGATGGCAACTAGTTCTGGGAAGAATCTATTGTGTTTCATTCATGTGGGGGGGAAGTTTTTAAATGACGGAGCAGCTGAAATGCAATATGTTGGTGGTATGGTAAGAACAAGATGCCTAAAGGAAAGTACAACATATAAGGAGTTGCTACGAATCATATCATCTATAACGGGAAATGAAAGTAATGAAATTCAAGTGAAATTCAAAGTTTCTATTGATACATCAACATCTGTGGATCTTGTAGACGATGAAGGGGTGAATCATTTTATGAAATATAATGAACAATATGGTCATGTGTACATTGAAGACGATGGTGATGATGAGAATACAGTCCCAACATTTAATGGTCAAATGGAAGAGCAAGAAGTGTAAGTCGAGTTATCTTAAGAAAAGTAATTTGTTGTAACTTAATTATGCAAAAGAGAAGCCTAACTTGTCATTTGTTGCAGGATTGATCAAATGTTTGTAGGTGCTGGAGGATTGTGTATGTCCCCACCGCCTTTGTTAAATGAAAGTCAAGATGTCCCATCGTTGGAATGTTGTACTCAATTGGTGCCAACACCCATACCGGGAATGAATCATACCAAATGGAAGGATTTAATTATTGGAGAAGGACAGATATTTCCGAATGCTATGAGCCTTCGTCAGACATTATACAAATACAGTATTTCACACAAGTTTTCATACCAATTTGTGAAGAATAATAAACAGAAGATAATTGTGAAGTGCAAGGTTAGTGGTTGTCCGTGGTACATGGGTGCTTATTCATCAGGAGAACATCAAGATACAAAGTTTCTAACGATCCGAACATACAAAAGTGAACACATTCACCATGCACAGGACAGCCTAATTGTCTGGCATCCACACAGGTCGGGCTTGACATCATCAATCGTAATGGATGATTTAAGGTCCAATATCGATAAGACTTCCAATGAAATTCGAGCAGACTTGTACAGAGAGTATGGGGTGCGACTGAACTACCGTCAAGCATATAAGGCAAAAGAAAGAGCGTTAAAGGAATTAAATGGACGAGTAGAAGACTCTTATCAAGCAATTCCTTGGATATGTGATAGATTGATTGAAAGTGATCCAGACACAGTTGCAAAATGGGAAGGCTCATCTAACAATAGATTTGAGCGGGTATTTATTGCTTATGGTTGCTCGGTTAAAGGTTTTATAGGTGGTTGTCGGCCCATTGTTTATATAGATGGCTGTCATCTAAGTGGCCCTTATAAGGGAACAATGTTGTCAGCTTGTGCATACGATGCAGACAACCAAATGTTTCCCTTAGCATATTCCATTGTCAGCGGTGAAACATATGATGAATGGCTTTGGTTTCTAGTCAATTTGAAAGAAATAATAGGATCAATCATGATAACCATAGTGTCAGATCGCAATAATGCAATTATCGGTGCTGTTAAAGAAATATTTGGCAGCGAGCGACATGGCTATTGCTACAGGCATGTGAAGGAAAATTATAGTGCAGACTTCTTGAAAATCAATAGAGGTCGAGCACGTACATCGGCGAATAGCAAAGAGACTGCACTCAAGCTTCTTGATGCAATTGCCTATGCAAGGTTGGATGAGGACTTTATAAGTGCAATGGGAAAATTAAGATTGTTCAATCCACAATTGGCACAATGGGTGGAGACCAATGGGGATGTTGACAAATGGGCTCTGAGCAAGTTTCCTTTCAATAGGTGGGATAACATAACCACGAATATTGCGGAGTCGTTTAATGCATGGATGTTGAAAGAGAGAAAGCATAGCGTGTCAATACTAATTCATGAGCATCAAGACAAATTGGCACGGAAATTGCTTGCAAGCAAGATGGCAATGGCCAATTGGAAAAATGGAGTTAGACCCAATGTTGAAGAGAAAGTGCTGCAGCATGTTACCTATGCGGAAAATATGGATGCAGAATATTATGGAGACCATAACTTTTCGGTGCGAACTAGATGTGGTGAAGCGACAATTTATGTCAATGTAGATCTTGCTCAAAGAAAATGCACATGTTTAGCATAGGAAATGAGTGGAATACCTTGTGCCCATGCATGTGCAGCTATTAAGGTACTCAATGGTAATGTGTACACATTTGTACATGATTGGCTGAAACTGGAAGCACAGGAGAAAATATATGCAAACACCATGAGACCAGTTGCAACACATGATTGTCCACGAGCTGATTCTCCTACTGTCACACATTTTCTCACACAAACATTCTTGGAGCCGCCAACAACTACAAGGCCGGCAGGGAGGCCGAAAAGAAAAAGAAGGGAATCTCAGTTTCAAAACAAGAAGCTTTATCATTGTGGGCGATGTCATGAGGTTGGGCACTCCGTGAGGATTTGCAAAAATCCAAATCCAACCTAAAACGATAGATTATGTACTTTCTTTTGTTAGCTACTTATTTTGGATTATGTATATATACACCATTAACTGGTGCCTTCCTATGACCGTATTGGTTTTTTAACGGGTCCGGATGTTGGTGTACTTAAACACAAATAGTATGATATTAAGTTAAATGAGTAGGCGAAAATACCCCCTTACTCATACAACTTAATATTTCAATGTAAATTGATATGTGGATCTGATATGCTACTAAGTTGTGACATGCACTGTCAGAAAGTTGGAAAATTAGGTTGCATGCGTTGTTTAAATTTGCAGCAGTTGCATTAGTTGTGAACAAAACTCATTATGTTGTGAAAACATACATTAGGAGTTGTGAAAATTTGCATCAGTTGCTGTCAAATTTTTGCAGCAGGAATTTAAATAAATTAGGCATTATACGTGGTGAAAATCATGGGTTCCTTAGGTGACAGTGGTGAGGTGTGCACTTTATAAAGTGATGGGGGACTTACCATTCACTTGTGCATGTGTCTAACTTACTTCATACAATAGGCAAACAACTTGCCAATCACTTGATAAAATATGCTACAATTCAGCTGTTATGAAAATTTGCATCAGAAGTACTGCTGCAGTCACGCGATGAGGTTGTGAAAGGAACTGAAAGGGTTGTTAATGAACATTTTACAGGTTGTAAATAGCTCAACTGGTAATAGTTACGGTGAGAAAACGATGGGAGGAGGTTGTTAATTGAACTGAAAGGGTTGTTAATAAACGCTTTAAGGGTTGTAAATAGCTCATTTTCCAACACTTAACGTCAGAGAACGTTGTCAGAGAGAAACGATGGGAGGAGGTTGTTAATTGAACTCAATAGGTTGTTAATGGACGCTTTAAGGGTTGTAAATAGCTCATTTGCCAACACTTAACGTCAGAGAATGTTGTCAGACAGAAATGATGGGAGGAGGTTGTTAATTGAACTCAATAGGTTGTTAATGGACGCTTTACAGGTTATAAATATCGCATTTACAACCCTTAACGTCAGATAACGTTGTCAGACAGAAACGATGGGAGGAGGTTGTTAATTGAACTCAATAGGTTGTTAATGGACGCTTTAAGGGTTGTAAATAGCTCATTTGCCAACACTTAACGTCAGAGAATGTTGTCAGACAGAAATGATGGGAGGAGGTTGTTAATTGAACTCAATAGGTTGTTAATGGACGCTTTACAGGTTGTAAATATCGTATTTACAACCCTTAACGTTAGATAACGTTGTCAGACAGAAACGATGGGAGGAGGTTGTTAATTGAACTCAATAGGTTGTTAATGGACGCTTTAAGGGTGGTAAATAGCTCATTTGCCAACACTTAACGTCAGAGAACGTTGTCAGACAGAAACGATGGGAGGAGGTTGTTAATTGAACTCAATATGTTGTTAATGGACACTTTAAGGGTTGTAAATAGCTCATTTGCCAACACTTAACGTCAGAGAACGTTGTCAGACAGAAACGATGGGAGGTGGTTGTTAATTGAACTCAATAGGTTGTTACTACACGCTTTAAGGGTTGTAAATAGCTCATTTACAACCCTTAACGTCAGATTACGTTGTCAGAAATAAACAAGGGGGAGGTTGTTAATTGAACTCAATAGGTTGTTAATGGACTATTTAAGGGTTGTAAATCGGCGCATTTGCCAACATTTAACGTCAGAGAACGTTCTCAGAGAGAAACGAGCGGGAGGTTGTTAATTGAACTGAAAGGGTTGTTACTACACGCTTTAAGGGTTGTAAATATCTCATTTACAACCCTCAACGTCAGATTACGTTGTCAGCGAGGAACGAGGGGGAGGTTGTTAATTGCACTCAATAGGTTGTTAATGGACGCTTTAAGGGTTGTAAATCAACGCATTTGCCAACACTTAACGTCAGACAACGTTCTCATAGAGAAACGAGGGGGAGGTTGTTAATTGAACTCAATAGGTTGTTACTACACGCTTTAAGGGTTGTAAATATCTCATTTACAACCCTTAACGTCAGATTACGTTGTTAGCGAGGAACGAGGGGGAGGTTGTTAATTGAACTGAACGGGTTGTTACAACACGCTTTAAGGGTTGTAAATAGCTTATTTACAACCCTTAACGTCAGATTACGTTGTTAGAGATAAACGAGGGGGAGGTTGTTAATTGCACTCAATAGGTTGTTAATGGACGCTTTAAGGGTTGTAAATCAGCGTTTCAACCGTTGTAAAACAGAAATCATGTGTTATCGATGCTGGTTCGCTGAGGCGTACCAACAGCGAAGGAGGTCAGAATAGGCCATTTTTTATGTCATTTTGCTGTTGTTTCGCTGTGGCGAAGCCAAAAGCAAATCGCCACACCTTCAAGTTGTAAAACGAACTCATCAGATTGTTAATACACACTTCAGGACTTGTAAACAACACATTAGTCATAACGTAAGAAAACATCATCTGCAGGAAAAACGTGTTGCAGGTTGTTAAACCCATATAACCTGTTGTGAATAAACGCTTGAAGACTTGTAAAAATCACCATTGTAATAACGCCCTATTACTTAAATGTTACAACTTGTACAAGAAGGCATATGCAGTTGTGCAATAGCCGTAAGAAGTTGTAAATATTTCCTTGTCACCTAAACATGGCAGTAAACAAAAAAGCATTGCATGATTGCCCTTCCTACAATGACAAAATAGTTACACAAAGACATAAGGTTCTCGAAGGACCCACAAAATAGCAACATATGTACATAATAACATCACAAATGCTACTTGTCTCTATTCTCCTGCATTTATTTCTTGCCACCTACAATGGACAGGACCTTTTTGGCATGTATGTTCCCGTCATGTGTCACAAGCCACCATAACGAATCGACCTTAATCTGCCGAATTTGTTCAGGAGACAACTTAGGCATCGTATACCCCCTTTGTCCTGTACCGAGCCATCCCAACCGAATAACCATGAAAGAACATGGACGCCACACGAATCGCTGCAAACAGAAAGGAACAAACGATATGAAACACAACCAACCATTTCAAAGTATTGACCAACAAAAAAAGGTAATACTAACATGTCAGCTTGGACATGCACTTTTGGCCAGTTGATGTCTTTAGGTATTTCTCTTCCTTTGCCAAATAATTCTGGTTTAACCCTGCGAAGTACACTAATGATGCAATATCTCTGCAAGAAGCAAATAATGTTGACATTATACAACACAGCAAGAACAACATTTACAAAATAAAGCATAAACTTAAGTTGGAGTGCTTACACACTGGCTTGCCAACCACTCCTTGCCACGCAATTCCTCTTGTTGCTTTTGGCTTAATCTCTTCTTCTTACTTGTCTTCTCATCCTCTAAAAGTGCATCTTCTTCCCTCTTTTGCAATCTTGAATATGTGAGCTGGTCAACCAGCGAGTCAAGGACAAAGAAACGCAATGTCTTGGTATCCAACACATAACAGAACCAGTGATCAAGCCGCAATATAGGAGCAAAGATTAAGTCGCAATCCCCAATGTTGTATCCAATATGCTCAGGAAGGATCTCATATTCATGCGCTTGCCAGGACCACTTCTTCGGGTCAGATGACATTTTTTCCATCAACTCTGATGAAAAGATGTGTCTACTGACGCGACTAGAGTTCTGTAATTGATCCCCCACTAATGTCTTTACGACCATTGACATAAACTGAGAAAAAATAGCTGAAAAGTTAGTGAATATCGTACTAAAGTAACAAAGTATCAGTTCTTGTCAATGTATATGTAACATACCCTATTATTAATCCACCCCCTTTCACGGAGACAATATAGTTCGCCTCGTGTGACGAAATAGTCATACATCTCCACAAACGGCCTATTACACAAACAAGCATTTTGCAGTCAGTTTTTGTTCTTCAACTCGCTATATATACATAGTAGACATTTAATTACTTACTCTAGCTGATTCTCTTTGTTCGGTCTCATTGTGCACAGTTGGAATAAAGCTTCCTTGTGCTTGTCATCTTTCGTTCTTTTCTTAGTCATGGTTGTCACCCAGGGAGAGACAAGATCAGGTTTTTTTACCCTTGTCGATTTTCTCAATTGTACTTCTTCCTCCCCTTTTAGTACATCTTCAGAACACTCATCTTTCCCCTCGTTGGCTGACCTATTAGCTTCACCTTCATTATCTTCCTCTGACCCATCTTCTTCATGTATGGTCCAAACTTCATCATCTCCTTTTCCTATGGCAGCCTTTTCAGCTTCACTTGCCGAGGAGGGTTGTTCATCGTCATTTTCTGAGGATGACTGTTCATCAATTTCTGCCCCTGCATCCATTTCTCCCCCCTAACAACCTTACCTCAAGGGAAACCAATTCCTCTTGGACAATTGACACCACCCTTGACATAATTCTTTCATATGTTCTCTTCAATTCCTACAAATTATGAGGGAAATATTAGTGACAATAAAATTGCAAAGTATCTGAACCTCACATCAAAGTTCATCACTTACCGGGTGTGTTATAATATTCTGCTGATGCAATTCTGAGGCCGGACCCCCAACTACTTGCCCCACGGAATGCAGCAACCCTTGGTTGCTGTGCCTCTCTATTTGCACTCTCTTCTTCACGTTTTTATCATTCCAATATCCTACTGCTTCGTCATTTTTAGAGGCTTGTAGTTCACCGAGGGGAAATTTTTGTAAGCAAAAAACTTGCATACAATGTGAATAACAACTTAACATAAGTAAATGTCAACATTTAATGCAGAACTTTAGGAATCATTATACAATGAAAACTTATGTTGCACTTACCATAAGAAAATATATACATCCTCCAACGTTGATTTTTCCTGAAGCTTTCCCTTTGCTGACTTTTTTCTTGTATTGTCCAACTGAATTTGAAAGTTCACTCAACACAAAGGTAGCCCAATCATTGTCTCCAAAAGCTGGCTTTGTAGCCACCATCACCTTTAACACTCGGTCACTCACCTTAACACCGGCTCCGGGACACAACAACGTGCCCAATGCGTACATAATAAAGAGAAATTCAAAATCTGCATCATCTTCTCTTTCAATCAGCCATTTCCCAATTGTCTTATATGGCACTGTCCCATACAATATTTTAATTGTTGAAAATCTTTGTCTTCATTCATCGCATTTCTTTCAATGTCCCCCCCACACACGGTAACCCCATAAATTCTGTTACATCTTCCGCGCGAATGTGGAGTGACCTCCCTCGAATGGAAACATTGTTGGTTGGAGGGTCAAATGCACCCATAAACTGCCCACATAAGTCTCGAGGGATTTGTGAGCAGCTTATGTTGACCAACTTATCAAATCCAATTCTCTTTAACCGTTCCATCCGCTCTTCTCTGTTCTTCAAACTTTTGCACACCTCTATAAATTGATTAGGGGCACACCGAGTAAGGAATGGAACCACATATTTTTTCCCTTTTTCCCCTCTCCTTAATTTCTTTGCCCTCTCCTTATATGTCTCCTTCTCATCATCATTCAAAGCGTTCCAAGCTTCTTTTACCGACTTACTCTCCTCTTTAAAAGGCCTTTTCGGTTCATTCTTTTTCTTCTTGTTCTGGTAATACTCTTGCGTGAACAATACATACGATGACACTTTTGGCTGCCTCTCTTCTTCTTTATCTTCCCTTTTTCTTTTGTTCACCATTTTTTACTTAACCACAAACATAATAATTAATCCAATCCTTCCAACACTCAGTAACAAGAGCTTTAACACAGAGTACAGTCCACTGATTCAAACTATTTTCATGTGCAAATTAAAACTCAATATCAAAAACAATGATCTAAAATGACTCCAACACAACACTAGTTTGGTGCCACCAAGAAACTACTGCTTTGCATAGCTTATAACCAGTAAATTCCACAGTCACAAATCAGATTCACCTCCAACATTGCCCAAAATTTTGAAATTTCACTACATGCACCTAAAGTCACACAACTTACCTCAGCAGTCAATATGTATGTCAAATGCAAATTTGGATAAGTAAGCTCATATCAGAAATTTCACCAAACTCAACAAAGTGTACAGAATTTCAGCGATGGATGCAAAGCTTTGGAATATACCGTTCACCAAACATCCACATTTTGACAACAAATTCAAGTCACTGCACCAAAACTCTAACCCAGGTCCACACAGTTCAGTTTTATCACAAAACAACTCAGTATTATGAGTGCAAGTCAACAAACAGTGCACAATAAAGCTGCACAGACTATAAACAGTAAAGGCGCAATATAAACAAGTTAACATTGAAGAGGTATAGATTAATGCCATATGAACAAGCATCTATAAAAAAACCAAAACCAATTACTACCTACAATATGGAGCTAAATGTAGATCATGCCTTTTTTTTTGGCAAATAAAGGGGGAAGCATACGCCCAACTACACAGATACCCGACGAGGGAAGTAACGACCCTCACAATCATCTCTCAAAATGCCATTTTTGTTAGAAGAAAATTACACATGTTAAATCAAAGTCCTAAATCCTAAATCCAACAACAAAATTATACAAAGAAATCACTCACCGACGGGAATAGCGCCTTCGATTGGAGCACCGATGGAGTCTCGAAGTGGAGGAACGCCGGACGACTCTGGGCGCCAGACACCACCGACGGAGACACAGCCGTGGCCGACTGCAAGACGAGCACCCACACACGGCCACACGACGCCGACCAGCAACGGACACGCACGACGAACGAAGGGAGCACCGACGGTGAGGCAGGGCAAATGGCCGGACCACCAGCGACGGACACGCTCAGCGAATGACGGCACACCGACGGACACGCACCGCACGGCACCGGACGACAACGGAGACGGCAGAAGTTTGTTTTTCAAATGCCTCTCTGGAACGCGATTTGGGGCTCTCTTGAACGCGATTTCCCTCTCTGCCGCTCTGCTCTCTTTCGATTGAAGAAGAAGAGTTTTAAATTTTCATTAGGGCATGTGCATCATTTTACATTGGAAAATAATATCTGAAAAGTCCCTAGGGACTTTTCAGATATTTCAATTTTTCCTGGGACTTTTCTGACAATATTTTGCTTCCTTGGGACCTGACAGTGATTTTCCCATTGGAATACTTCATCTCATATAGTTTTAATCTAACGTATCAGTCAACTATCTATTATTATTTTGAAAATTAAAAATTCTTAGGGTTTGGTAAAAAAATTTTGCTTTTTGAATTTGGAAGGACATTTTAGTATTTCTACGTAAAAATTATATCTCATTTCCTTGATATACCAAATATACTTTTAAACTCTTTTTTCATTTTCATGTTCATAAATTAATTCTAATATATCAAAGAGGCCTAACAGTTTCTCAGTTTCTTGGACCGCCTTTCTTCGAGAACCACCAAGCACATCCTCTCCACTGTTTGTTCTCGGGTGTTGACAGCTATGTTTGATACGTTGAAAACGTATAGGATAAGGAAGCACCATTGAAGCCTATGACATCCTTAATCTCTTTTCTTTTTCTTCTCAAATGTCAATGACGGTGGTGATCTGCACCTGTAACTCAAAATAACACCTTGGTTTATCCATAAAGCTTGAATTTTTGGAATCCATATTTGCAAGTAAATGACTCGACTACCAAGGGTTACCCAAACCCTTCTATTACAGCTTCGCTTTTGGGTTGTCCTTCATCAATGTCTACACTTACATTAATCTCACCATCAATAATCACAGGTCGAAATAATCTGATTTTCAAAACCTGAAGAAAGAAGCGAGTATCAGACCAAACAAAGAGGAGGAGGGAGAGGTAGTGAGGAGATAGGCAGCTAAGTAATTTATCAAACCCTCGACATTTTTAATTTTTAAAATAATAAAATAATGATAGATAGCTAGCTGACTTATTAGATTAAAATTATATGAGATGGAGCATTCTAATTAGGCTGAGCATGAATGAGGTGGTACTCTGGGAGTCCTCAAGTATTTTTCACATGATATATGCCATATCATAATAATTAAGATAACTTAGCATATTACCAAGGTATTAAAACCCGGACCGGGTATTGAACCGGTCAGGGTACTGGGTTAAGGGTCAGTGGGTCAAACCAGGGCCAAACCGGAGCTAAACCGGGACCAAACCGGTGAGTAATTGAAAATTTTAGACTTATAGTATGAAATTCTAAAGGAAAAAGGTAAAAATTTTTTTTTTTTTAAATTGGGACCCGGACCGGACCGGGAACCGGACCGGTCTAGTGACCGGTCCGGCGGGTTCCGGGCCGGACCGGCCGGTCCGGTCCGGGTCCCTGAACCCTGCATATTACTCAAACTTAATAATATTTAACTGATTAAAAACATGGCTTTGTTCAAAGGGTATTTTTGTCATCCTATCAATGTCAATCCCTAATTTCCTCTTTCACAAATACTTACAATCATCACTGCCTCTGGAAATCTCTCTATTCTTCCTTTTTGGGGGAAAACGGTGGTGAGGCTACTAAGATTGAAGAATGGTGTTGGTACATCCTTGTTCGCATCACTAAAATTTACTGTTGTTGAATCTTTTCGTCCCAATTTACTTCCCACTACGGTCCACCGAGCTGACATGTTTCCAAATTTATTCATGAGAGTCTAATTCTATAAAGTCTATATATATATTGGTAAATGAGTACATGACACGCTAGCTAATGATGAAGAGAACCCAGAAAAACAATATCCACACTAATATCATAAATAGAATCCTTCACAGCATTAAAATGTCAGCACATGAGACAAGGCTAAAATGAGGCGGAAAGAAATCAAGGATAGACTCAGTCACTCAGATGCTTTTATGAAGGAGGTTATAAGGATTATGAAAAGGAAATAAATAAAAGGAAGGAGCTATGTGAAAATGGTCTGCTCTAGAGGGGAAAGGGTATCTCTACTAATTTCCCTATCTAATGAGGGTCTATTTGATTAGATATTTTTTGAGGTGAGGTAAGGGCTAGAGATATAAAAAACTTGTTTGGTTGAAAGGAGGGGAGGCGAGGGGTGAGAAAAAATTTTGTCTTCTTGTGCTCCCCTCCCCTTCTTTCTCAGCCCTCCAAATTTGAAGTTTCTTGTAAGTGAGAGAAATTTTGTATTTCATCATGAACAAAATGTTCATGGCAATTTTTTGATATTTCATAGGTATCTCTCTAAACTAAAAACTTCATTTTCCTATCATATCGCCTGTACCTTCACTCACCTATCTACTTTGCTCCTCTCCTCTTCCAATGTTGTCGTCGGACCATCCAGCTGAGTCGCCGCTCTGAGCTCCTTCGTCGGTGCCTCCATCCTCTCCTTCATTGCCACTTGCCATGTACCTATAGATTCAAGCCTGGTTATATTCTTATGAAATATCTTCACAATATCTCATAAGGTAATGTTAATTATTTTCTGTTACCCAATATCTCAAAACTAAAGCAAGAAGTTTTCTTCTACAAAAAATGAAAGCAATAAATTTGGTCATGACTATGATTTCCAATTCAAGTTGGTCTATTAAATTTGTTCCACTTCTGCCTTTCATGATGGCTGGGTTAGAATTCCATTAATAAATTAAGAAATAATAATTTTAATAAAAAATTTGTAAAATAAGAAGGAAAAAAAAATATATATATATATATATATAAAGAGAAAATGGTATATTTGTTCACTTATAATTAGCGCCTCTTATCTAACCTTCTCAATCAAACAAGAAACCAATCATCCCCTCTCCCTTTCTTGAACCAAACAAAGCTATAACATCCCCCATCTAACTTTAATAAACCTCACTTAACATCACCTCCGTTGAATCAAACAAAGTCATAATGTCTCAACCATTAAATCATGTTTTAATGGGTGTGATTTAATGTTATGTATTAAATAGTAGTACAGTGTTAAATATAAAAAAAAATCTATAATTAATTCTCAACTATTAAAACATGATTCAATGTTTAGGACACTAAAGGGAGGGAAAACGAAGTAGGAAGTTCATGGAGAGAGACCCAGTTTGCGTTGTAGAAACAAATCTAAAGGAGAGAGACGTGAGGAGATGATTATATTGAAAGCGGAAATTAGGGATTGATATTGATAGGATGACAAAAATACCCTTTAAACAAAACAATGTTTTTAATCAGTGAAATATTAAAAATTTTGTGTAATTTGCTAAGTCATCTGCTTATTATGACATGGTACATGTTTCATTAGAGTTAACAGGTTTTTTTAACGATAGAGGGAGAAATACTTACATACTCTATGAGTATCATTTCATCTGTACTTTGACTAATAAAAATATAGCAACTTATCTTATTTTAATCATATATGGTAGATGAGTTATCTAAAAAAATCAATTTTTATGATTTCAAATGGAAAAACAAAAAATGCAATTTCCTTCTAAATTAAGAGGCTGAGGTTTTAAAAATCATAAAATTTGAATTTTTCCATATGACTTAATCAGCCAATCTATCATGTAGGATTAAAATAAGATGAGTTGTTATATTATAATTAGTCATAATACTAATGAGATGACACTCATGAAATATGTAAGTATTTCTCTAGTAAGGGGTTAGTGGTGAATACATGAAAATTCATGGTGTTGGTTTTAAACTTTTAAAATTCATAGGGAAGACACTCAAAGTTGACTTGCATACCCTAAACCACCAAGATCAATCTTCGGGCTTTGTGACTAGGGGAAGATACGCTAGATTATGCGTTGAGCTAGACCTCCAAAAATGCCTTGTGCCCAGAGTCATATTGGCTTCAACCATCTTCAATGTGGAATATGAGGGACTGGACCTAATCTTCTTCTCCTGTGGGAGATATGGTCACAGGAAAGATCGCTGCTCGTGGAAAATCAAAGGAGCAGGGTCATCTGATACACAGAATTCGGAGAAGGAACCAGCAAAAACAACTCAGACAAAGGCGCCGGAAAATGCCGCGTCGCTGGAAGTGGATCCTTTCGGTCCCTAGATGCTGGTGGGATCTCAGAAAAATTCACAGAAAAGTTCTCGCTTCCCAAGTAAGGGAAATCGCAGAGACGACGCTGCAGGGGGAAGGTATGGGCGACACTCTGACAGAAGTATGGGGATGAAATCTCAAGCTTCCAAGTTCCAAGTGATTTCTGACCTGGAGGACGAAAGGATTTTTGAAAATATGCAACTTGCTAACTCACGGGAGTGTGAATCCGCTGCGCCAGAGAAAGGGAACGGGAAGGGAATTGCGAACGAAAGAGGAAGCTATCTTAATGGCAAAAATAAAGTCTTGACCAAGTCCAAATCTCAGTTTGCACAACCCCCAAGACAAGAATTTCGCATAAAGGGAAAAGGAAGTGTGGAATGCAATGGGCTAGTCTCATCTATCCCATGCAGCACTGTGGCCCATAACGCTGCGCACCCGACTTTGGAGACCGATCTATCAATGGGCCTCGTGGATGACTTGCTAGATCAAGCCTACTCAGTTCATATCCAACATCAAGGCCACTCGGGTAAAGTGAAATCACAGCCCAGGATCAACCAATTAGTTGTGGGCTCTTTGGCCCAACCTCATTCCAGCGTGATTAATGCAACGAGCCAAGATTTAGAGCATTCTTTTAAATCTGATTTTGTGGGTGCCCAGCAGATAGCGCATGGGAAAAATGAGAGTGCCGAGGATCAAGTTTGCGCCACCACTGCTTTGGAATTGAACTCAAATGCTGTTACTGGAATTCCTATTTCGGGAATATCTTCCTCTGAAAATTCCAATTTGCCTCCAACTCCCAACCAGGAACCTCTAGCCTCTGATCTCAAACTCAAAGGACAAGGCAAAACAAATAGGAATGTGAGAGAGGCCAAACATAGGAGCAGGTAGAGTTCTGGGCGTGTCCCTCCAGATAAGTAGCCATGCCTTCTATTCTGTCCTTTAAAAATATCCATATGATTATTTCTAGTTGGAATTGTAGAGGGACCTGTAGCAAATCTTTTCCCCGTATCCTTCGTGATATTGTTAATAAGCATCAGATTTCTATTATGTGCCTCTTAGAAACTAGAGTCAGTGGTCTTCAAGCTGACTTAGTGGTACGTAAGCTAGGATTCCATAATTGGCTTAGAGTTGAATCAACTGGTTATGCCGGTGGCATTTGGGTGTTGTGAAATGATTTTGACGTCTCTATAGAATACCTTTTCTCCACTACCCAGCTCTTACACTGCCGAGTGACTGATAAGAAATCGAGAGAAACCTTCTATGTCACCTTTGTGTATGGGGACCCTAGATGGAGCTATAGACAAGACCTGTGGTCTTCTCTTCGGCATCTGGCTGGCAATGTATCTGACAGTTGGCTGGTTCTTGGCAATTTCAATTCCTTCCTTTATCCATCGGACAAGGTAGGGGGTGTTGCTGTCCATGATAGATCCTTATATCCTTTCCGCAATTGTGTCCATGACTGTGGCTTTCTGGAGCTCCCTGTGGTTGGAGATAATTTCACTTGGTCCAGAAAGGATATCAGGGAAAGACTTGATTGGGCTTTTTACAATATTTCATGGGAATTGGCTCATCCAAATCACAAAATTTTCCACCACCTGCGGTACAAATCTGACCATAGAGTCCTTGTGGTATTTGCTGGGAACAAGCAAGAAGTCAATTCTAAAGCTCACTTCAGATATCAAGCAGCGTGGTGTCTCGAAGAGGGTTTCTCTGACTTAGTAGGCTCTGCTTGGCACCTTAATGATTGGACCTCTGGCTATAATGATTTTCAGAACAAAGCATCGTGGTGGAATAAAAACGTGGTTGGCAGCATTCCTAGAAAGAAGAAGTGCTTGCTTAAGCGTCTGGAAGGTGTTGACCGGGAAATTGCTACACACCCCCACGCGGGTCTCTATAAGCTTGAAGTGAAGCTCTGGAAAGAACATATTAAGGTGGTGAATCAAGAAGAGCTCTTCTGGTATCAAAAGTCAAGATGTAAATGGCTCAAATTCGGGGATAAAAATACTAGCTTCTTCCACTCCTCGACAGTGATCAGAAGGAAAAAAAATAGAATTGAGTCCCTCCAAAACGATCAGGGTGTCTGGATTTCAAACCAAGAGGAGCTAAAACTTTTTGCACTTTCCTATTTCAAGGACCTCTATTCCTCTGATCAAGAGGTTTTAAATGTGTCAAATTGGCCTTCTGACTTCCTTGCTCTAAATAATTCTTAACTTGCCCTTATCCAGAAAGATGTGTCTGTGGTTGAAATAAAAAATGCTGCCTTCGAGATGGAGGCCTTCAAAGCTCCTGGGCCTGATGGTTTACAGCCTCACTTCTTTCAGTCACAGTGGAATGTTATTGGGTCTAAAATCTGTGATCTCATCTTCTCCATCTTTAGAGACCCTAGCAAGATTAAAGATATTAATCAAACCTACATTACTTTGATCCCTAAAGTGGATAAACCCACCTCCCTCAAAGAGTTTCGACCAATCTCCCTTTGCAATGTGACCTACAAAATCTTAAGCAAGGTTCTGGCCAATAGACTGAGGCCTGTGATGGAATTTGTAATCCATCCCACTCAATGTAGCTTCATCAGGGGAAGGCAAAGCAGTGATAACATCATTCTGGCACAAGAAGCCATCCACACTATGAGAACAATCAGGAGAAAGAAAGGTTACGTTGTCATTAAGGTCGACATGGAGAACGCATTTGACAGACTGGACTGGAACTTTTTGAAATTTAATCTCCAGAGTCTTGGTCTAAATGATCATTTTGTGACACTTCTGATGATGTGTGTATCCTCTGCTTCTATGAGAGTTGTATGGAATGGTGCTCTATCAACCCCCTTTCATCCAACATGAGGAGTGCGGCAAGGAGACCCTTTGAGTCCCTTCTTGTTCATTTTATGTATGGAACGCCTTAGCCAGCTCATTAACCGAGAAGTTGAAGGAGGAAGATGGAAACCTCTCAAGCTCAGTTAATCAGGCCACGAGCTATCCCACCTCTTCTTCGTTGACGATCTCTTCTTGTTCAGTGAGGCTTCTTTGGATCAAATGGAGAATATTAGAGATTTGATGGCACACTTCTGTTACGTGTCAGGGCATCGTATCAGTCTTACCAAATCCAAAATTTTTGCCTCCAGAAATGTTAATTTTCACAGAGCTGTAGAACTAGGGCAAACCCTTGGAATCACCATCTCAGCTGACCTTAGCAAATATTTGGGAGTTCCTATCCTGCATAAGAAAGTCTCAAAGTTAACCTACGCTCCCCTAGTTTCGAAAGTTCAAAAGAAACTTTCAAATTGGAAGGGCAGGTTTCTTAGCTTGGCAGGGCAAACAGTTCTGATCAATTTTGTTCTCTCCACGCTCACTTTTCACCAAATGCAAACCACCATCCTTCCCAAAGGGATCCTTCGGGATCTCAAGAGAATAAATAGGAATTTTTTCTGGAATTAGGGGAAGGAAGGTAAGAAAATGCACCTTATTTCCTGGGAGAAAATCAAGATGGACAGAAAAGAAGGTGGCCTCGGCATCAAAGATCTAGCAAGTTAGAATGAGGCTCTCATTATGAAACTGTGTTGGAATCTAATCACCAGACCCGATGCTTTATGGGTTAAAGCTCTCAGAGCTAAGTATGGTTGTGGCAATGATACACTTCCAAGGGTTGAAAGGAGAAGAGCTCAATCAGCAGTCTGGAGCGCTATTACATCTGTTTGGGACTCTTTTAGAAAAGCTATTGGAAGCAAACTCCGAAGTGGTAACTCAACAAATGCCTGGTGGGATCTATGGACTAATCTTGAGCAACCACTAATGCACTATGTGGACAAAAATCATTACCTCATAAATCCGGAAGAAGTGGTTAGCCAGTTTGTAGGCCTGGACAGAAGATGGGACTTGCATAAATGGGCTTTATTCTTACCGAAGTGGGTGGTTGAGAAGATCAAATGCATCCCTCCTCCTTCCTAAATAGGTGATGATTTGTTCTGGTGGAGGAAATCTTCTGATGGAAACTTCAACGTTAAATCCGCCTATTCCATGATTTACTCGTCGCGTTCAGAGGCGCCCGATCCTTTCTGGCAACGTATCTGGAGGTGGCCTATTCCTGAGAAAGTCAAGTATTTTATGTAATAATTGTTCCAAGAGAGAATTCCCACCAATTCAGTTCGCGCTAAGAGGGATGTGAGGATAAACACTGAGTGCCCATTTGAGTGCAGCTGTGTGGAAACACCTTTACATTCTTTGAGAGACTGTGAGGTTGCGTGCAGTGTGTGGCTTTCTTGTACTAACCCAATTTATCACCCTGTTTTTTTCTCTGGCAATTTGCAGGTTTGGATCAAATGGAATATGCGACACTCCCGCTGAGGGTCTTTGGCTCCCTTTGTTGACTCATATGGAAAAACATATGCAAGAGAGCTTTTGAAGGAACTTGTGACCAACCTCAACAGCTGATGCACAGAGGATCGCACTTCCTCTATGAAGGCATAGAAGAAGGTAGACTCAAGCACAAGATTCTGAGAGTACCAGATAGAGATTCGGATCAGTGGGTTGCTCCCCCAGACGGCTACATTCGGATTGACGTGGATGCTGCTTTCGATGAGCATCGTCACTCTGCAGTAGGAGGAGTTGTTCGTGACAGTTCTGGAGCTTGGATATGCGGCTTTAAAAAAAAAACAAGCTTCTCTCTTGGCTCAACAGACTCGGAGATTCAGGCTATCAAGATAGGGCTCCAAGTTTGCCAATCCATGAAATTCACAAAGGTGAAGCTACACACGGTCTCGGCAGAAGCACTTCATTTACTATTTCACGCAGGTGGTCCACAACATCCTCTTCACAACGAACTCGAGGAAACCAGGGATTTAATCTACAAGAATTGGGATTTGGAGATTCATCACTCGCACAGGGAATGTATTGTATGTGCAGATCTACTAGCAAAAGAGGCTCTAGATTCAAACAATGATCTGACCCTTTTGTATAACCCGCCAGATTTTTGTTTGATCCAAATTTTAGCTGACTTAAGCTAATATTTGGATTCTCTTTAGTTCTTTTTTCGATCTAAGTAGGTTTTGATACGAGTCCGCCGTGACTCTTAAGGGAATGTCTCCCTTGTCATTGTATTACAAAAAAAAATGAGGGGGGTCATTTGCAACTGGCCTAAAGCTGAGGGGCTATTTGTATTTTAGTCTTTTTATAAATACTTAATATCTTATTATATTAATACACTTAGATTGATAATGTAAATAAGCTTTATTATTCATGACAATAAAAAATATCTTTATTACTCATTTTGATATATTTCAACGATAATGATAATTAAAAATAATTATTTGAACATCTTCTTGTTGATAAAATTATTTTTTAAACATTAAGCCATCAAGGCCATTATAGTCCTAGGGCAGCAAGTTATTATTTACAACAGAAAAAGAAATTCAAGTAACATCAAATGAGAGAAATACTTCAAGTCCAAATAAGAGATTTAGAAGAATGCCATGTTATCTGAATTTTATCCAATAACAAATTAATTCTAATTGGCTAATAACTCATATAAAAGAATTCATATTTTATTTTATTTTTAAGAAAAATGAACCATCAATATTTTTTAAAAAATAAAATATAAATTATTTCATATCAATACTAGAATTAAAATAATTTGAGTTGTCATCTTTTGATTAAATAAAGTGTACAGACATGACACAAATGGCACTCTTATGCCACGGAACTAATTACCAATTAGGATGAATTTGTTTGTTACGAAGGGGGCAAAAACCTATTATCGTTGAGGAATAGATGTTATCCCTATTCTGCATCAAACTTATTTACATATGAGTAGATTTATTTATTTATTTTTTTATTTATTTATTTTTTTTTTTGCCAGCATATGAGTAGAGTTACGGTTACTGGGGTATTGAGCATTCATATTTGAAATGTTTTTCTCTTTTTGGAAGTATGGGCCTAAGGTTTCGAGTAGCGGGCGATAACAAGGGTTTGTCCGGTGGGGTGGCGGATTGTCTGTTTTGAGGGTCCTAATCTCCGTTCCCTGAAAGTGAAGGAACGGGCAATGACTGCCTCTTCAATGGCGCTAATTCAACAATTTTCCATGCCCATCGCACGTTTGGTGCGCCCTTCACATCGGACTTGCTTCCGTTCGTGCGCCATGGCCGTTGCTACCACTTCCCCCTGCGACCTTTCTGCCCCTTTGACAACACGCGACTCCCAGTCACAGGTTCTTCTTGGCTTGTCCGATGAAGAGTTGCAACAGTTGGCTCTTGACTTGGGTCAGGTATTTGGTTGATATTTACGTGTCATAGTGCAACGCAGTGACACACGTCTAATTTTATTCGGTTTTGTTTGCCTTCTGTTGTAATTTCCCGTAGCAAAGATATAGAGGGAAGCAGCTCCATCATCTAATATATCAGAGAAAGGTCAGAGAGGTTCAGGATTTATATCAGTGTGAGTGTTCCTTCATTTCCCTTGTTTTTTCAGTTTTGTTATGTCTGTTGGATTTCGACCTTGAATTATGATCCTATTATTATTTACAGTGCCTCGGGCCTTTCGGGATGATCTTCAGGAAGCCGGATGGAGGGTGGGCCGGTCTCTGATTTTCAGCACTGTTACCGCAGCTGATGGCACTGTTAAGGTGAAACTATAATAAAAGATTTCCCCTTTCGCTGCAAACAGGGAAACTCTGGTGTTGTCTATTACACCCAATGAAAAGAAACGGAAAAGAAAATTGAGTTAAAAAGTATTTTATAAGTAAAAAATATATATATATACTGTGTTAACTATAGTAAATACTGCAAAAAATATTATCTCTACCTCTGCATATCCCAAATCCAAACGACAACTGACTGCCTTTTATTTTTCTTCCCAATGCTCGTTTATGTTGACTTTCTCTTTGTTATCGTAACAGGGCATGTTTAAAACAGGGAAAACTATTCCTCTTATTGTTTCTTTCAATTTTTAATTTGGTACCTTTGTATTTTTTCTCTACTTATTAAATCCTTTAATTTTATTCTGCCAGCACGATTAGTTCTATAGAGGGGCTAACAATGCTAACGGAGCAAAGTTATAGGAGCTAATGGTGTTAAAAGAGTGAAATATAAAAAATTAATAAATAGAAGAAACAAACAGGCACCAAATTAAAAATTGAAGGAAATTATAGGTGCCTCAAGAATGATTTTCCCTTAGAATATTTCTATAGTAGTTAAGTTATTTAGAGTTAAGAAGGCCAAACCAGAATTGGTTACTTGTATAGAGTTATGTTACGAGAGGCATCTATCACTGTATAAATACATTGCACTACATTCAATGAAATCAGCTCTCTCTTTTACCATCCTGTGATATATCTATATGATTGCTTTAAGCTTTTCATACTTTTGTTGTTGATTTTGTAACTCTTAAATTTCGAGAAGTCTAAAACAAATTCTGACTTGTTTGTCAGTTGTTTGCAGTTTGTTCTTTTATTTGTAAAATTATCATTCATTAAAAGAATGTTGTAAACTCCGTTTCTTTTCATGGTTATTCCTCTTTAAGAGATATGACCATAGATTTCATTGTTTTCTTACTTTTCTGCTGGAAACTGATTATGCAGTTGTTATTGAAGTTGCATGACAACAGATTGATTGAAACTGTCGGTATTCCCGTTGAAGGTGATAAAGGTTCAGTTCGCCTTACTGCATGCGTCTCATCACAGGTATTTCATTGACTTTTGAATGATCAATTAATGCACCCTAGATGGTTGTATGGTTGATTTGGGAACTCATTTTGTTGTTTTTGTGATATTTGTGGTGTTGTTTTTCATTATTTTGATATACCTGGCATTTCAGGTTGGTTGCCCATTACGATGCACATTTTGTGCCACTGGAAAGGGGGGGTTTTCGAGGAATCTTCAGAGGCATGAAATTGTTGAGCAGGTTGGAGTCATGTCTCATCCTAGCTAAATCATAATGGGATTTGATTTTAGATTGTTTGCTTGGTTTGTACATTAGATTGCCCAAAGTAACTGAGATTATTTCATCCATTTTAAGCAAATGCAAAGAGGCAAAAAAGAATAAAGAAAAAAGGATGGTGATCATTCTTATTGTTGGAAACTTAGGATTATCTTCCGCCCAGAGGTCATGGCATTAATAGAATACATCTTCTATGCACAGGTCTTGGCCATTGAGGAGGTTTTCAAGCGCAGAGTAACAAATGTAGTTTTCATGGGGATGGGTGAGCCTTTGTTAAATATGAAGAGGGTATTGGAAGCTCACCACTGCTTGAATAAGGTGAATTAATTACAATGCTGTGTGGAATTATTTTCCAATAAAAATTTTTCCATATAATATATTTTTTTGAACCCTGGTACGGCCATTCATCAACATGTTATGTCTTTTCTGAAAAAATTAGGAACTCCCCCCTCCCTACTATATTTAGTGTTTCACATAGGTCACTCATCTGCAGTTTTCCAGTTTTGTGTTGGTTAATAATGGAAATATAATTTGCTAGCAGTTATGGATGCTTGTGTTTCTTCAGTAGATTTGCATGGATTGTCATGAAATTACATGCAGAGTACACGCATATTATACAATCCCCTTCCGAATTTCAGGAAATCATTTCATCAGAATCGGCTCAGTTTTCTTTTCAATATTTCATTTTATTGTCATAGAAATTAGAGAGTAGATCATAGGTTTTACAGGCGACGTTCTGTGTTGTGTGCATGTATATTTTAGGATGTGCAAATTGGGCAAAGAATGATTACCATCTCCACTGTGGGAGTACCAAATACGATAAAGAAGCTGGCATCTCACAAACTTCAATCTACATTAGCAGTGAGGTATTACCTTTAAAGAAAATGTAATCTTAATTTACAATTTATGTGGTCAATTTGAGGCCTCATGTTAAGCAGTATGTCTGATGGCATTTTCATGAGGAATGAGACCTTAAGTCTGCTGCCATTTTAGTTGCCACCCTTTACAAACTTGAAAGATATTTTCTTATGATTGTATTACTAAATTTAATGTCCTCTATTTTTCCATATAGAGAAGCACCCAAACTTGAACTTTGATATTAGTTATAAGGCAATGTGGTTTGATAACTTTAAGCATGAATTGTAGAGTTTTTGGTGTAAAATTTGTACTTTCATCAGCCATTATGGTTGGTTGTTGCTTTGAATCAAGATTTTCATGGAATTGAACCCTGGCTGTTGTCTGATTTCTAATTTCCCAGGTAAATCTTATCCTTTCCCCCCATTTATTGGCGGATTTCTTGGTGCATGCTAATGTGACATTTTTTAGTATGATCTCTTGCTTTGCTCCTCCTCCCTGGTCCCCCTCCCACTCATAAAAATCATGGCTGTTGTCCACCATCAGAGCTGTTCAGAAGTCACTGAACTCTTTCGAATGTGGATATTATATAATTGTCTTTCTAATGTGCAAGTTTTTAATCGTACCTTGCATCAGCCTACATGCTCCTAACCAGAAACTTAGGGAAATGATTGTTCCAAGCGCAAAATCCTATCCATTGGATGCCCTCATGAGAGACTGCAAGGAATACTTCCTTGAAACCAGCAGGCGAATTTCCTTTGAATATGCACTTTTAGGTACAAAAAGTTGCCCAAATACTTTCTCCTTCCTTGTGTCAAAGGTTAATGAGATTCATGTCCATTGCAATTTCACATTCTTGGCATTTTGTTTGAGCAGCTGGAGTCAATGATTCAGTAGACCATGCGGTGGAACTTGCTCAACTACTCCTTGGATGGGGCCATGGCTATCACGTGAACTTGATACCTTTCAATCCAATAGAAGGATCAGAGTATCACCGTCCTCATAAGAAGGCAGTATGTTAAGTTTTATTTTCTTCAATTGAAGCCTTAATTTACATGGCCACAGGAGTTATTCAGTAATTTCTTACAGGTGAAGGCATTTGTTTCTGCTTTGGAGTCCCTAAAAATAGCAGTCAGCGTACGGCAAACAAGAGGACTGGATGCAAATGCAGCTTGTGGTCAGCTACGGAACAACTTCCAGAAGAATCCTTTGGTTACTGATAAGGATCTGGCATCAAGCCGTTAACTTAGGAGGTTAGGGGATTAACCTCCCATACAAAGTCAGGTTTCCGTTTATCAGATGGATGAACGAGGTATGAGAAACGGATTAGCATGACGGCTATTACCAATTGTGAGATGCCAAGGAGATGTCGAGAAACGGATTGTTGCTGTTTGAAGCATGCAAGGCTCCTTTATTTTTAGTGGCGGATCCTTTAGGCACCATATAGTGTGACGTTGGGACCCATGGAAATTTTGGCCTGGCCTGAAGTGACAACATGGTGAGGAGTGACAAGTCATGAGTTCGGCTCATTCTTTGCTTGAGAAGTTATGAGAATGATTGGTGTTAAGAGAATTTGTGAGGGAGCCCGGTAAATAAGATAACCACGTGTAATTTTTACATTTTGCAACAATTAGCATTGCGTATAAAGTTTTCTGGAACTACCACAAGTAGCCTAGAAGGTGTTACACAAGTTGGGTAAGTAAAGTCTATCATGCTGGGGTGCTAAGTCGTTAATGTAAATAAATATTTTACTACGTATGGTCTTAAGTATAAGATTAAGATGTCTTTTTTTTTAGAGGTTAATTAAGTTAATTTATATTTATCGTTTTTTCTCCGAACTAATTTATCTTGCTTATAATATGATATATAATTTAATCATATAAAACAAATGATATGATCAAGTAACTTATTTTATTTTTTTAATCTCTCTAAACAAAGTTAATTAGGTTTTATATTTGAGAAAGGAGATGATAAAAAAAATGATGCGGGTGTTTGTTTGGAATGGAGGGACCAAAAAAATCAGTGTTTATTTTTAAAATGTGGGATTAAATTAATGCACAAGCCATGTGAAGGAAAAGTCCAAATATATACAAGAACAAGGAAGTTTAATTCCATTATGGGGGGTTGACTCACATGTAACTAAACACATACTTTACCCTAAATTTAACTATGAGATGGGATGCTCTGGGACTCCATGTGAAGAAGCGTTGAGAGTTTGGGAGTGGCATGGATGTCCACCGCTCATTCAAGGGGGCTTCACAGACGACACACACACCACCGGCAATTTGTTTCAAAGGGAAAGGAGTTCATGTGATCATGGAATTCCCAGCCGTCCTCTCAATCCACCCTCCGTCTCACCGCCCTTCCATTTATTTAAAGGAATATATATATTTTTTCCTTTTGCCAACTATTTAAAGGAATATATATAGCTTCCCTTCATGACCATAATCCCCATGCACCCAGCTTCTTTATTTTGCTTCTCACAATGAAATTCCAAGACCATCTTGAAAAGAAAAGCATGGTGCAGCAGAAAAAACAGGACCTTCAGAATGAGGTGACCAATCTGCGCACCTAGCTAAGATGTAATATCTTGTAATACTATTGATCTCAATTCACTTCTTACAATTCTACAGGTTATCCAATTGGAAGCACAGTTGAAGGGCCAAGAAACACTTAATAGGGTCTTACGCTGCGCAATTGATCGTCCACTCTTGTCCCTCCCACATCTGCTCTCATCGTTTCCTCCTCGTGTATAAAAAACACGTGTTTTTACCTCTTTCAAATGGTAAAATTGTTGGTCATAGTTGACACTGGATATTGCAGGTCCGGTTGCTCCTCGAAGAACTGGCAACGGTGGAGGAGGAGATCCTTTTGCTAGAAAGAAAGGTCAAGGAGCTGAAACTTCAACTGTACACGGAGAGACGTCAAAGCAGAGAATGGGAACATCATGTTAGAAGAGTATCTCAGTGTCCAAGTATGCCGGGAAATGAGTCGGCGACCAGTGAGCAGAGGCACAGATGGCACAATTTTCAAGTATTAGGAAAAAGGAGAATAACAAGAGATAAGAGACTCTCTCTGGGCTCCGCATTCGATATCCATAGCCTGTTCACCACATCCAGAAGGTCAAATAACGGTAAGCCTCAAACAGCAATGGGCATTGAGAGAGCAAATGAAGTGTCAGAGGAACTGCTTAAATGCCTGATCGGAATATTTCTTGAATTGAACCATGCATGCTCGGACAGAAAAGAAGCAGACCACGCCAGCGCTCCAAAACTTACCCTGTCGTGCATGAAATCTAGTGGCTTCACTTGCAAGACACCTTCATTCCTTTCAAACCCCAATGTCTTGAGTACAGATCCTTATGGCATATCGTCAGATTCAGACTGCCTCGCAAGAGACGTCGGCCCATACAAGGACTTCATTCACATCACCAGCAGCTCATTACACATGGACCGCTTCTCACAGTGCTTGCCCGCGTTCGGAAAATTGAGGTCCCTTTTTGTTTTGAGTTTTCTTAAATTTTCCCGCCAACTAACATGCTCCTTTTGTAAATAATAATAATAATAAATAAATGTCAGGGTGCTGATAAATAAGCTGTGCCAAGTGGATCTGAATATGTTGAGCAACAACCAGAAGTTGGCATTCTGGATTAACATCTACAACGCCTGCATAATGAATGTAGGGCAGCAAGGGATTTTGTTATATGTATGAGATGAAGTAAGTTTGGCGGTCAGTTTGTGATAATATAAAGCTTGTGTTTTGGCGAATTGTCAGGCATATTTGGATCAGGGGCTGCATTGGAAGCAGGATGAAGAGACAGATGTAATGAATAAGGTGCGTATTTTTGGTTTTGTTTTAATGGAAATGAGCGAGGAGATAAAATGATGGGAGGCATATATGCAGGCGACAATGAATGTGGGGGGAATAGTAGTGAATGCAAGGGGCATCGAAAACATGATTCTTGGGGGGAGAGGGGAGGCGTATCCAGACGTGGCGTTTGGGCTGAGCAGAGGGACATGGTCGTCGCCAGCAGTGAGTATTAGTAGTAGTGAAGTTATGTATGTATGTAGATGTAGAGTAGTAATTTGCAATTGATTGATGTGTGAATTGATGAATGCAGGTAAGGGTGTACAGAGGGGAGGAAGTAGGGAGGGAGCTGGAGAGGGCAAAGGCGGAGTACCTGGAAGCAGCGGTGGGGGTGAGGAGGAGCAAGAGGAAGATAATAGTGCCGGAGGTGGTGGAGAGGCAGATGCGTGACTTTGCCCCCCACATGGGGTCGCTGGTGGAATGGATATACACCCAACTGCCTCCCTCCTCTTCTCTCAAACCCCTCCTCCTCCACTCCCTTTCTTCCTCTTCCTCTCCTCCTCCCCTCCAAATCCAACCTTATCGTTCCCACTTTCGTTACCTCCTCCCTCCCTTCTCTTCCCCATGATACCCTCTCCCTTTCAAACATTTCAGAGTCCTTTAGTGTCTTGTATATTTAAAACAGTGTATGGCAAACTTCATTGGGAAACACTGAAACAGTATAAATACAATCTTCTTTTAAGATATTTAATTTCTAAATATTAATAACTCTTATTATTTAAGCATGTTAAAGAGATAGTAAATTTTTTTTAGACTTTATATTTTGTGCATATATTATGATTTTTTATTGAAATTTGATGTTCTATCTACCATAATCTTTTCTTCAAATTATTAATATTCAATAACATATAAAATTATATTAAAAAATAATATCAGATATATGGTTTTACTTCATTTTTTTTAAGTTTTATGATCTTCATATCTCTTACTATATAAAAACAGTGGTTTGAGCCGCTCTTTTTATTAAAATTTGAGATTTAAACTTAAAATTTGAATATTGGAATTTTAATACTCCCTCATGTCCTAATTATAGGATAATATTTGAGAGTTGTTCTTGATTCTAATTATAATATAAAGTTTTAATTTTTGTCAATTTTTTCTCAAAATACCCTTTATTGATATTTTCTCAATAATAATTAAACACAATAATAATTTAATAAGAGTAAATCAGAAGTTGTTAAGGGAGATTGACGACGCTAGATTGTGTGAGAGCTTGGAGCAGTCGTGTGTGAAGCAGAAGAGGTACAAGAAAAAATAGAGAATTACCGTAATTGGATGCCATTTTGAATTTTAAATAAGAGTATTTTAGGAAAATAAATATGATTAACTAATTTAACCATTATCCTTAATTTCTCCAAAGTTAGGTGAATATATCATATAATTAGGACCGAAGGGAGTAGAATTTTAGATTTTTAGAACTTTGGGATTTTTGTTAGAGTAAGATTTTTGGGAGTTGTCAAGAATTTAATTGAATGATTTGAATTGTTAGAGAAGATGGGAATTGTGTTAAAATAATTAGTTATTGTAACCTCCTTCGTAATTATATCCGAAATATGCGATTAAAATAAAATAGAGACCAATAATAATCAAATAACATTTACTAACTCATCATATGACGGGGTTTTAACAAATACCTTTCGAAATCATTTATAAACTTTGTCTCATATTCACATTTCGAATACAATTATTACACGAAGATAAATCACATTCATATAAATATCAGAGTGCACAATATAATTATCCCGGCAATCCCGGGCACATACCTTCGCTACAGGGTACAATTGCCCATTACAATTCTTCAAATGGAGATTACACAATCTCATCTCAAATTCATAACCTTATATTCAATCGAATCATATACAATTTTCACAATTTATTGATAACCAACTATCAACTCTCATCTCGAAGGAGTCTTAGCCGCTCCCTCCACAAGCCACTTGCCCTATCTAAATTGTTGGTAGGGAAAGGTGAGATTCGAGAGAATCTCAGTAGGGAAACATTATCAATATGCAGGCAAGATAAGTGTTTAATGCATGACATGTTGACATTACATAACTCATGCACACATACAATAACAAATCTATAAGTTCAATGCTTCGAACGATACACATATGGCCATAACATATATTGAAACATAGCTTCAAATCATTCATACATGTTCCATATAATCAAGCAAAGCAATAACATGCATCAACACATTAATACAATTATTAGAGCATGCAGGAGAGATAAGTTCCCTACCTTAACCCTTTCATGCCTCGAAACGTGTGCCTCAATCTACGTGCAAACAGCTCGGGGCTTTATATTCGATCCTACAATGTCAAATGTACTATTTAGATACTTCCATAGTGTTTCTGGGGGTTATATGAGGCTATATTGAAAATTTACTAAAATGCCCCCGGGGACCCGGCCCAGCCCCACTGTACCTAGTCCGGCTGTACTTTTTCCGAAATTTTGACATTGGCTATTTTAATATATTTCCACCCAAGGAATCCATTTCCGAACTTGAAATTATCAAATTCAATTTCAATTACAAAATTACCCTTGGTAGCCCCACTTTAAGGGTTTCAGGGGCGTTTTCGTAATTATGCTTTTTTGGCCTTTTCCGAAAAAGTGCCCAACTGTAACCCCACCTAATTTTCACTCCTGAATCCAATGGAATCATCAAATCATTGAAAATCTAACTCTAAGACCTATTACTAGAGTTGGCCAAAATTCTCAAGTATTCCAAGGAAAATTGGGGTTTTTCGGTTTTGACTCCGTAAAAGCATTCCTTTCTACTCCTAACCAATTTATTGACTATTCCATTAGGTTATAAATACTATTTAGTACTAATTTGGGCAGCATAACAGCCCCACACATCCATTTTCCATTTTTGAAACCAATGACAATCCATCGAAATTTCACCGATCAAATTGTCCACAACAGCCAGAATAATCAATACACAAGAGCTTGGAAGTTACCTCAAGCTCCCACTAGCTTTTCTCAAGAGTGGCTGAAACCCTAACCCTTCTTAACCATGAAAATTGAGCTTCCAACACCTTAAAGAACATGAAAGAGAAGCTTAGGAGCAAAGGTTATATGCATTAGGAGCTAGATCGTCGGAGAAATTGGCTTATCTTGTGAGATTTCTCCTCTTTCTCTCTCTAAGAGCTCTCAACTTTCTCTCACTAGTTTCAGCTGGTTCAGCACGTCAGAAATGAGAGCTGAAGATGATAAGAAAATATTTAATTCCATGATGATGTCATCTTTTATTTCGATGATGTCATAATTCCCATTTTCGGATTTTCTAGCAGATTTTCTGCTCAAACTTTGAAAAATCATAACTAATTCTAGAAAAATTGAAATGAGATGATTCTAAATCCAAATGAAAGGTATTTAAGTTCTATTTATAGAAAAAATATGGGATGTTACCCAAAATTACCACAAAATTCCATAATTACATAAAACTCATCGCTGCCCCAAAACAGAGTTCAGTTTCCATTCCAAACTTTGGACAGTCATATCTCCTAGCTCACAAAATGAGAATGGCACAAATTATATGTCCATTTTGAATCTTGGGATGTGAAATTTAAGACTAGAAAGTTTCAGAATTTTTAGACACCATTTGTTCATTCAAAATGTTCATACAAACTGATTGCCCAGAATAGAGTCTCACGGGACAGAATTTCAGATTTTGCATCTTTGCTTCCAATGGTCCCATTTTCATACCAAACATCATTCCTACATAAATTTTCACAAGGAATCCATTGGAAACACCAAATCAATCAAATTCACATCACATTGATATGTTTTCACAACAATCTCAACATGTCAACACAATTCACATTTCAAAACCTAACATTGCAACTTTTCCATTCCAAAGTTCCAAACCAATTTCAATGACATCAAAACACACTATGACATCATTCCTAACACAATACTCCATTCAATTCTTCCCTTTATTCTAAGTCAATTTGGATGTTAATCCACAATTAAACTCAAATACAGGATTTCGGCGCTGCTCACAACACACACGAATCACATTCGAGTGCCAAATCACATCATATTCTCCAAAAGGGTTATTTATCACTAACCAAATCCACTTTTGGAGTCATTAACCCTTAATCACAATTTGGGATCTTGTTAAACCGGGGCTTTGCAATCGACTAATCTCATGCTTATTCTCTAAGCTCAAGTCTCAAAATTTGGGGTATTACTGTTATGGTCTACAAGAGATTTGAAAATATTTCTCTACTTGGAGAGTACAAACTTTAACTATATAAGTAAATATATGATTAAAGTGTTTGGTTATTATTACACACACACATATAATTAAAGGTAACAATGATCAATTATTAATTTGAAAGTTAGAAGTTAGTAATAAATTACCTCAAATAGCTCAATGAGTTATTAATGTGTGGTAATATAATTATGTTGATTAATAGTGAATGGTTGGTATTGAGCACATGGCGTTTTGTTTGCGGTAATATCTCCTTATTTGTGAGAGGTAACCACTTTTCACTTGTTATATGTGTTGGTATGATGTTTTTGTGAAATGCATATGAGAATGAAAATGGTATATTGATATTGATTAGAGATTTCAACAAGTACCTTGAAGTATTTATTGAGTTGGGAAAGTGATTTTGATGTTGATGAGTATTTTATAGAAATTGCCTTGTGGAACTTTATGATTTGAATTGTGAAATATATATTTATATATATATATATATAGATATAATGAGTTGAGGATTGAGATATTATGGCATCCATATGAAAATGACTTGAATAGCATAATATGAATATGAAAATCTTAAAAAATTCCCGTTGAGATATTTATTGATAATTATTGTGATGATTGGATTAAAATAAGATGGTGTAGTTTGTTCCACCATATAGTGTAGCCTCCATTGATGTATGATGGATTACTTTCTATTGTTTTACTGGTTCAATGAGGGACTATTCCACTAGTTCAATAAAGAACTGCCATATTGGTTCAAAGAAGGGTTGTGACACCCCACTAGTTTAACGAGGGAAAAGACTCGTGGTTTGACATGTGTTTTGTAGATTTTGGTCGGTCCTCATCACATGGTTAGTGAACTTTTGAGTGACTAGTAACATAGACAGTAACTTAACATATTGGTCTAGTCGACGGAAATAAAGCGATTCGGTTGGATTGATGAGATGCAACTTGGGAATTGAGATATGAGAATTAAGATACAAGAAATTGTGATATGGATTTTGTGTTATGGAATTGTGATATAAAATTTGCGACATTATATTTTGTGAATTATATTTCTAATATTTTGTTATATAAATTGTTCTATTTGACATCTCGTTAGCATATATTAACATGTGTAATGAGTTAGATAGTTAGTTATTGAGGTTTTTGTCTCACCCCCGTTGATTTAACATTTTTTAGGTGATAGTTCCCGTGCTAGGATGTCGAGAGAGCTCCTGAGGTATAGATGTCTCTCCATATATCTATATAGCCTCTTTTAGTTTATTATGTGATGAATGAATATATATTTTGTAAACTCTGATTTATTAATTGTATACTTTTAATTAAACTGTTATTGACTGGTGTGTTGGTAGAAAGCTTGAGGCCTTTAGAATTGCATATGAATCGATGTGGATCCACAAACTCATATTTGTGAAACTTTTAATTATCGTACTATGATTTGAATAGTATGCAAAACTAGATTTTTTATCTTGAACTTATTGTGAATGTTGTCTTATGAGTTTTGAGAAAACTTAATGTCTAAGTATTATTCATGATTGTTTAAAATGTTTAGATAATCTCTTTCCTATCATGAATAACTTAAGTTTGAAATGGAAAACTCTTTATAATCATGATAGATTCTTGAATGGTTTGTTAAACTTTAGTTTCACTATGATTAGTGTTTGAAAAATGAGTTAATATTATGAAATTAAGGAAAATTTTTTACAAGGAATACTTATATACTGCAGGAGTTCCACCTCATTTGTACTCAGACTAATTAAAATATAACAACTCATTTTATTTTAATCCAACATGGCTGACAAGTCATATGAACAAATTCAAATTTTATAATTTTGAAAAATAACAACTCAAGAGAGGAAATTTCATTTTTTATTTTTCTAAATTATGAAGTTTATATTTTTAAAATCATAAAATTTGAATTTCTCCATATGACTCATCATCCATATAGAATTAAAATAAGATGATTTATTCTATTTTAATTAATCAGGGTACAGATAAAGTGACGCTCATAGAGTATATAATTATTTCTATTATTTATATAATCTTAAAGCAGCCCTCTTTACAAATACGCAAGTACTCCCACATATTTAAAACGTTTAAATTAATTTTTATTTTTCTAAATATAAAATAAAAATCTTATATTCAATATTTAGTCTAATAAAAAAGTATGAATACTGAACCTTAAATTACATGTGGCCACTATCCTACTATCGAATAAAAGCAGCTCTCCTTGCATTGCGACACCTAAGCACTTTTACTTCTTAGATTCAAAATGTTTGAATTAATCTATACTTATTAGGGGTGTTTAAAACCGGGACCGGGATCTACCACTCCCGGTCCCAGTCCCGGTTTTTGGTCGGGATGCAGATTGCATCCCGGTCCCGGTCCCGGTCCCGGTCCCGGTCCCGGTCCCGGTCCCGGTAATCCCGGGCGGGACCGGGATCAAACCGGGAAATCCCGGTTTTTTTTTTTAAAAAAATAAATTTTAAAAATATTATTATTTTAGTTAAATTTTCTATAATATAGTGTTTAAAGTAATTATTTAACATCTAATAAGGCCATAATAATCACACAAATTGATCTAGAATTGAAGAATAACATTTTATTATTATTATTATTATCACCTTCATCATTTTTGTTATTATTTTTATACATTATATAGTAGGATTAGTATCACAATATATATAGTTTAACTCCAACTAAATATGTGATACATATTTTATCAAATGATAATTTAAATTATGGGATAAAAAATACAAAAATAAAACAATAACTTAGTTTTTAAGAAAAAAATTTAAAAAAAAAAATAAAAAAACCGGGACCGGGACCAAGACCGGGATCACAAGGTATGTGACTGGTCCCGGTTTTCCCGGTCCCGGACCCGGCCGGGACGGGAAATTTCCGGGATCAAAATTTTGGGACCGGGACCGGGATACTTTGAACACCCCTACTTATTATCTGTTATCTATCTGTTATAAGAGTTTAGGCAAGTTTTGACTTTTTGTTAATATATGACAGTAGATATGTAGAGAATAATTAATAATTAATTTTAATCGGTTTAGATTTATTATTTAGTTGTTTTATGATTTTATAATCAATTTTTTTTATATAAACATGTCATAAATTAATTTCTATATAGTATTTTTACCCATTAAATTTAGTTTAAATAATTTATTTGTGGTAACACTATCGCTATTGGATGGTTTGGATCAATTTATCACCAAGAATGCTACTTTAACAAATGCAGATATCTTCTCAGGTCCCATTTGGCAATTAAGTTGCCAATGAGTTCTTTTTCCACAATTAGTCCTTCATTTTTTCATTTTTCATAATTTTTTCAATTTTCTCTCTTAATTAATACAAAAGTCACTTATGCAAAAGTCAAACCAAACATAATTCACTTTTACATAAGTTTCTTTAAGTTACCTATGCAATCGCTAATCCAAACACTCATCATTTTACCCAATATAACTTTTTTTTTAATCTTAAGATTCCATAAGTTTAAGTAAAAATAAGTTACTTATCCAATCGCCAAAACAAACACACCCTATATATACCGTCCTTTTGCATCCATCACTTCCCTAGCTTATTACTACAAGTTTGCTTAGGCATGTGATTTATTTTTGGGTAAATATAACTTTTGGTATTTGAAGTTTGACCCGATTTTATTTTAGTTCCTCAAGTTTGAAATTGGAAGTTTTAGTCATTCTAATTTATTCTGTTTATAACTGTTGGTCTCTTAAGTTTGAAAATGACTTGATTTTTTTTAGGTCCGGTCCAGGTTTCATAACCTAACCACCAGGTCATTTTCAAACTTAAGGGACCAACAAGTTATAAAAGGAGTAAACTTGAGGAATCAAAACCAAAATCAGGTCAAACTTTAGGAACTAAAACCACTGATTTCAAACTTAAGAAACCAAAATCAAAATCGGGTTAAACCTCAAAGGGCAAAAATTATATTAGCCCTTTATTCTTTACCGATTCTCAGTCTTTATTTTTTTGAGAACCTTTTAGGTAAATAATTTATTTGATATTCAGCCTCTAGGACCAGAGAGCCCAGATTACTCTACCTTCTATGTTTAATTTTTTATATAATTAATTATTTTTTTTATAAGTTAATCTAATGAACAATGTATTTAATTTGAAATTAGGATTAGTGTGGGATAGGAAATTGGGAAAATCCCTTAAAATACCATTGAAATAGCTAAATCCTAAATCAATGCAGCGAAATCGCGAAATCCTGGTTCAGTGCTGTGTCAGTGCGGATGAACAGTGATGGGGTGCGAAAAGACAATTTTGCCCTTCAACCCTCCCTCTCGCCATTTCAAAATAACCACACGAGACTCTTAATTAACAACTCCGGATTCTTGATTAACAATTCCAGTTTCTTTTTTTAATTTTCATAATAACAACACCAGTCTTGTTATTAATAACACCATATTCTACATTAATAACTCCAATTTCTTCTTTCACAACTTCATAATTTAAGTTTCAGGGCCAATAACACATCTTTCTTTATTAACAACACCGTATTTTATATTAACAATACTATATTTTTGAGATGCAAATATGTGAAAGAATAAAGCGATATTATTAATTAAGAATCTCGTGTTGTTATTCTAAAGTGGCGAAAAGGAGGGCTGAAGGGTAAAATCGTCTTTTTTCACCCCAACACTGAATCGAAATTTTGCAATTTCTCCACACTGATTTGCAATTTAGCTATTTCGATGGTATTTTTAAGAGATTTTCCCTCAGAAATTTGTAATATACAAGTGTGTTAATTTTCTACATCTTTAGCCGTGCATAGCGCAGGATCTGTGCTCTTGTTGTTATATAATTGCCCCATAACTCATTCGCAGGACCCCACCGATGGATTTGGTTGGTTTGATGGTGCGCACACTTGTATTTAGCTGGGATGGTTACTGGTTGGTCATGCTTCTCGCGTTTTGGTGCCCTCCGTCCTTCCAAGTTCCAAACATGGCAACACTCCTCTGGTCTCTGGCGCCTTCTTAGCCAAAGAAGAAGCCTCAACGGAACACATCCTCCGCCACTTCCCGCCACTTCCGTACGTATTGTTTGCTTCCCTTCCCTTCTTACCATTTCTGCTCCATCATATTATATTATTTAACCCAAACTCAGCTGCTTTGTCTTGATTCGTGCATAATCATTTTGTTCTTGTCGAGTTTCCTGACAATGATGAGTTCTTTTTTGTTTATCTTCGGAGATTCTCTGGGTTATTTTTTAAAGCCTTGATGCCGGTGCGCCATTGCTACTTAATTCGATTATTAGTTGGCGTATTCTTTTTGTGCCTGTTACTTTGCACTTCTAATATTGAACCAATTTTCCTTTTAATCCATTTCTTAAGGATGATGCTTGAACCTGTATGAAAATTGCATATCGCAATGGAAAAAAAAAAAATCTTCATGTTCTAATTCGTCAAAAAACCAGTGCTTCTATCGTTTGGTTCATATTTGATGGCCCTTGACATCGTACTCAAAACCTTTATCTTCATATGATAGAGAGCTCTTCAATCTGTTCAATACAACTATTCTTCTTTCCTTTTCCTTTAAATGTGGCTGATTCTGCAGGCACCTTACATTGATGTACAAAATGATGAACCGCGATGATCAGGAGGATCTCATTAGGCAGAGCAAGACTATTATGATCCTTCTAAAGGAACTTGATTACAAAAATCACAAGTTAATAGAAATGGAGAAAAAACATAATGAGACGACCGCTACTATGAAAAAATTAATTATGGGCCTTACGGAGAACATCAATTCCAGGAAAAGATGCTTGTTTGAAATGGAATACAAATATAACGAGTTTCTTGCCATCGTTAAAAAGTTGATGGATGAAAGAAGTAAAATGCATGACAGACGTCATAACGGTATGTTATATTTCTGAACAGAGATTGAAATATGCGGTGGAAAGGAGAATGTGTTATCTCTCAATGGTCACTAATTTGCAATATAAACCTGTTTTTTTTTTTTTTTTTGGGGGGCCGGGGGGGGGGACATGCAAGAATTGAAGGTTCTCTTTAATCTATAGGTCCTTTTTATTTTCAATTTTTACATGGACCGCATTGTTGATTTGCTTTTCTAACCTTGTTCTTTGCAACAAACGCATTTGTTTTTATGAAATTTATATGATCCACAAAAGTTCATGCTTTGTTTTTTAAATCAATCATTGATTGAGAATGTCAAAGATTTGTCTTCGTGAGCAAAATCTTGAATGTGCTTTAAACTCTCGATTCAGTGTATGTCCTGAAGAGCAGAAAATGGGACTATACTTTCCTGATTGTTCCCAGATATAGATATTCCTTTTGCTATTTTTCTTGGCTGCGGTATTGCAACAATTATTTAAGATCAGTTCTGTTAGCTTATAAACTTGATGACCAGACAGCTATTTTCTATAGTAATACTTAAGACTTTCAGGCCAAAATAATTATTAAAAGATAATTTAAACCATATCCTTCCTGGGGGAATAGGTTTTTCATTCATCTTTTTGAAACTCCTCAGATCTGCTCTCGAATGTACAAAATTATGTGCTTTCTTCTTCCAAATTCCAAACTTTATCTTCCGTTTACTATGACTACCGCTCTAAGTTAAGTAGACATATGTTCATCACAAAGAACGCAATTCCCAATTTAAATGTCATCATTCTACATTTGCCCATCTACAGTCTTGTATTTGTACTATGTGTTGTTATTAGATTACATGTTTCCAGAATTTCATAATGTTTGACTGGTACTTTTGTCCTTCCCAGAATCCCAACAGTTGAAGGCTGTGAATAATAATATGATTCGTGACATGGAATGTCTAGAGAAAGAACATAAACAGCTTACAGAGGAACTGAAGGAGACTAAGACCTTCAACGATTTGCAGCAAAGGAGCTTTATTGAGGAGATTAAAAGTGTTAGTTGGGATGAGGCCTTTTAGATATCTGATTGAATCTTGTGTGCTTTGGTTTATTGATCCATTTAGTGTAGTTGTTAATTATAAAAATTATGGGACGTGGTCTTTATGCGTTTTCTATCTAGTCTAGTGTTTCATAAGGAAAATGATTGTGTTGTTCGCTTTTCAATGGCACTGAGTGCAAGTTTTGTGCCAAATAAGCTCAGGTGGTTTTCAAGAAGCTGAATTTGACACTATCCCTGCCCTCAAAAAAGCACACTTTTCGTTATTGCTACTCCAGGGTTGTAAAGCATTTTACAAGGTTTGCTAACTAGTGGCTACTCCAGGGTTTTACAAGTCCTCTTACTTCTTCAATGCCAACTATATATACTGTAGCCATTCAATACAATCAGTAATAATATGAAGATTCTGTCCGAGTTACCCTGTCACGTAGACTGTGCAATTTATTTATGAAGCTCAACATAGATGTGGTGCTTGAATATAAATAACTTTCTTCCTCGTTTCCCTCTCTCATTGTCGCAGTTGAGAAGAGAATTCCAAGATCAGTATGCGGAAGAAAATTGTAGCAGCTTGGCAACTCAACTTAATACTTTCAGACAACAACTAAAAGTCAAGATGGAAAGGTTGGGTTATGTGGAAAGCATGTACAATAGCGTGATAGTAAAAGAGTGCCAGTATAAGCAAGAACTAGTTGATGCTCGTGAAGAATCTATAAAGGTATGACTTGATCCCTCTTTTTCTTTGTAACTGATATGGTACAATGAATATACTCATATATATGCAAAAGCTATCTTTAATCATAACCAAATAGTTGATGCAAGGGTGTGACCTCTTCATGTAGAGTTTAAAAGATGTGTTCCACAGTCGATCTCAACTTGTAATTAAAAGAATGGGAGCTTTAAATACAAAGCCTTTTCAAGATGTGTGCATGCACAAGTACTCAAGTGGAAATTGGCAGGAGATATGTGCTCGGTTATGCTCGTCGTGGGAAGAAAACCTGAAGAACGCAAACTGGCATCCTTACAAGATAGTTGAGGTGGATGGGACGTTGCAGGTATGTATAACAATATCCTAAACATTGGTGTTGTCCTAGCCTCGATCGTAATGATATATATATAGAAATTTGTAACAACAAGTGCAGGAAATAGTAGATGAAAATGATGAAAAGTTGAAAGCACTGAGGACTGAGCACGGGGAGATGGTTTACAAGTCAGTATCAGATGCATTAATGGAACTGCAACAATACAATGCAAGCGCAAGATATCCGGTGCCCGTAATTTGGAACCGCAAAGAGGGGAGGAGAGCCTGTTTGAAAGAAGTTATCCAATACATTGCAAAGCAACTGCGTTCTTGCAAACGCAAGAGAAAGAGAAATTGATCAGATACTTATCCCCCGTTTCGCTCTTGTATTTTTGAAAATCAGAACAACTTGATCATTCATATGTAGAGCAGAAAAAGAAACAAAAAAGAACTAGTTCCCCGGCCTCAAGTCCTCAGACCACCGTCCACCGCTGTCTTTCCTCATATTTTCTCCTCCTTTTTTCAATTATATCCTTTATTTATTATTCGCTTCACTATTATTTTCTTGGACTTCTCATTAAAGTGTATGTATGATTACTATCCCTGTTTAATATAAGACCAATTGACTAATATGGGAAGATTGAGAAAGTTAAATAAATTATTTTAAAGCATTTATATTTATTTTTCCTCTAAACTAATTTATTTGATCTTTAAATTAATATATAATTTAATGATATGCATAAATATTTCGAAGAGAGTGTAATATATGCTATAATTAAATAATGTATTCAGTTTCTTTAATCCCTCTAAATTAGTCAATGGGATTTTATATTAAGAATCATAGCAGTATTAATTAGGCCGTAAAATTTAAAAATTAATAAATTTATAGATAGAGTTAATGATGTTTGAGATTTTTCTTGCTTCGAGGTGAAATATGGTAGAACTGTAAAAGTGTCTTGTAAGAATAGCAAATATATCATGAAACCTATGATGGTGTATACATTTTATTGTAATGATAGTTGCTTAATTAAAAATAATAGAGGGTATGATTTGCTCTACGTATTATGGCGTTCCAAATTTAATGATCATCTTGTTGCAATCAGGGCATCAGGCCATCTGAATTTAATTTGGAAATTTCAAATTTAAAAGTTTAATTTAAAATTTATTTTTTTAGTGTCAATTAAACGATGTTTTAAAAAAATTATATTTATTAAAATAAAAATTAATGATAGTTTATATTTATAAAATTTTCATATCAAATTTAAATACTTTATCACTATTATCCTCAAGTCCGAAGGCCTAGCGAGGAGAGACTGAGGTTAAAAAATGGCGAGACTGATGATAAAGTATTCTCTTAAAATTTGAATTAATAACAGTCAAGTTTAGTAATTTTTTTTAAAGAAATGAGTTACAAATATATATTTTAAATGTAACTCTCAACTTATAATTGAGACTCTGGTTTCAAACCGTATGAATTAATAATTTGTGCAATTATTTTTTCAACTGTCATTAATTTTACTCTCTGGACTTAAATTTCATCTCCTCAAAATAGGTTCAGACCTCCGATCGCCGGTACAATCAAGCTCGGGTAATCTGGACTACAATTTATCTGCTACCAGCAGCTTTTATTATTTCATGCATGTTATGTAATGGTATAGTTTGTTTATTCAAAGAATTTAATACGGAGTTTGCAGATCGTGGAGTAAAACTTCCTGATCACAAGAGAAAGACCTGTTGCAGCTTTGACAGATATTGGCACAGCACACTTTTCAAGAGGAAGAAATTCTTTGAGCAGGGTCCTGTTGTAACTTCTGATAGAGGGATTAGTTGTGAGAGTGTATCTAATTCACCTGAGAAAGGAGTGGATGGTGACAACCATAGCTCATTTACAAAGTGGTGGCATGCATCTAAGGATTCTCATGGTAATTATTTGTTTGATGTTTATTGATTCGTTTTGCTCTGTTGTTCTTTCCATCCTGTAGAGTTTTATGTATCGTGCATATTTTTGTGAACAGCGAAGTTTAGCATTAAGTCATTCAGGATACCAGAACTTTATATTGATGTTCCGGAGACTGCAACCATTGGTTCATTAAAGGTATGAGTACATAGAGATGGCTTTATGCATGGTGTTGCAGGTTTATTGTTCTTTTCTTGTCAGGCTTAACTTCTTCTTAGGGCCCATTTGGTTTTTGGAATGGAAGGGAATGGAAGGAAAAAGAAAAGTGATCATTTTATGTTTGAAATGTCATATGTTTTTCTGGATGAAAATTAACAATAAAAAGTAGTTGTGGGCTGAACTTGCTGCCAACTGCTGTCTTATCATTTGACAGTAGTATCTTTTACTCGTTACAAATGACTTGCTTGTCTAACTCTCACTTCCATTTTGTTTCTTTTCACAAGTATTTGTAGAGGACAGTCATGGAGGCAGTGATGGCTATACTGGGAGAAGAAGTGCGTGTTGGTGTAGTTCTTCAGGGGCGAAAAGTTAGAGATGACAACAGGACTCTTGTGCAGACTGGTATATCTTGTAAAGAAAATTTGGATTCCCTTGGTTTCACTTTGAAGCCCAATTCTTTAGAGGCTCCTCCTAATGGATATGATGGTGATCCTCCTTCTTCGTGTGAAACATCCCCAGGGATGATCAGGTGAGTCGGATTTGGTATTTGTCATGCATAGTTATACCTCATTATTAAAGACACAAATATGTTGATGATCAAGCTTTAATTTCTCAAGAATAAATGATGTTTTCTCCTGTTAGTTGAATATTCAGTTTGCTATATTGTTTGTTGCTATGGCTAATGTTTATCACTTTATTTTTCCAGGTCATCAGTGACCCCTATCTCAGATTCAAGGGTTATTGATGCTTTACGTGGCTCCTGCTTGCTGACAGACATGGAAAACCTTGTTGTTAAGACTAAGCAAGAGTCAAGTTCTTTCCCCGCTGATATTGTAGCTGACAAAGGAACACCAACTTCCTTAGCCCTGGTACCCATTCCAGCCAGGAGCACAGAGCCACTAGCTGTGGTTCCTATGAGTCAGAAAACCCGGCGCTCTGAGCTTGTACAGCGCCGAACTAGGAGACCGTTCTCTATCTCTGAGGTAGAAGCACTACTTCAGGCAGTTGAGGAACATGGAACTGGAAGGTCAGATGTTGTCATCGTCTTATGAGCTATAACTGGATTCACGGGAAAATTTGGTTGCTTATGCTGTTTACACCTTGCAGGTGGCGTGATGTGAAGTTCCGTGAATTTGAGAAAGTAGACCATAGGACTTATGTAGACTTGAAGGTGCTTGATTATTCCCCTTTGTCGCAATTTTTACCCATACAGTTTATCTCATGTATTTGCTAGTATATTCTGTGACTTTTGGCCTTAATTTCCCAAGAGAAAAAGACTGAAAACAGGTCAAATACTGGACGTCTATGTGATATTTTAATAGCTGCTGGGCTGGCTTGATTTCCGTTGTTGGGGTTGGCAGGATAAGTGGAAAACATTAGTGCACACTGCGAGAATCTCCCCACAACAAAGGAGGGGAGAGCCAGTGCTCCAACAGCTTTTAGACATAGTGTTGGCTGCCCATGCATTCTGGTCCCAGAAGCACCAGCCTGCGAGTATGAGGAGCACAGAAACACACAAAGTTTAAAGTGATCTAATGTTCACAGCAACACAGCAAGACAAGACTTGTACATTTGATTTCAACTTCTTGTAATATTCTCACCTCACCAAATTCATTGCCGGCCTTTTATTTGCATGCAGGCTGGCACTTTGTAAATGGTTTGATACAATATCACCGGTTTAGCCCATAGTTCATGTTCTTTGATTCTTTATTCTATGCCATGGAAGCATGTAGAGACGTCATAAGAACATGACAGGATAACATTGAAATTTGCAAATATGTTCTCTTCATTTTAGTAACTGTATCGTTTCAAATGCTCATTTTCTGTACGACAATGTTTCCTTCTGCCTTAGGATTTCATAAATTAACGATGTATATGAGGGCAAAACAATGTAGTACCACCATTTCTATGTTAGAAAAAAGTATATTTTAAATATTTCATTTTAATAATCTAGTTTTATTCTTTAATATCCTAAAATATTTAAATTATTTGATGCAGTTAATATTAATATAATTTTTTTATTGTGAATTTAAATTAATTTTAAATATGATATATTTTGATATAGGGGCAAGGGTATTTTGTAACATCCCAAATTTTAATCACCAAAATTCCTTCCACCTTTGTGGTATTAAAAGGGACACATGACGAATTTTGGCACATTTGGAATGGTCAAACAAGGCAATTAGTGGTTACACACAACATGATTAAGTTGGAACACAAATTGTACAAGTTGGAATTTACTACTAGTGTATTTTCCTGCGTGGCAGTGAGATTGTTATGTGTTTTTGGATAATCAAATGATGTCCAATGAATGAAAAACTTTCCAGAATAAAAGTAGACATATCAATCTTTAATTTAATAGGTCATATAAGTTATTGAGACATGTATACTAAGAGTTATGTAATTTTGAAGTTAGCCAAGTGAAACTGGCAAGTTTGTGTGGCAGTGTCCAATAAGGGAGAAGAGTGTCTCCATTGATTTCCCTCTCTATTCACTCTTCAGTGAGGGTTGTAATGCCCCAAAGTTTGATTAAGGGCTAATGACAATTATTGAAAATGATTTAGGAATTAAAGTTGATTTGAGACATAAATCAGTTATTGGGAATGCCCAACACCCTGTATTTTAGCATAATTATGTGATGAAATAATTATTTGGGCTAAAATAGAGGTAAATGACGCATAAAGAAGAGGAAAGGAATTAATTATGTGTTATGTGGCAATTTAAATGAATGTGCCATAATCAGTGAGAAATTAAAAGAATAGCCATAAGTTAGTAATAAATGGAGAGATTAATTACTAACTAAGGAGAAATGAGATGTGTGGCCAAATGACTAATGGAGTGGTTAGAATAACTAATTGGGTACTTACTTTATGAGAGCCAATGAAATGGTGACACTTGGCAAGATGGGATGATGTTTGAGTGTTGGAGAAAGTCAAATGTTGCCTTTTAATATCATTTCTCTCTCCCTCCCTCTTTCTTTGTTCTCATGAAAGGCATGGGGGCAGAAATTCTGCCATGCTTCATCATCACCATCTCAAAACTCTTTCTCTCTCCCTCCAAGCTGTCATTTTTGCCATTAGAGACCAAAGAGGAAGATGGAAAGCATAAGAAAGGTGAGATATTGACCTCTAATGCCAAAACTCCCTTCTATAAAGTTGTTCTTTGTGTTGAAAGCTTCACTTTCATGGTTTTAGATTTTTCATTGGTCGTGTTTTGAGCACACAAGGAAATCTAGAGATTGAAGATCCAAGGAACCTCTTTGGGAAAGTTGTTGAGGTGAGTGAAAGCTTCACTTTCATATAAGTTTTATGGTCATTGGTTGGGCCTTGAATTTCTGGAAAATTTGCCCTAATTTTTGTGATTTAGGGTCATGGGGAGTATGGTATGTTGTTGTCATGGAAATGGTCCTTGTTTAATATTTTGAATTTATAGAATTGAATTGAAGCTTAAATGTAAAGTTTGGCACCTTTGAGTTGGTTTTGTGTATTGGTCAAAACAGGGCATGTTGATAGGTTGTGATTTTGGTCATTTTGAGGTTGCCATTATGTTCCCTGTGGAAAATTGGATGGGAATAGGTTTGGTTATTGATTTTGGAGCCATTGGACACTTTGATAGAAAATTGAAAATCTGTCAAGTGTGAACTCTGTTCTGGGTAGTCAGTTTGCACGAAATTTTTGAATGACCAAATGGTGTTGAAAAATTATGAAACTTTTCAGTCTTAAATTTCACATCCCAAGCTTCAAAATGGACATATAATTCATGTCATTTTGTTTTGTGAACTGAGAGTTATGCTTTGCCAAAGTTTGGGACTAAAACTAGACTCTGTTTTGAAGCATTGTTGAGTTTTGTGTAATTCTGGAATTGTGTGGTTATTTTTAGTAATGGTCCATATTTGTTCTATAAAGAGGACTTAAATACCTTTCATTTTGCTTTGGAATCACCTCATTTAGATTTTTTTAGAATTAGTTATGATTTTTAGAAGTTCAACCAAGAAATATGATTTTCTTGGCTGCAACCAAAAAGACTCTGGGCCCCAGCCCAAATGTTTCTGACCTATTGTTGGCCGCGGCCAATGGATTGGTGGTCCGCGGCCAACCCCCAAAAATGACATTTTGAACTTCTGAAGATGGTCTTTGGTCAGGTGTTTTCCCAAGCCTTTAGGCATGTGTTTAGGCTTTGATTAGCCACTTAAAGGTCATGAATGGTAACCAACTATAAGTGTTATGAAAGTAAGAATTTGGAAAAGAGAATAACCCTATGTTGTTGTTTTGGTTTATAGGGTTCGATGTTCACCCTGATCATGGTTCGATGTTCGTCTGATCGTGAGTAAGTTGTGCTGGAGCACACATGGAAGAATAAGTGTAGGGAACTTACCTCTCCTGCATGTATTGATATTTATGTTTGTGTATTGATGCATGTTATTGCTTTGCTTGATTATGTGAAACATATATGAATGATTGAAGCTCTATTTCTATTTATGCTATAGTCATAAATATGTTGTTGAAACATTGAGCACGCGGATATATCATTATGTGAGCACGAGTTATTGTGATGCAAGCATGTCATGCATTAAGCACGTATCTTGCATGCATATTGGTATCTGTTTCCTGTTGGGATTCTCTCGAATCTCACCCTCCCCTACCAACATTTTAGACAGAACAGGTAGCTCGAGGAAGGAGCAAGTGACTAGGGGCAGCGTGAATTCCTTATGAGCATTTGGATTTGGTAGTTGGTTATCGTTAGATGTTGGGAAAACTATATATGTTCGGATGATAGGTTGGAATGTGTAATTGGAATGAGTATTGTGTAATCCCCATTTGAGAAATTGTAAAAAACGTATGTGTCCTATGAAACTTTAGTGAAGGTATGAACCTGGGATTGCTAGGAATATTGTTGTGCACTTTGATATTTATATGAATGTGGTTTATCTTCACGAGGTAATTGTATTCAAAATATGAATGTGAGACCAGGTTAAAGTGTTTGTGAAAGAAATTTGTGAAAACCATATTTTATAGATGAGAATGTAAATGAGTTTTGATTATTATTGGTCTCTGTTTCATTTTAATCACGTATTTCGGATAATAATTACGGAGAGGGTTATAAGGGTATCTACCATTAGATCAACTTTCAATGGTTGAGATTTAATAATATGTAAAGAATATTATTATAATAAAAATCTACCATGATAAATCTCAACCATTGAAAGTTGATCTAATGGCAGATACACTTAATGGAGAGTAAATAGAGAGGGAAATCAATGGAGACACCCCTCTCCCTGTCTAATAAATGGCAATTTTGAAATGTTGTGCGTTCAGTTGGCTAAAGGCAATATTTTTCCTTAAAAATAGACTTAATAAGGGCCTTACATTTTGATATTAGAGCAAACAATTCTGGCAATAGGATGGTATACTGATATGGTCTTGATTATACAATGATAGGACATATATACAGAAAGAAGGTATTTTTGTGAACCAGCCCCGAAGAAACAGTGAATACCCGGAGGGCAGCCAATATTATAGTATCGATCTAAGGGTGGTATAAGGATGTCAAGGACACTTAGGGAGTGGGTTCGAGTAAGGCCAAAGTGTGGGCCTCACCCTAAAATGGTAACACTAGTGAGCTCATCAGTGAGGGACACTGATTAGCCACAGACAAATAAGACCGATTCAGATCCGGTTGTAGATTAGGAGTATGGGAGGACATCCAGAGTATATATCGGTGGGCTGTCTAAAAGCATGAAACCCCTATAGATCAGCATACAGGGTACTCATACGGTCTAATCCCAATATAATATGAGCAGGGTCTTCTGGATTTAGAGACCCGGATGACATGTGGATCCACATAGTGATGTATGCTTTCTCGGATACTGCATTTTGGGGTCTAAGGGAAGAACGAGGTTATAGAGCGGGATCCGAATGATAACTTGGTGGACTTTAGGGAGAATATCACAAAGTACGTGACAGAATGCATGTATCGGCACTGATATGTAGTTCATACACAGTATTTTAATGCCTGGAGATTGTGGGCACGATTTTGAGACAAGGGCAGTCACAGGGCACCGGTGATTGGAAGCAGTTAAAGCTAGTACCTGCATTTAGGCACATGTACACAAAGGTTAAGCATGCTCAATCCAAGAAAATCTCGGGATGGTTGAACCCTTGGGAAGTCACATGTGTATGTGATGAAAAAGGGCAAGCACATATTGTATAGTAGTTCAAAGGCTGCATGTTGTTGCAAGCTTTGTCTGATAATTGTAAACATCTGTAATATGTTATTTCAGGCATATCTGTATACCCAAAACTTTATGAAATGACAAATATGCCCTTGTGACTATGTGACATTTACCTCTTCCTTGTTTCCATATAGTGAAACACAAAGATGGTGAAACCAAGAGGTACATGTGCTGGGCAGGGTCAAGAAGTTAGACTTGACCCAATACAGTAAATACTAGGCATGTTAACAGAACACAGAAAGGGACAGGAAAAATAATCCTGGTAGACAAGCAGATGTATAAAGCTGCTTAAAGATTTCAACTTAGAAATCCAATATCATATAGGAAAGGCCAATGCAGTGACACTCTCTTTCCTACACTATGCGATTATCTATATGATTTATATGCCATGTTTTGTGACATGAGTTATAGACACATTCTCTAACTGGTGCAGGGAAAGCACGAGTCCCGTTCGGGGGGAAAAGCACAAGTACTCTAACGGTTCAAAGGGGATCCAGTTATGAGACACTGGGCATAAGTAGGGGTTATATAGTTATATGATCCTAAATAATGCATGCAGTCAGTGAGGGCACAAGTAGGAGTCATACAGTTATATAATCCTGAATAATGCGTACATGCAACAGTAAGACAAGTCCGGGAAAATAGTCATTTACACTAGGATAGGGCACAAGTAGGGGTCATACAGTTATATGATCCTGAATAATGTTGTAGCCAGTAGGGGCACAAGTAGGGGTCATACAATCATATGATCCTGAATAACGCATGTAACAGATAATCAGATTTATGATGTTATAATTTTGTTACTTATATGGTGCATGACATATTTATTTATCACATTTTCTATGAATAATTATGTATTACTACGGAGGCCAAATGGGACACAACTAAGGTAGTAAGACAAGTGCAGGCAGACAGTGCAGCCCCACTTATATTGTATTTGACAGTGTGAAACATTAGAGTGGGTAATGGAAGTGTGGTGAATCTATATGGAATTTTTAAGGGTTACGGGAGAGGTTAACATTCTCACAAATATTGATCATCCCAAATCATGTTTAGACCCGTGTGATCTACAGAGACACAGCTTGTATGGCCAACAGTATGACACCTTGTGTGGTGTATAGTGGCATAAACCAATGTGGTTTACAGTGATACGCCTATGCGGTCGATAGTCACACAACCTATATGATTTTTGGTGACACATGTAAACAGGGATTGGTTTAAGCCCTGGTGTAATAGGGCATAATGGTGGCAAATACTTCTCAATAGTGTAGCCTTAGAAGCAATTACCCACTCATGTAACAATGCACATAGTATGGTTAGTAAGGGTCAAATAGTCATTTGATTCTGAACATCGAACAGACAGGCACAAATACAGACAAACATATGAACATGTAGATATGTTGGCAGTAAGTCCCTGTATACATGTTTGTACCAGGCAGTAAGACCGAAATATACAATGTTGTGAGAGTAGAATGACATAATCCGTAAGACTAAATACACCGGGCAGCATTCCGACAAGGCAACGAGGCCTAGAGTCACTGGTGGACTCTGTGTCATAAGATCATAAGACCTATTGGGCTAGTATGTCCTCAGGCCAGCAGATTGCTACACGATCAAAGTTATGCCTAACAGTGGTAAAGGCAGTAAGACCTAATGGACAAATAGTGCAGTAATGGGGTTTGTGACCCCTGAGTACAAAATAGGCTGAGGGTGTAAGTGCTGATAGGCATTTAACACACATCTAGCAAATCATTTGTGATGCACGCTGTAAGAAAATACATACAATTGGGATAAATTGTATATTAAGATGGGATCCTCGGTGAATAATCAATATTATATGATATCCAAAATTTCGAGGATGAAATTTTATTGGCGGGGGGAGAAATGTAACATTCCAAGTTTTAATCACAAAAATTCCTTCCACCTTTGTGGTATTAAAAGGGACACATGATAAATTTTGACACATTTAGAATGGCCAAACAAGGGAATTAGTGATCAACATGATTAAGTTGGAACACAAATTGTACAAGTTGCAATTTGCTGCCAGTATGTTTTCCTACGTGGCATTGAGATTGTCATGTGTTTTTGGATAATTAAATGATGTCCAATGAATGTGAAACTTTCCAGAATAAAAGTAGATATATCAAGCTTTAATTTGATAGGTCATATAAGGGTTCGTTTGGTATGAAGGAATTGGGAGTGGTAGAAATGGAATTGTGAGACAATTCCATGAAGAGACTTGTTTGGTACAATGGAATTGGGCTCAATTCCAATTCCATGTGGAACCCAAAAAGCCTCAATTCCATCAAGATGAATTCCATCAAAAAAGTCAAGATTTGTAATTCCAAGCCCCCATTTCCATCATTATCGTCGTGCAGATTTACTGGACTCCTCACTCACGCACTCACCGGTGACTTCTGTTACTCACTGGCAATGATGGCAACTTCTCCTTCACCGGATACGGCAGCTCTCCCCCCTCCACCGGCGACGACAACGACGGCGGCATCCTTTAGCACCGGCAACGACAACGACGGTAGCTCTCCCCCTCCTCTTCGTCTGATCTGGCGAGATCCGACGAGATCTAGCCTCTCTTCGTCAGATCGTCATCTTCGTTTTTCTTCCTCTCCCTCGATGACTAGGTGGACGATGATGGCGGTGGCGGCGGTGGCTTGCTCCATCAACCTCCTTCTGCGACGACGAAGACATTGATTTGGGCAGGAGTCGGCGACGTCAGTGGGGGAGGCAACGAGATCTGTCGAAGGAATGGGTTTGTTTTTTTGGTAGTAGATGGGTGATGGGTTTTTTAATTGAGGGTGTTTTAGTATTTTTATGTAAAAATTAGATCTTATTTCCAAGTCATATCAAACACACTTTTAAACCCCATTTCCATATCCATATCCATTTCCATCAAAATCAATTCCAGTGTACCAAACGGGCCATAAGTCATTTGGACCTGTACACTAAGAGTTATGTATTTTTGAAAGTAGCCAAGTGAAATTGGCAAGTTTATGTGGCAGTGTTCAATAAATAGCAATTCTGAAATGTTGTGCGTCCAGTTGGCTAAAGGCAATTTTTTCCCTTAAAAGTAAACTTAATAAGGGCCTTATATATTTAAGCATTCATATATATATATATATACACGCTCATAATTTTTCCTTCATATTTTCTCTCATGATAACATTTTCTACCCCATTTTCTCTTCTATCAATTTTCTCTCATGATAACATTTTCTACGCCATTTCGATTCTACCCCATTTTCTCTTCTATCAATTTTCTACCCCATATATATATATACACGCTCATAATTTTTCTTCTAGCTAGGGATTAAAGTTCATTCCTATTCATTGTTTTTTATTACTCCCTCCAATTTCGATTCTAAATATAAAACAAAGTGATTTTTTCCATAGATTAAGGAAGCTAAATAAATTACTTAATTATATGTTATGTATTCTTAGATTATATATTAGTTTATAAATTAGGTAAAATAGTTTAGGGAAAAAATGACAGATATAAATATTTTAAATTAATTTAATTAACTTTCTTAATATCTCCAAAAAAGTCAACTCTATCTTATATTTAGAATCGAAGGAAGTATAAGGTAACCACCAATCTATGACACTTTTTATGGGTTCTATTATAAGTTATCTCAGTAATATTATCAATAATACGAGCAATCAAGCTCCTTTTAATAGGATCCACTTAAAGGTTAGGGTATCGTAGAAGAGCTTTTTCATATCTAAAGAGCTTAATACCAATTGGCTAAGAGCCCACTTAGATTAGCGGTGACAAAAGTGGTTTTTTCTCAATCTAACATTTGCAAACTTAATATAGGATAAAAACTAAATTGTAAATGTGATTTGTGTTTGGATTGACAGTAACATAAGTAGTTTTTTTTCTCTAAAAGTAGTTAGAGGCAGCTTCTGACAGAAGCAACTTTTTTTTGGAAAAACCCATCTGCAAAAAAGCCTTTCCAAACGGATCATTTTACCTCCAACTAAATTTTTATCCTCCAACTGGGCTTTGTTTAGCTTTTTTTTTGTTTTTTTTTTTTTTGCCTCCTAACGATTTTCCAAATGTACCCTAAAGGGTCAAGATACCATTAGCAAACCATCGCTGTTTCCAATTCTTTGCTTTTCTCCATTTGAACTATTTTGCTATTTGAGGGGCTAAAACTCATTATTTAAAACTTGATAGACTAAAATTAAAAAAGAGCAAATTTATTATAGTGTTTGAATTATTATTATTATTATTATTTGAATCACTTTTTACATTTGCAAATTACCAAAAAGGATATCAGTAATGTGATAATTGCATGTAAAGGATAAGAATCCATTTCACCCATTTTTAACATTTAATTTCATAATAAATACCAAAATTTAAATATATTTTTTTACAAAATTAAGATTATAGCATTAGTCAAGAATTGGATTTGATCCTGCGAGATAATTCCATTTCTTCAATTCCATTTATCACTAAGGCTTATTTGAGTTGGCAGTGGAAATTTATGTTCACGTCAGTCGAGACAAAACTCCTCTTACAAACTTACCTTGTATACCGTAAATCACGTTGGAAAAGCAGTTTCTACTACTAATATGAATAGGCTAGTGAATTAATGTTTGAATCCCCGTTTGGATAAGTGCCCACACCATATTTAATACCCAATAGTACCTCAAATACTCCCTCTAATCCTTATTATAAGGCACCACATAACAAGTGTATTATTAGGTCCTTTTTACAAGACACTTGTTTGTTTCCAAAGAGCATTGAATATTTTTTTCCATGCATGCCCATAATTAATAAATGTAGTAGATGAGAGTGATAATTAATATAATATTAGAGTTTAGTGGAATTAGTAGGATAATATTGGAAATTACTTAAATTTTAGGATAAATTTAATAATTTTAACTATTTTAATTGATCTGTGAAAATTATTGGTTATTGCCTTATAATAAATATAATTATAAAAGGAAGTAGTATTATATCTCATACGAGCGGGAAAAAATCCATTTGTCAGCAAAAGCATTCGGCCCATGACAATACTCGCTGAAAATTCATTAAAATCCTTCAGCCGACCAAACGGGGTTTTCCGTTTTTCTCATCGACATTCGCAAGACGCCTATGCGCACAAGCATCTCTCTTGCTCTAAAACCCTGGGCAAGACGCGAGTAGCAAAAGGAGAGACATGCGCGGAGCCGGAGCGCCTGATTTTTTCTATAGGGAAGCTCAAAGACTAGGATATGTCGCTCGATCTGCCTTCAAGGTAATCTTTTGCTTTCAGCTTCCCCCTTTTTCTTGTTATTTTCATTCCCAGTATTGCAAACTGCTAACTTACCAAGTATTTAATTCCCATCGACAACAAAAGTTGCTTCAAATACAGAAGCACTATAAGCTGATAAAAACTGGTTCATCGGTTCTGGACCTCGGCTGTGCTCCCGGCGCTTGGCTACAGGTATATATCTCGAAAGAGTTTCGTGGACTTCTGTTACAATTTTTTTCTGCCGGCTGAATTGTGAGCTTCGGAATTGTATTTTATTTTCCCCTCTTTCCGTAGGTGGCTTGCCAGAGCTTGGGTCCTCTTAATAACGGAGGCTTGGTTGTGGGCATTGACCTCAAGGTGCATTTTTAATGTATTATTTTCTTCAATGATAGTCTCTCTGCGTCTCTCTTTTGATAGTCTTTCTCAGTGTCTATTTTTTTTTAGCATGCTAAAACAGAAGTTGTAAAGAACATACCAGGTTGAATTCATTGTTTCTGGCCACACCCCCCCCCCCCCCCCCCTTAATTTATGAAATGTGCAATGTGCAGAACAGAATACCAAGGTTCCTCCTCTCCATTGTGATTCACGGGTTAAAACCATCTGTGCTGATGTCATGAGCCTCCCAAAATGCCAAATTAGAGCTCTGTCTCCGCAGGTACTTGTGAACATCTTATGTGATTCCAGTAATATTGATGTGGGAAAATCTGCTGTTAGGCCTCTGTCAATTAAGTAGGTTGGTAAAAACTCTGTGAATTAAATTTGAATCTGCAAACTGCTACCAGTGACATCCCTCAATATTTTGCGCGGTAATGAGCCCTCCTCCGGTCACTTTCATTTTCTATTTTCACATGTTAAATGTCGTTTTCTTGATCTTGTTACATCCCTGGCAACATTATGTGCTCAGGCAGATGCCTCGACTGGTTCATCAGTTTGAATACACTCCCTGAATGGAAAACATTAGTCCACCAGCCGAGGGATGTAACAATTGTATGCAATTGTCTGGATTGCAAGCCCCAGTTGTATACAATTACAGCTACTCTTAAGGCGAGGAATTAAATAGTCTGTAGCTAATGTGAGATAAAATCCACTTACAATCTTTTTCCATATAGCATGATAATGAAATGGAGAAGCAAATGTTCATGAAGAAAAGGTCTTTCACAAACCCCTTTCACAAGATGGCATGCCTGAGTTAACACCTTCATCAATCTTTTGATGAAATGAACTTGCTGCTAAATATGAGTCGGACGTGATACTTTTGGACTTTGGGAGCTGGTTGCATTCATTGGCCAGATTTAAAAATTCAACCATTATATTGTGATTTCTTGTTAGTATTTTCTTCTTTTTCTTTGGGAAAAAAACACTTAAATACCACTTAAACTTCAAAATCTCAAATTAGTGATTTCCCAAAAATCTGAATTATCAATTGCTATACTCTTTTTGTCAATCCCATTACTCTTATTGTTAACAAAACAAATTTGGGATTTTGAAGAGTGGTATGCGTGTCTTTTCCCTTTTTCTTTCCTTTTTATGGTATTTTAAGTTCAGGTGAAGAAACCTCATTGAAAATGCCCGGAAGGGTAGAGGCAACTGATCTTCCCATTTTTTGTCCCTGTATTGCATGAAATATTGGTTTTAATGCAATATTTTCTTTTGCTTGTTTTCACATATATATATCCATGCATGCATACTTTGTTTTGCCTAGGGGAACCTTTCAAAGTATCTAAATGCAAACCATTTTTTCCTGCCCGTCAAGCGTGGCGCAATTAATTTTTGAACTGCCTCTCCTCTACAGCAAAAAGGGTTTGCTGTAATACTTTCAGACATGTGTCCACTGGTTTCTGGGATCACAACTAGAGATGCCGCTCTGTCTGCTGAGCTAGGCATGCGAGCATTGGACTTGGCCGTTGGCAGAGCTGCACCGGTTCATTCTGAGTACGTTACTCAGGAGGAGCACAGTGGCGGTTCATCTAGTTCAGATGATAATGGTGTATTGCAGGATGACGGGCATCTTGTCATAAAGCTTTTGGAGAGTGAAGATATAAAAGGTGGGTTTTATTTCATAATAAATTAGTGATAACATAAAATTGGTTTGTTCAGGTTGATTTAATTGCATTAGATATTAAAATTTAAAAATATTAAATTTCTTTGGCTATTCATGCTGCAGATATTAGCCAGATTTCAAAACAACTCTTTAGAAAGTCAACATGGTTGAGGCCTAAAGCTACAAGAGCTTCATCAAGAGAGATTTATCTGATATGTCAAGGTTTAAAGCCAAAAGCGAAGCTATAGATGAACATCATGAGCGGAATATGCAATACGAACCCGAACTACTTTGGACCCCGCAACTTAAAATTCTTCCTTGTGCATCTGTAAGTAGTGCTTGCACTTGCTTCGATTTTGGCGGTGCATTACAAATTTAGGAGGGAGGCAACAAGTATTGGAATTGGAATTATACAATTTCATGAGCAGCTAATAGCTTAGACTAAGGCTTTGCAACTCGCAACTTGAAATGTGTGTTCAGTACTTGACAAAGGCGTTATTCATTTACAAATAATTTAGATGGCTTTGATCTGCATCTTGTCACAAGCATCATCCACCTGATAGGCTGATATGATAGCATTGAGCAAAACGCGACAAGAATAATTGAATACGCTGACGGGCGCCAAAAGATCCTGGAAGATTTTGCAACCTGGAAAAGTTGCCCACTGACTAAAAATTTGGAGATAAATTGTATTATTCATGACTTAGTAGAATTTTTTATATATTTTAGAAAAAATTAATTCGCATGTATTTATAATTTACCTCAAGTTAGTTTTTTGTTTGAATTGGGCCCTTATTGTGTGATTTGATAATATAAGTTTATAGTCTTTATGAAATTTCATTTATAGAAATGTATGAATATTAGGTCTTGTTTGACATGTAGCACTGAATATCTTTTCTTTATACTCTTTAGAAATGATATTAAATTCCTGGAGAGGATGCTTTTGAAATCTTTTTTCTCTCTTTTTTGCCTCAAAATCCTGTCTTCAGTTTTAGATTAAAAAATAAATAGTTCAGATTTAATGTTTTTCAAAATTATGTTTTTTAAAATTTAAACTGTTACAGTTTAATGTAGATTAAACTGTAACAGTTTAAATTTATTTAATTATATTTAAAAAAAATGATTTTATAAAATATGAAATCTGAATCATCTATTTTTTTAATCTGAGGATGAAGATGAGATTCTGAAAAAAAAATAAGATAAAAGATTCTGAGAGAACTCAAGTCCATTACTTCCTCCATCGATTAATTTCTTTACAAGATAACTCATCACTTTCTTCATTAAAGTTGAGGGTTAAACTCCCAAAAATAAATCTTATCAGAAGAATGAGTAGATGAACCCAATTATACTATTCTTAACATCCTCCAACATATGTTCCCAGTTAGCACAACTTATTCAACCACTTATAATTATTCTGATGTACTAGTGGACTTTTTTTTTTTATTAAAGACTAGAATTCATTAATCCAACAATATTAATACAAAACACGTCTCAAGAAGAGGTTCAATCTAGATTCTCTCATCAACCACCGCCTACCAAAAGAGGAGGTGGTGGTTGATCAAAGATAACAAAATTCTCAAAACTACCAATGTACCAAAAGAGGAGGTGATGGTAGTTGATCAAAGATAACAAAATTCTCAAAACTACCAATGTACAAGTGGACTAAATATTACAAGTGGTAAAAGTAGAAGCAAATAGAACTCCTATTTCGGAGAAGCCATTCCTAACATAGTAAATACCAAGGTTCTCAAAAGTCAGTAGGTCAGATCAAAGTCAAACTGAGGCTAGACCGGTGAGAAAATGAATGAAGATTTCAGGATTATTTATATGAAATTCTGAATGAAATATTAAAAAAATAATTTTAAAAACCGGTCAAAAACTGGTCAAACCGCAAAAAACGGGTTGAACTAGGGTTAATTGCCAGATCGGTCGGACCACTGTTTGTTAAGAATAGCAACTTGAACCGGCCAATCCGGTTTTCAAAACTCTGGTAAATATCCTAATTTAAGAATTCACTTTGAATGTCCGGTTCGGTTTTTAAAACTCTGATAAATACCCTAATTTAAGAATTCACTTTGAATAAGACAAGCCATCACTCCCTGATGCAGTAAATACCTTAATTTTCTTGCCTTCTTTGAGCATAAAATTTACAAAATCGTGATATGAAGATGCAGCATAAAATTCACTTGACTTCATCATTTTACAACATTATAGTCTTTTTCTTGCGTTCTTTAAGCATAAAATTTACAAAATCGTGATATGGACAAGTTGCACAACATTATAGTCTTGAACTACCTTTTCCGACTCAGAAACATAGCTGGTAATTCATAAATTAATTTAATCAATAGCTAGCTAATGACATGGATTAACCGCTTTACATTTGATTCATAACATCACATCTGCCGTGTTCGGTGTTTGACCAGGAAAAAAAAACCCAGCACCCATTTACCAATAATTTAAATGCCATATTTTCCTCATATCACCTGGCCCTTCTCTGTCATCGAATATGGGTACGTCCTAGTGACCACATGCCTGAATCTTTGACCGGTGCCTGAAAAGTGTAAATTAAATTAAATTATAGTATACATCTGAATTGGTAGAGCGAGTAGACGAATAGGCAAATTCTTACAGGGGATTTCATGGAGGGAAAAACATTCCAAAAGCGAAGAGTTTCATCCCCTGCACCAGTGACTATGGTTTGACCATCGGGGGACATTGCAAGGTACAGCACTCGCATGGTGTGTCCAGTGAGTGTGGCAACCTGACCAAGCTTCACATATCACATGAATGATTCACTGGGAGGAAATTGCCGATTTGAATAATTAGCTTACCTTGGCCATTGTGGGATATTTCCACACCATGATCTGATTCTGGGAGTAGCCATGAGTGCTTACTAGCTCGTTCACGTTTTTACTCCAAGCAAGGTTGCACACCTGGCTGCCGGTGTCAACGCAGTTCGACTGGTGGCCATTTGTTGTGTTCCAGAAGCGAATGCACCTATCTGCAGTTCCACCGCCGGACGCTAGGAGGCCACTCTGGTGAGGTGACCACGCAATGGCCTTCACTGCTGCCGTGTGCTCCGTCAGTCTCAATGCCGGTTGCTGCGAGTGTTGATTCCATACCAACAGCTGCCAGTGTCGTGTTCATTCCATATTATATTCATTATATTATATTCCACAACTCTTATAGCTGAGCTATACATACCTGATTATCATTTCCTCCCGATGCTAGTTCCCTGTCATCGTGCGACCACTTCAATCCGCATACCTGTCAAACCACGTCATTTCTTTACTGCTCTCTACACTAATTAATATCCCTCAATGTCCTCTCACATTATACCTCGGACTTGTGCCCCACCAGCCTGCTAACGAAGTCATTTGAGACTCTCATATCATGCTGAAGTATGTTCCTGTCCCTGCTTCCTGAAGCTAACATGCGTGAATTCCATGCCAGCACTCCAGTTCTTGTCTGATGCCCTCCCATTGTTCTAACCCTCTTGCACTGAGTTCCATCCCAAATCTGTCATACAAGGCAATAATCAATAATAATAATATACGCGGAACGAGCCTGTGTAGTGTAAACTTTAAGAAGCTACCTGAACTTGACCCTGATTTGTGCCGATGGAAATGTAGGAGCCCTCCCGGGTCCACTGGACAGAGCACACACCGTCATGAGGTCCCAAGTCACATAACTTTGTCACCTGAAAACCAAACGTGAACGAACGGTGTGTATTGAAACGCGAGAAGTAGGCGTCAGTTTCAGACTTACTTTGCTGTTGGAAGCACTCCAGAGGTAGACACAAGTGCCGAGTCCCACGGCGAGAACATTTTGTGAGGACCAATCGACTAAATTCAGATAAAAGTCATCTTGAAGTGAGGGCGCATCCAAAACCTGCGATGTGGTTGGGCTTCAGCAATGAAAAATAAATGGAATTGGGAGGCAAGAAAGAAAGAGTTGACCTTGTGGGGTGTTTTGGGGACCTTGCGAGGAGGCTTTGGAGGGGTTGAAGAGTCGGAAGAGAAGACAGAATCGTGGCCTAAAAGAGAGGGCGAGAAGGGGGAGCTGGGACCGGAATGGTCAGTCTTGAAGCGTAGCATATTCTTGCTGGGGCTCATGGGAGAAGCTTGACCTGCAGGGGAAGGAGAACCGAAGTCAGACCCAAACAGCTCAGATTTCAACAACCTCGTATATGTCTCGTTTGCCCCTTCTTTCACTGGCGAAGGCTTCTCCACCAGCCCGAAGGTGTGGAGCCTCGACGACGATCTGCACGGTATGAATCTGTCGCTGCACGTGGAAGAGGATTTGGACGGCGATGACAATTTGGGATTTGCCCTCAAACAACCCGAAAAGGTGTCCAGGCGCAGCGAGCTTCCCGACATGCCGGCCGGAAGATTAATTCCCGACGATTTCCTCGACGGAGGCGACTCCATTTCTTGGATTTTGGACGGAGAGGTAGATGAGGAGGTGGAAGAAGAGAGTGTTAGAGAGGAAGAGAGGAAGACTCCCAACGGTCGTATTTTGAGGTTTATAAATAAATTGACGACTCAGGAGCGTCTCGAACGAGCAAGAGCTTCATTCAAACCCCCGCATCCCCCCAACGGTCATTTACCTGAGAAATTCTTGAACACTCCCACATTTCCACCTCAATTATATTCTGACTAGTCGAAAAATGACATGTCACGCATTGTGTCCTGCCACTTTCTTTACTTTCTAATATTCCGAAGTTACCCTCTCTTCCTCCCCCTAATTCCAAACAAAGTTTACCAAGGAAGTTAAGAATGGTGGTCACTATTCACTATGACCTCGAACTTTTTTTTCTAATCATATGTATATATATCTTATTTCTTGTTGCATATGATGATAAGGAAAAATCATGAATCGAAACATCCGGTATTTTAGACCAACCTTCTTTTAACTTTGAGTTTTTATCAAAGTTCAAACTAATCCGGTTGGAGCCGAGTAAGATCACAAAGGGGCGGTAAAGCTTTACTACTAAGTATTTAATACTGTTGTATTCCTAGAACTCGAATTTAAGACCTTTGACTAAGTTGATACAACCTCTTACAAGTTGAACTAAGTGCTTGGTGGTTTGATGGTTTGATGTTATTTTTTATGATTGTTCCTTATCATCATATGCAACATGCAAGAAATAAGACAGACACACACATTATCAAAGCTAACGAAGTTGAGGTGGAACTATGGGAGCATGGAAGAATTTCCCCAACAATCGATCAGAATTTTTCCAATTAGCAAGCGTGGGTCTGTTTATGCGCAGATCATGTGATTTGTGTATGATCAATTCACATCATTAATTTAATTTCTATTTAAAAAATCAACAAATTTAATGTGCCATTAAAAAATTTCTCTTGACAATGCACAAATCTAACTTGAGACGAAGCAATGGTCTATTTTACGTTATTTGTGTTTGACCATTATTCACATAATTAATTTTAATTTTATCCTACGTGCTGCCATATCAACTCAAACACTTAAATAATTTAATTTTCAGTTAAAAAAACTCAACAAATTTAATATGCTATTAGAACCTTTATTTATTTATTTTTTTTTTTGATAATACTCAAATCTGATCCAAGTCAGAAAAAAATTCCTCAGAAAAAGAGCCCCATTACCCTTTTTTTTTTTTATACATAAGACCAAGATAAAAGCTTGGAAATAAAGTAATCTAATAGACTATACGTCCAACCTATTATGCCATATCACCCCGCATGTATAGAGTACAATCAGGGTGCTACTGTGGCAATACCAGCAATCCACCGACTACCTAGTGTGCGCCCTTGGCCAAAAAATCAGCGCAACAATTCGCTTCTCTGGATACATAATGAAGCTATACCCTCCAATCCGAAAGAAGTAATTCCCTAACTTCCTGAACCTCCCTTATAAGAGGATGGTAAGAATAACTGCTGCTATTCCGCGTAATCAACTGATAGGCTTCTAATGAATCTGTGTAGGCATGGATGTTCTGAAAATTGAACTGCTGATAGAGACTCAAACCTGTCACTATTCTCAATAATACAGACCCTGTGGACGAAGCAACCCCTAACTGCCGTTGGAAACCAACCACCCAGTTACCATGATTAGCCCCAATACCCTTCTCTTTAGTGATTATCATTTTCCTCGCAGCTTGAGATGAAATGATGGTTTATTTTGCGGGAAATTTTTATTCATACTCAGAACACATGATTTGTGTTTGTCCAATACACATCATTTTTATCCACGTGTTGCCATATCAACTCAAATTCTTAAATAATTTCTTCTGACATTGCTAAACCAGTTGGGGGGGGGGGATTCTTTGAACAAAAAGCCCCAACCCCTCTTTTTAGCGATCATCCTTTTCCCTGCAACTTAAGACGAAGCTTGAGCTATGAGAGAAAATAGTGTCTCCATTAGCCTCGAGCTCTGAAGGCTCTCATTGAGTTTGTGGCGGGTAGTTGTAATTTCTGGCTTAAGGTTGAAGGTCTCTCGAGGATCCATTTCTCATCGTATTTTGCTTCAATTTTTCCTCTTCTGGTCATTCAATAGCTAAAATTCTCGTATTCGTAAGCCGGGAAGGAATTGCGGTACTTATAGTGAAGGAATTTTTTCCGACAAGAGCTACATGCTTAACAGTAATATTTTGGAAACATTTTATTCCAGTTTCAATCCAAAATGGAAAATTATTTTGTTTCGATGCGTAGAAGTATTTTCTAATTAGGTGCTTTATTATCAATTATTTTTCCCTCATGGTCGACTTCCTTTCATCAAAAGAAGAACTACAGTCAACGAATGAAAGCAAAAAATTGAACAATATATTGACCACAAATCTTTGCGATTGACAGACTTCCACAGGGGTGATTGACGCCAAACGGTACAAACCTCTCCTTCTCGTTGGCGACTCTCCCCAACCCAAGGCTTTAGCGTTTTCTTCTCACTCTCCCACCTTTTATTTTAAATAACAACAACTATTAATGTAATTGACCCAACTATTTGCCAATTGTGCAGATTATCTTTATCATTGCACTAATTATTAATTAGTATATATTAAAAGTTGTAGGCCGGTCTCATAATATACAGGACCAGAGGAGTATATAGTATTTAAATGTTGTGTTAATACAATATTTGATCTTTCAAGCTCTTCTTCATTTTAGTTTTGATTTTTCATGTTTCAGATTATGGGTTACCGATGTTGTAGGTAATAGGTATGCATGCTGATGAAAGTTAATATTGAATTATATGTCTCAAGTGATAGAAACTCAACTTGAATAATATCGAGATCTGCAATAGGTTAGACCCATGAGTCTTTGAATTTTTAAACTAGAGAGAGAGAGAGGCATAGCCAATGTAACCTAAAAATTAATTTGGAAGCAATTTTTTTCTTCAAAAAACTAATTTCCAAAATGATCCATATATTTCTGAAACCCCAAACATAACCCAAATATCCAGAAATATATATATATATATATATATGATGTCTAAAAAAGCATGGGTGAGTTAGCTATAGAAGATCATTTCACACATGAATTCCATGTAAATTCATAAGGCTAACTAGACGACAATAAGGATGTATTAAAACCAGAAAGAATGAGGAAATGAAGAGGCAGTAAAAGCATCCAATAATTTTCAAGGTACAGACGACATACCTGCTGAGCTGAGCTTAGCGCAGAGAGGAAGTGAAAGGACCCCCAACTCTTTTTGTGTTACTTCACTGCATCATGCTTCACATACGTACTCACCTACTACTAATTAATTTAATTATATATGGAGTCGGATATTAAATCTAAGTGGTGTTTAATTTAATAAATTAATCATAATTAATGAATGGCTTCACCTGATCTCCTAATAGAGCTGCAGCAGTTTAGCAGTATGATAGCCATCCATTGCGGCTGCAGCATCATCAAGATTCCCACACACGCACATCAAAGACCCAATTAATGCCGCCGCTTGTGAATCTTGATGATGCTCCACCAGCAAATAATGACTGCTTCATTCATTTCTTCACCTCTTCTCTCCCATCGGTCAAGAGGGAACAAGAAACCCCAAGCCTAACTCAATATCATAAGGATTATGCAAAGAATAAAAAAGCTGAATCACAAGAGTAGGCCAACGAGACAAGCGGTGTGTGATTAGCAGATAAGTACCAGATCCAGTGCCCAAAAGAAGGGAAAACAGAGAGGGGGAGAGAGCGCACGTAGTATTAATTGTACAACTGGACGTAGTGTGTAGAGAGCAATGAATATAATTGAGGAAAAGCAAAACAAGAAAGTGAGAATGAAGGAGGAGGAGAGACGAAAGGATGTGTTATATAGAGAAAAAGACTAGTGAGGTTATAAATTAATGAGGGAGGAGATTGGTTGGTGGCTTTAAGACATGTCAGTCCAAGTAATAGTTATACATCGTAATCACAAGTACCAAATTACAAATAAATCTTAAAACCTCACTCACGAATAGGGGTGAGTATGGTGCCCAGTAGTCTGATATGTCCACTCTGACCCTGCAAAAAATTGCTCAGTCCAACCTTAAAAAAGTGGCCCGAAAAATTTTTGGGCAGTTTTGGGCGGGCTAATAACCAGGCAGGGTCGGGCATCGGGCAAGGGATGCTGCCCTGCCCATTTGGCCCTGCCCTGAAAATTATTTTCATTTATTTAAAATATAAAATTTCATATCAATTAAATATTATTTCATATATATTTTTTTATTTAAACTATATATTGTCTATTATATAATACTCTTCTGATCCTCTCCTTTTTGCCCTAACCACTAAACATTATTTACAAGTAGATTTCTTCCTTTCTTCTTTACTTTGTGCTGTATTAAATTATAGTTGCTTTTTATTTTCTTTTCAGATTCTTCATCATTTGATCAACTTTTGGGACTTTGAATTGATGCAAACTACTTTGACTTCACGGCTTTAATTACAATCATTTTGTTTTCTTATTTATAATGGATTATGGATGTTGTTTAATTTTTAAAGTATGGATATTTGTTAAGATATATGGTATTTTTTAAATTTCAAGACTCAAATTGTAGACTTATTTTGAAATATCCCAAGATGTGAAATCATCGAATATATTTGAAGGTTATATTACTTAGGGCGAACTTAAGACATATATGGTATTAGTAACTATAGGAATGTTTATAAAATTCATAAGAAATTATTTTTTTCATAAGTTGACAAGATAAGGCGTTATCACTTAGGCATAGAAGCCCACCCTGTCCAGCCCAAAATGGTTAGGGCTTTTAGCGGGCAGGGCCGGGCATCGGACTGCAAAATGTAGCCCATTCATCATTTGGACAGGGTATCAGACAGAGGTCTCACCCTACCCAGCCCTACCCATACCCACCCCTACTCACGGAGTCATCCTTCCGGATCGGAGTTGGAATATAAAGAAGACTTGCCCAGCTGTGGAATTCACCCTAGACCCCACCGCTTTTAACTATCTCCTGATCTGCAAGCTGACGCATGCCTGCTTGGCTGCTTCTGCTTTTACTTCTCTCTCCTCCCTCCCTTAAACGGTTAAACCCCTCAAAATACTCCGTCCCATCTGTATATTCATCTAATTTAATTAAATTAATAAAATTAGTTAATATAATATATATTTTTTAAAATATTCTCGTTATCTTTCTTAATTTCTTCATTTCCTTCTTTAATTATTATTACGAGAGCATCAATCAAAATAAATTAAAAAAAAATATGAAAATTATGACTTATAATATCTCCTGCTAAGAGCAAGAGGGAGTATTATGCCCCGACTCACTAGCTTAGATAACAATGGCAAACACATATGCCTGTGTCTTCTTAAATTGTGCATACTACTGTACGTCATTAATTATTATCTTTCGGCTTCTTAATATATATGCATACATGCGTGTCTGTATTTCTTTATAAACATTAATTTATTTATGAGTAAATCTGCCGTAGAGATCAACATATATATGTTAATTTAGCCCTTGCGAAGTAATAAGTAGTTAGTGAGGACCAATAAATATGAACAAACCCGTCTTATCTACTTTTGCTTTCTTAATGGTCTTGAAGCCTAGAATCCTGATGCTCTCCTCCTTAGCCGAGGGTTTCCGATTTTGTATACTTTTTAAAAGGCACTCACCCTCAACGTAGCAACACTTGATTGCTTTTAATTTAATTTGCGTTCATATATACACACACGAAATCAATCAATCTTTCAACTCCACAAACTCCTACTTTTGAAAAGGCACTCACCCTCAACATAGCAACACTTGATTGCTTTTGTGTTTTTTGATTGAGAGCCTCGGCTTCTGAAATAATTATACTCCTCCAACCAAATTTGTACAAATGTGTGAGTAGGAGTCCTAATTTGTTTATCCTAACCACCTGAAATATGATGTTTTAGCCTTGCATGTACGTAGGAGCGAGTCCAAAGTTAGTCTTTATATAAGGTTACATATTTAATTAAGAGAATATTGCAAGTATGTATGTATGAATGATTCCCTCCTCTATATCCTCTGAGATTGTGAGAGTGCTCGTGAGGTGTGGCTCCATTTCCTTGACTCTAACGCTTGTTTTAGTTTCTTTCAGTCTGATTTGCAGGTATGGCTAAAGGAGAATATATCTGAGACTAAGATTATGGGCCGTTTCTGTCAATGGTTATGGCCCAAAATCTTCAGTCTTATCTGCTGGTCCCTCTGGAAGAACAGATGCTGCGGAATTATGGAAGGCTCTTGAACTCACCCTAACAAGATCATCCATTCAATCATGTACCTGATGATGGAATCCAGATCGTTTACCACCTTTAAGCGTCAGATCTTCCAATTCAGTGATGCAGAGTACGCCAGCTGGCATCCGCCACCAGAAGGAGCGGTTCGGCTCGTTACAGATGGATCCATCAATCACTAGGGTCTTGCGACTTGTGGAGGATTAGTACGTGTTGATCGGGGACAATAGGTTCTAGGTTTTCAACAGAAGTTGGGCTTCGCGCCCTCAACTTCGGCAGAGCTCTCAGCACTTCTAACGGGTCTCCAGATGTGCAAGGAACGAAACTTTTATAGGGTCATGGCTTACACAGATTCCCTTGAACTATACAATCTGATCATGAGGAATGTGAGCATACATCATCCGTTGAGGACAGAGATAAATGCTGCCAGAGATTTACTGTACTCTGACTGGGATATAGAGATCCACTGGGCGCCAAGAGAAGGTGTTCGGTGCGCTGACTTATTGGCTAAGGAAGCTCATCAGCTAGATGTTGACATGGCAATCTTGTCAGATCCGCCCCCTCAATGTCTCATTTATTTGGATCAAGATCGCAACTATGCGGTCTAATCTGTCTTTTGCTTTCTGATTTGTAACTTCTAAGCTATGCTTGGCCGTCTTTAATATAAAAAAAAAAAAAGATTCCCTCCTCCATCACACACACACACATATTCCCCGTTAACTACAATCAAATAATTCCTCAATTCTCACCTCATTTTATATTATAGTACTTTCATCCATAGTTATTAAAACTGGAATGGCTGGTTTGGCCAGAAATTGACGAATCAGTCTTCTAACAGATTCGGTCCGATCGGTTTGACCGGTTTATTGTTTATTCAGAATTTCTTGATTCAAAAATTCATATATAATTTTACTTATTTTCAAAAATTACAAATTAAGATTCTATGGATAGCTTGAAATGTCTACTTTCTAATGCAAAAAGAATGACTCAAAAATATTATCATTTGGTCCTCAAAATTTCTTAAATTCCAAAATTATTCAAAAAGCCTAGAGGTATAATTTTCAATTATTATCCTTATTATTTCTAAGTCTCAAACATTTAAATTTCACCTCTTGATACCTTAATTTCATCAATAATTAAATCATACTTAACTCTAAGCCCCAATATTAAAATTTAGGATGTTATAAATTAAGAATTTGAGTATTGTGATTAGCAACTATCCCATTTTAATGTTGTTTAAGTTCACTTCCTCAACAGTTTGGCTTCGATCTGACACATTATCCCAATCGGTTCATTGATAGATCTGAGTTTAATAACCTTACTCTCATCTATCTCTTCTCCCTAATTCTTAAGTTTAATTTTTTTTTTGGCATGTTGAAACTAAGCATTTAGCTAGCAGTTGTTATTAGTTTGGTGCGCTGTGAAAGCTATAGTGTATATATGGCTATTGTTAAAATATCTGTTTGGATTAGCAGTAAAAACTATTTTTCTAATATATTGCAACATATAAGATAAATTTATAAAAAAAGTTATATAGACGTATTTTTTTACCGTTTTCCCACACAGGAATGAATGAGATGCATTATATATATATATATTGCGTGCTTTTGATGGATGGCACGAGCCGTATCAGCCTTTAATAAAGCGAAGGACTGGTGTGAAGGACAAATTATATATGGTAGAATTATAAAATGACAGAGGAGTAATTGATAGAACAGCGAATAGCGGAAGAGACTAGAGGGTATTACAACAATTGGCCAAAAAAAAAAAAAAGAGGGTATTACAAAAAAAACAAAGGAAGGAAAGGCCAGAGGTAGCGCAATTATGAGAGCTTAGGTCATGAGTAGCAGTGACCAGATAGAGTACGCCCTATAATATTCAGAATGTCGCTGCGGTGACTCAGAAGAGATGTGACTTTGACGTGCCTGCAACTGTACGGTCGGTGTGTGATCGAGAGAAAACTCAAATATAGAGTAATATGGATCGAAACAGTTTAACTAATTGATTTATGGGGAACTCCTATTGCCTACACAACTTGAACAAAGGCAAAATCTCTTATACCACTTCCTTCTCAATTCCTTATCATTAGGAGTGGAAACAGGTCAGACGGTCTGACAGGGACCTGTAACTTAGCCTGTTTCCGGCCTAATCAGGCCTGACCTATCAGAATAGAAGGCCAGGCCCAGGCTTACTTCAAAACCTGTTTATAAAAATAGGCCAAGCTCAGACCTATAAATAAGCCTTTTAGGCTTAACAAGCCGGCCTGTTTATAAAAAAAAAAAAACCTCTGAGGACAGCCCAAAAGACCAAACATTGACTCTACTTCTTTCATCCTCAAGGTCAGACCCCAATCTCAATTTCAGAAAAAATTTCCAACCCTAGCTTTCACTCTCTAGTCTCTCCCAATCTCATTCGCCCGACTCACCCAGTCTCAATCTCAGTCAGTCCATGTGGACCATGTCTCCGTTAGATCGTCGGCATCGTCACGCTCTCACCTACCCTCACTTCAGTTCCTATCTTCGTCATGCTGAATCGCCGATAAGCCCTTGATTCTTGCACAATCCAGAGTCACCGTCGACCGTCCTTCCTTTCTCCGAGAGTCACCGTCACATACTCTCGTTGTGGCCGTCGTTCCTCCTACTTGATCTCCAGATTTAGTAAGTTCGATATCTTTCGCCTTCCTTTCTCGCTTTTTTTTTTTTGTTGATATTTTCTCAATTTTTCTGCTGGCATACTACTTTGTTTCGTTTATCTCCAGATCTGTTATATGTAATTTCTTTCTATTACTGTTTTTTTTCTGCTGCAAATGTTCTCTGATTTGTCTATCGCCGGTTTTTCTGCTGGGTTGTTCTCTGTTTCTTTTGTTAGATAGTGTTCCAATGTTTTTTAATTAGAGGATCTTGTTCTCAAACACTGTAATCTACAAATGCATCACGTTGGTGTGGAGGTTTAGGTTGAGAAACAATGCTTGCCTTATGTTCAGGTGGTAATTTGAACAAAGCGAGAAAGAATCTAAATTAATTGTACATCACTGGTCATTAGTTTATGTTCGGGTGGTGATCTGAATTAATTTATTTGATGGGTTATTATCTTTGTTTCACAGAACCTGTTACTGCTTGCCTTTGAAATAAAGAATTTGAATTCAAAGCTTATTCATAATAGTATAATAAAAGTTTAGCATGAATATTTATAGCCCCTTTTTCATAATGCAATAGCTTGTGTGTAATTTTTTTTAATAATAAAAAATACTATGTTGTTATAATTTAGAGAGAAGAGAAGCAATTCATATGCAGGATGTAATATCTTTAACCTTACACTCTTATTTAATATGACATCTTATTTGCTTCTTCTTCTCTGTTTTTATTTCCTTCTTCTTTTTTGACCATTTTGGTGATATAGGCTGACCCTTCACTAGGTTAATGTCTCCCTTGTCCATATTTTTTAATAAATAGTTTCATTGGTTTGCATCTCTGTGACCACAATTATCTTTCATGCTCCATTGTCATATTTTTTAATCGGTAGTTTCATATTTGCATCATTATGTTATGTTCTAATACTGTATATTTGATTAATTTTTCCCAAGGTCTTCGAAGGAGGAGAAGAAATTATATTAAAGATTTGATGTGAAGGTGAGAAAGTCCATTAGCTTTACATTGCTTCTCCCTAAATTGGTAAACTTGTAATAAAAATTGTAATGTTGTTGTATTTGGTTTCATATTTTTATGATTTATGTTCGATCATTATTATAATTGGGCTTGTTTTTTACTTGTTTGTAGTCAGCCTGTTGTGAGGTCTGTGGCTTTTTTACACCCTTATCAGACCTCCTTAACAGGTCACAGGCCAGGCCAGGCCTGTATTCAGGCCAGGCTCAGACCTAAAAAAAAACCTCTAACAGGTTATATAGGCCAGGTTCAGGTTATTCTATCACAAAATAGGTCTAGCTTATTAAGACAGAAGCCTGACTTGACCTGACCTATTTTAATCGCTACTTACCATCATGTTATTGCAACTGAATATCCGTATCCTTTGTGCTCCGTGATGCTTTGTTAGAAAGAAGGATTGATATTAGATATCTGAGTTAACTGCAATATGGTCTTGTTCCGGGCAACGAGTGGCTTAAATGCACTAAGGGGTCCCGCCATGCAAGAAATAACCTTAATGTCAAATCAAGACGCTTTTTGGAGAGTCATTGGCGTATATACGTCACAAGAATCGTCCTTTTGTTCATGTGCTTCACATGCCAACACATCAGTGACTCGGTGTACTGTGCCAAAAGCCTAAATTAAAGCTTCTCCCCACGGCCACACTTCTCAACCATTCATGTCTCTCCTCCGCTGTTTTTGCCTCGCTTGCTTGATTGTTCCAATTAGGGTTGTTGGGGATCAAGATAGTATTGAGAAATTTCATTCCTGATTCTCTTAATTTTAAAAAGTGTTCAGAAAGAAGTTTCATTTCTGATCTCGATTTTGATTTTAAAAATTGAAAAATTTTTGGGATCGGAATTGGAAATTTCCCGATCTCGGATTTCCTATTTAAAAAAAAAAATCTTTATATTGGATTTTTTGTTATGTTTTATTTAATCTAATACAAATATATAATTAGTCTATTATATGCTTAAAGTTGTCGATTTGGCTGTAAAAAGAACAAAGAGAAGAAGAAAAAAATTAGAATTATTTAATAAATAATAAATAAAATTAACTAAATAAACTAAAAGAATAGATATTATCTTAAAGGTGTTACGGATTTTAACATTTTATTTTACATTTGATCTTTCTTTCTTAAATATTTTGAAAACATGTACATATATATATATATATTCGAGATCAGGAAGTCCCATTCCCGATCCTGATCTCGATCCCAACTTTTTCCCTATCCCAAAATCACATTCCCGATCCCGAAATTTTTAGGACGGGATTTTCCTGTCCTGATTTGCTCGGAATCGGGACGGGAAATTGATGAACACCCCTAGTTCCAATATTTCCATAATAAGGAAAATGAGATTTAATATAATAGCTTGAAACAAGAATATTTAGTATATCAACAAGAACAACAACAAGTCTTTTACCACTAAGTGGGGATGACTACATGAATCACATTATGTTATTGCGCTCTATCAATCATTAATGAAATCTTTAGATAAATTATTAAGTCCAATAACTTTATTGAGTATTTCTTTTATCACGAGGACTCCATAATATTTTATCTACTTTTTTCACCGGTGCATCCCATGACATTCTTGGTATATATCTAAACCACCTCAGACAATATTCTTCTACCATTTTCTCTTAAATTGATGTCTCTTCAACTCTTCCTCATATATGTCTATTACTAATATGACAATATTCATCTCAACATTATCATCTCGATACTTTATGCTCTTATTGTCCCTTCAAAACTCAACATTCACTATCATATGATATTGATGATCCTATAACAATACGATAAAAATTATTTTTTACCTTATTAGTAATTTATACTTAATTGTAATTAATTGTTAAGAAACTCACATTTTAATAATAATATAATACTCCTCCGGTCCTTAATGTAAAATTTAATTGACGAGTAAATGTTGGTTCTAAATGTGAGATATATTTCACACATTCATCAATTTTTTCTCAAATTAACCCATCAAGTAGAAAAGGGATGAAGGGAATTAATGAAAATAATAGTTATGGTGTTTAAAAAAAAGCATATCATATAAACTAACTTAACTAATATCATTGATCTACTCAAATTAATTAATTAAGTCTTATATCAAAGACAAGAGGAGGGTGTGTGTGTGTGTGTTTTATTATAATTACTAGTTTGATTACATCATAATGCTACGGGTACCAGTGGAGTAGTAAAATCACTCAAAACAAAAAAAGGCAGCACATGCATTTTGATTATTAAAAAAAGGGCGTGAAGTGTAGATTCACATATCATTCCTCCGCGAATAGCAGAATACCATCACTTCATTGATAGAACTGATATCAATATAATGTTGGGAATCATTTTTCAAAAAAAAAAAAAAAAAAAAATCCACTGCTGGGGACGGAACGACAGATGTAAAGAATGAACGTAGCCAAACGTGCAATATTTTAATGCTCCAAAACCATGCACTTGTTCTAATTCAGGAGCATATAATGCGGGACAACTTTGATATTGCCTGAATTCAATTATTATTTGAGATACTTGCGCAGCTCATTTAATTTTGCAGAGAGACTAGATTCAACGCACCACAACATTCACTCATGTCTTCCAATATCAATAGTGATATATATACATATACACTCATATATTTGGCATTTTGTGGCCGGCCCGTGGATGAACAAAGCTACCCGGGTGAGTTATTAAAAATGACATATAAGTTGACCTTTGGAATTTGGACTGCATGAAAACCCCAGGTGGAGGGGGTGAGGTGCCAGCTACGAATAACATTTAGAAGAATCATTAATGGAGCGCTCGTCTGCTTTGGTATAACGGCTAGGTTAGGGTAGGCTATCTTGCTAGAAAACTATTTCCTATTGTCCTCAGTTATAAGTAAGTTATTAAAACTCGGATCGGGTATTGAATCGATCGGGGTACTGGGTTAAGGGTTAGTGGATCAAACCGGGGCCAAACTAGAGCTAAACCGGGACCAAACCGGTGAGAAATTGAAAATTTTAGACTTATAGTATGAAATTCTAAAAGAAAAATGTAAATTTTTTTTTTAAATGTCAACTCGGACCGGACCGGTTTACCGGCCGGTCCGGTCCGGGTTCAGCAACCTTGGTTATAAGACTTATTTATTTAATTAAATTAAATTAAGAGGATTAATTATATAACAAATATAAAAAATAAGTCTTATATTTAAAACTAATATCAACTTCTCAATTAGATTTTATATTAAAAACTGAAAAAAAAACATGGGAAATTATAAGCTCACAGTTAACATAACCTAACCTAGAAATTTGGGCCGACAGAACAGTTAGGAGAAGATGCCATATATGTGTTGGTGTGCCGGCCAGTCCAACACAATTACTTGTAGATGCTAAGTGGGTGTTTATGTTAGTGTGTGTTCGGATAGATCTCCAAAATCGATTATTTGACTAAAACCATGGTTTTGTAATTTTTTCACCGAACACTTATGCTTTACTTACAATTCCGTTTTTTGTTTGAAATCATGGTTTCAGCCCAAAACCATGGTTTTGTCCATAAGCTATTTGCCATCCGATTTTCCCCACAAATTGTGACCATTGTCAGATTCTCTTTTTCCCTTTCCCTTTCCCGTGTCTTCCTTTTTTCTTCTTCATTCCTGTCTTCCCTTTCCCTTTCCCTTTCCTGTCGTGAATATCGTTCTCGTTCCCATTCTCTTCTAGATCCCCTCTTCCCCTTCTCGTTCCTATTTTCTTCCAGATCCGAAAAAAGTTGGCTTGATTTCGGCCGATTGATGAGCGTGGGTTCAAGCTTTCCGTTGTCCTTTTTCTCAAGTTGATTTCGGCCGATTCATCAGCGAGGTGGTTGGTGGTGGAGGTTAATCAGCGATAGGAAGTGGTGAATGGCCCCGGAGAAGGCAGATCCGAGAAGGCAGTAGTGGTTGGGAGGTTCGGTTACATGCGCATTGCCGGTGATGTCGTACAGGTATGCATTTGTGATGTGTGGTGGTAGCTCCGTTCTTTGCATATGTGTTTTATTGCAACTTTGTTTCTCTGCGTTTGGTGCTCTGTTTCTGGTGCTATCGTCGGTGAAATTTTGGTGTGCACTGTATTATTACTTTTCAACTAATGTCTGTAAAAAGTTAATTTTGCTTATACTTTTCAATACACACCTCATCTATTAGAAAGCTTGTCAAGTTTTCAATGGTTTTCTAAGCACTCTGATTTTGAGTTATCTGATAGTTATTGTTTCACAATCTATCTTTATTGGTTCTAATGTTAAATGTTTAATCATGTGTTTGACATGAACTATTATCTTGTTACAATTTTTTGATATCAGATTCACAGTTTGTTTGAGAAGCATGGGAACGTGCTTGAGGTTGCTTTGATTGAGGGACAAGGTATTTGTTATCTTGATATTTCAAGACTATTGTAATTCTTACGAATCTTATTTCAGGTCCATGGAGAGGCTGATGGGAAGAGGCTAAGCACATCTTCATCTCGGTTTGTTCTTGAAACAAGTCCAAGCTTGTTGGTTTTGGTAGCCACCCTTTATTGTCTTCATCCTGTCATAGCAGAAGGAGGCAAGACAAGTAAACCTCCCTTTCTATAGAAGATGAGACATTGGAGGACCAATAGATCCTACTCTTGGAATTGTGAATGCAGCGTGTGGTCATTACTCAATAAATGATTGTAACAATAGTATCCATAGCCTTAACTGTGGTTTGTTTAAGTAAAAATTTAAAAGTCGGCTTGTATAGAGGAAACAGAGAAAAACTTGGGTTATTGCATTTGAATGATATAAATTACAATGTAATTTGGGAGATTTAACATCCCGTATTTTGCACTATTAACTTTTTGCAGCTTGTGATACTAAGCTTGACTAGAAATGTCTCTTGTTTAGTTTTTTTAGTGTTTAGTTGTTCTAGTTGATTTGTCTTCCTCAATTCTCTTGATGCAGTATTTTAATCTATGAATTTCAATTTTTCCCAATTTCCTATGCATGATTCTTCACTTGTTATTGGAGATCGATATCAAGGAAATTTATGGTGGTTATGGAGCTTTGGATATGTTGATATTTGCATATGTCCTTTTCTACTTTATGGCTACTTAGTTGGAACACAAAATTTGATGCAAGGATTTGAAGTTGTCTAACAACTCATTATGGTTAGCTGGGTCTCCATGACATGTATTGGCAGTACATGCTACTTATGTTTATTTGATGTTAAAGTTGGATTAACAGTTGTGATCAAATATACGAGCTTGTTACAAACTTATTTAGTTTTTAGTGAGAGGAGATTAGGAGTCTGGTTTATATCTTTTAGGGAATAGAAGGTTATGTATATGGTGTAATTTGGTGTGTCTATGCAAAGGGATGGTGTCAGTTAAGATTGCGCCACTCTTTCTGTTGATACCTGCCAAAATAGTTTTTACAAGTACATATAAGGAATTGATCTCATTTGTTTGATGAAACCGTGTGAAGAATAACTTTCTAAAGTCACTTGAGTCTCTGATCAAATGGCTCGTTAATGTTGACATCTACCTGTGGAAAGTGTGATAGAAAATGGATGAAATCAATATATAACTTCTTGCTTGTGCAGGTTTTTGTTTCATTAAGTATGCTAAATCAAAAGAAGCTGGTGGGGCAATTAGAGCATTGCACAATCAACATACTCTTCCTGGAGTTTTGTAGACAAGGCAGAAGCGGTAAACAAAAAATAAAATAGAAATTAAAGACATAGACACACTTGCAAAAATAAAAAACATTCACAAGAATTTAATGAAGAATAATACAATGAGTTTGACAAAAAATAACCCGGGTTATGAAAGGATATGAAAATTAATATAATGTACACCTTCTGTATGTATGTTCGTTATAATTTTGTAATTTACTACATAATTGACTAATGTTATAATTTTAAAATTTTTGCATATATATTTTTATATTACATAATTGACAAATGTTATAATTTTAAATTTTTTTCACAAATTTTTTTCGTTTTTTGTATTTATTATGTAATTTAATGTGAAATAATACCTAAAATATAATATTATCCTTTATATGTAATTATCATAAAAATTAATATCCTTTTTAGTCATTTGACTATGAAAAAAAGCTATTCTGATCAAAACATTTAAACACTATCATTTTATCAAAATCATTTTTTTCCATAATCTATTTTCCTTATAATATATTTTTCAAAAGTTATTCTCTAAAAGCTAATCCGAACAGAGCTTAATTTATGTTAAAGTGATTTTGTACAATATGAATAAACATGCGGGAGAAGTTTTTTCTTGGGAGAATTACATTTAGATCCCATAAAAGAGAAAAAAATGAAGAAATAGTCCCTGTAAATTGCAAAATGAAAAAATGGTCTCATTAACAACTTCATGAGCCTATATTGACAACTCATTAACAACTCCAGGAGCCTATATTGACAATTTCATGAGACCATTTTTTCATTTTGCAATCTATAAAGACCATTCCTTCACTCCTCTTTTTATTTGGGACCTGAATGTAATTTTACTTTTTTTTCTTTCAATTGATTATAAGGCATTTCAAACAACTCAGATTAGAGTTGTGGTCGAAGTTAAGACGCATGCATGGGGTATAACCGTACAAATGTGGAGCACACGGAAAGGACGACGAGTTTTGACGGAGGGTGGGCCAGGGGTGATTGTGTGAAATGTGAATTATATGATGAGAATTTTTGGGGAGTTGTGTCGGGGCCGAAAGAAATCACATCCGTCCCATCCGGGCTTTGAGGGAATCACTGCATTAGCACGTCCCCACTTTCGTGGGCTTCCTTGTTACTATATATATTTTATTTTATATTCACATTTTAACAAGACCAAAATATCCCTAAATTCAAAAACACATGAATGAAGCATCATCGGAAAACAAAAAACCAGCGCGGTCTGAAGAGGGAGATGATTATAGTAACGAATAAAGAGGAGCAAAAACCAGAGCTGTAGAACCGCACCTGCTCAACAAGGCGCCAATTATGGTGGAACCAGGTTTGCAAAGGAAGTGAGTTGAGCTGAGCCAACTAAACGAGCAAATATGTGGAATGGTATGCGAGTTGGCAGTTTGGGGCTATGAAACGGGCATTAATACGGTGAAAAAAAAAACAGAACAGGAGCCAAATAAGGATGTGTTGGTATTGTTTCCTGTGATATAAGAATTGCACGCATAGATGACGTTTGTGAGCAGTTTTGATGCGGCAGATGTGGGATCAGAATGGCTGAGTCGTTGGGGGTCAGTCACATTCAAGGGAACAGTCAAGAATCAGCTAATTAGGAGCCCAAAATGAGTTGAGTGAAGGGCCAAGTTTTAATGGGAACCAACTTATCACGCAGCTGCTAACCAGTCATGAGATGCCTATGTCCGGGTAATTCTTCAAAGCAGCTCTAAATATACACATGGCACATCAAAGACAGAGAGCGAGACACACAATGACAGGTTTAACTCTACTAGTCAATGAAAATCCCAAATAGGGCAGAATACGTATCAACAAATTAAAGGCATATCATATAATCTCTGCTCCACCATATCTTGTCCTCTTTAAACTGTCCCTGTGTATGTTACAACACCTCAGAGGCTCTCCCCAGGATGCATCCTTATTATCCGCAAGGTTGCAGCAGTTGAAACTGGGCATTCCCCTCCTAAACATACACTACTATTACCAAAATAAAATAATAATCTCAACCTATCAGTATCATGCAACTAACAAATACTTCCATTGTGCCTTTCTTAAGTTGGTCTTGGATATATTTCATGCAAAAACCAATCAAATTAAATGGCACTACAGCAACCAATACCTTTGGTTGAATGCCATATTTCTCCATACTCATAAATGCTGCAGCCACGGAGAAAGCATTTCAATAAAAAATAATACATATGCTGTACCACTCTTGAGCATACACTTCCATTTAATTTTTTAACTTATTTCTCATTTTCCACTTGTATAAATTATATCTAAGCAAGAGGGTCTAACTGGTAAAAACCCCCATTTCGATCGGATTCTCCAATATAAAAAATTTGAATCTATCGGCAACATTTTGATAAAATCAATTATTTCACCTTTTTATTATCACCCATGTTTTGTCAATCTTCCCAGCTAACAATACTTGCACCAAAGCCGCTTCAGGAAGCCCGTGGTGGCGGTACGATAGGAAAAAAACTATAGGGCTTGTTTGGAATGGTGATTGGAATCTTCAAAAGCAGTTTTTTAATCATGATTTATAGTATTCGAGGTAAGTATGTGAGAGAAGTGTTGTCTCAACTTACGTGCATAAGCATTTATAAGCCTTTTAATCGCTCATCCAAACAAACTAATAATTTAAGATTTTGTAAATGCCTGAGTCATATCAAGTAATAAAGTGATAAAAAAAAAAAGTATCATTCCTTCGGGGGCTTGGTGCCAACAATATAGTTGAGTAATGACTATACACTTTTGTTTAAATTGAGCAATCCAAATTAACTTTAAATAGGTGAAAAGAAGTTAAAATCAAATCAAAATAAATAAACTACCATTATTATCAAATGAGCCACCCAGAATTACTAATTCCTTATTAATCTCATAAATCTTGATTTCATTGATTTAATTAGCCTTAATGTCAATTTTGTTAATCTCAAATATAAATAGCTATAAGTGACTATCGGTCCACTTACATCCATCTCTTAAGTATAAATTATTATGTCTAACATAATTACTCAAGAGACAAGATAACTTAAACACACTCTTCAACAGTTATATAGGGCCATTAGGCATACGTGTATCATAATTGCAAATTAAATCGTAATCTAATCCCATATTATTTAATCTCATAGCCTAATTAAAATTTCTTTCGTCAAGGTAAATCATAATGCTTAAATTTATATTCAATGATAGTCAGTCACTAAATAAATAAGCTAAACAAGATTAAATAACCAAAATTAATATTAATTATAGCTAAAGAGTGGAAACAATAAGTTTAGTCTACTTATAGCTCCTCTATGTTTCATAACAAACTAACTAAACATAACTAAAATGATCTCAGCAAGACAACACAAATTCATAATCTAAAATCTAAAGAAGGAGAGAAAAGGAAAAGGAATAGAGTATGTATTGATTCAAAGCCTCATCTTCAAACTCTAGCTTCTCCTCTGGTCCAAGCGGCTATTCTGGTCTCTTCTCTACTCGACAGTCCTTCCATCCTCTAATGAAGAAGAATGAAACTCAAACTCTCCTTTTTCCTCTCTGTTGGTTCTAGCTCACTCTCTCTTTTTTTCTTGTGATTGAAGAAGACAATGGATGATATGCCACCGCCTCTCCTTCCTTTTTATGCATGTTTGGATAAATATAAAAAAAACACTTGTGCTTCCAAACCATGGTTTGGTAAAAAAGAAGCCAAACACCTCAAAAATTATGAGAAGCACTTCTTTATGCAAAACCATGGTCTTGGGGCTAAAAAAACGATGGTTTTAAAAAAGTGAAATTTTTCTCCTTCTTAAGCAGTTGAGTCCATAATTTCCCCAATGCCCATTTTTTCTTTCCTTCTGTTGTTTCCTTGCTGTCTTTTTTTCCCCTCTTCCTTCCCCATTTCTCATCAAACTCTTGCCTTCTTTAGCCAATAGGAGAAGTTGGTGGCTGCTGGTGGGTTCTCACTGATTGGAGAAGGTGGCCGCAATTTTCGCCATTTTTATTGATTAATAAAAGGGCAAGATCCTTGACTAAAACATAAATTACTTGTAAAGCAATCACTGAAGGCAAACCCTCCACGCCGCCGCCTTCTGCTTCTCCAACCCCTCTCTCTTATGTAATTCAGCTTCGCTGAACAAAAAAGTTAGACATGAAAGGTAATTTTTGGATTCTGGCAACACGGTAGTGATCTCAATGTTGCAATTTCTATAATAACCCTTTACCTTCGACTTCAATTCGATGTGAGGCTACAAATTTGATGATGATGTGGCTTTCGTCGATGGAAGATTTGATACAATCGGAGAAGAGTGGGCCGCACCGAGGCTCCCAGTGACCACGACGTTGCTTTCTCCGATTGCACTTGCAGGCTTTCTCAGCCTCACGCTTTTTATCTTTCTCACCTTGTACTAGCTTTTGGCCATCTCACTCGATCCTGTTCAATGATAACACATCCCTTCGATCCTGTTAATTTTTTTTGGGATGTAACCTTTTTTTGACACGAAAGACACAATATATTAAAATCAACGGAAAGTTACACCAACAAAGAAAAAAAAGGAAGCCTATAAACTAAGAGCACAAGAAACACTTAAAGCATAAAGACACTAAAACTAAGAACATAAGCTCATAAAGGTTCTTCAATATATCAAACACATAAATCTTAATCAAACAAAGCAACCACAACACCAAAGATCCAAAGGGCCCACATCTGTGATAGAAGTTGAGGTACCCAATGTACAGGGCAAGACCATTTAAAGAAGCTTTGGTAGTCCACATGTCACCAAAGATGCTTCTGTGAGAATCCATTTATACCAAAGGTTCTGACAAATTTCGTTAAGCACAGAACCTGCTCAAGGAGGTCAACAAGCCAAACACTAACAAGCAAGGTACAGTCAGTATGGTAAGAACTGAAAGAACCATAATTCCAGCCCCATAATGAACAATGTCGCCATACCCACTGATCAGGCACACATTGAACCCAAACATGAACAGTGTTGAGAAAACCACTGAACAGGCAAATGTCTACCCAATAAAGGCTAGTGTGTACGATCCCACTGAACAGACTCAAATTGGTAATTCTATCATCTAAACACAGCAAATACCAATTCAGAACCTCACATCTAGCCATGCTATTATACTCAAATCCCATTCCCAAATATTGCTTACAGAATTTTGAACTATAAGCCCCGTAACCCAGAGGAGAATGATAACAAAACACCCGAGTGAGTAAGACGAACCCACCATCAAGTGTCACAGCTTCAGACCAGAATACTAAATTTATCCTAAAGAAATCAGCAATAATCAAAACGGCCCTACCAGAAGCCATTCTTAGACAAAGTCGACCATTGTTGGGGAAAAAAGAAACCTTAAGCAAGTCCCTTACCTCCAGATCTAAGGCTCGATCAATCAGTACCTTTGAGTATATCTGCGTCTCTGCCTTAGGATTACTCAGATCGATTGCCAATCCCCAATTGCTAGCCTCCATCGAGCTTGTCATTTCACTTGGATGGAGAAAGAACCACCGTATCGTGTTGTTCTTCCCCAACGGGATCCATAGGGGAACCCATCAGAGATCTTCATCGGAGGTCTTCACAACGGCTTGAGGCCTAGCTGCCTCCTCGCACCCCTCCTCACTTCCTCCCCGTTCACCGCCGTTTCCGGTTCCACACCCACCAATAGCTCCATCGGCCGCGGCGTAGGGGCTACTCGAGAGCTCCCCAGGAAAGGGAGAGACAACCTTACCAAGCGATACGCTATCTACCCCTAGCAGGGTCGAGCTGTAGCCCACTGGAGGAGATCGGTGCCGCTCGAAGGAACTTGCACCGACAGCAAAATCCTAATAGAGGGAGAGAAAATCGCATGAAAGGCGAAAGTTAATAGGAATTGTAGAAAGTTATTCCAAAGGGACAAACTTTATTTCATGACGTCGAGCATTTTTTGGGATGTAACCTGTTTAGTGATAATACATACCTTTGTTGGGGGTAAAAGCACTTAAGGAATCTTTGGGAACATTAATTTTAGAAGTGCTATGGATACAAATTGTATTAGGAAAAAAAAAACTATGTCTATAAACATTGTAATTAAATTTTGTAAGTTTTATTACAAGAATATCACTCTTACCTGTTTAAGGTTTTATTTTTTAGCTATCAAACATTTAACTATCGAATACATTATATAGTTTAATCTAAAATATATTATTTTGGGTTAAGGTGCAAATTTACCAATGAAGTTTTGTCCGAGGAGCGTCTGGTATAAATATCTTTTAGAATGGGCAAAAATACCAATGAACAATTAAAAAGGAGTATCAACCACAAAAATCGTTAAATCTGTATTAACGCCGTTAGGGGTTTTCTTCTCTTATAATTTAATGTCGTTAGTACGGATTAACGGTTTTTGTGGTGGATGCCCCTTTTTAATTGTTCATTGGTATTTTTGCCCCTTCTAAAAGATATTTGTGCCAAACGCTCCTCAGACAAAACTTCATTGGTAAATTTGCACCTTAACCCTATTATTTTAGATAATTACTATTTTTAAATGATTTTAGTCTAAACAATTTATTAATACATATATGTTTGATCTATTTTTTTAACTTTACATAAATGACTAATGTTATAATTTTCAATTTTTCAGACAAATTTATGTCATTTTTGCCTTTTTTGGTATTTATTATGAATTTTAATGTTAAATGATGTATAAAATATAATCTTATTCTTTATACTCCCTCCGGTCCTATTTATAAGCAAATTTCTCCTTGATTGCGCAAAACAAATTGATAGTTAAAAAAGCAATGATTGTGTCAAAAATGTCATATTTTTTCATATATGCCCCTATTTATGAAAAGAATATATGAGAGAGAACAGATAAAAAGTATGAGAGATAATGAGTATAAGATATGAGAGAGAATGTGTATTTAATAAGGGTAAAATATAAAAGAGAAGCTTACATTTTCAGACAAAAAGCGAAGTTGCTTATAAAAGGGACCAGCCTTATGAGAGAGAAAGTTGCTTATAAATAGGACCGGATGGAGTATGTAATTATCACAAAAGCTAATATCCTTTTTAGTAATTTCACTGTGAAAAAATTAAAGTAATTCTAATAACAATGTCCAAACACTCTCATTTTTTTCATAATATATTCTTTTCAGAATTTATTCTCTAAAATTACCTTTTTTAATTTTTTTTAAAACTATTCTCTAAAAGCTAATCCAATTAAATCCCGTGGTTTTCTCCTTTTATTAGATATTAGGTCTTCTTTGTTTCCAAATTCGTGCACCAAAAAAAAAAAAAAAAAAAACGCTGCCGCCCTTTGATTCCTTTCTCCGAATTGTGGCTTGGTTGTCAATTATTTCCTTTTAGGTCCTCAAGCAGCATTTCCCTCGATATTAAATTTCCCTTAATTATCCATTCCAAGACATTGCCGCGGCTAGCTGTCACAAAAGGATGGAGAATAATAATAATAATAATAATAATAATAATAATAATAATAATAATAATAATAATAATAATAATAATAATAGATTTCTTTTTAGAAAAATTCCCATTATTTATTTTCTTTCTTAAACTTAAAAATTTCTATTTTTATTGAAATCCCACAAATGATGCACTCCATTAATATCTCATAACATCTCAAAAAAAAAAAAAATCCTTTAATTTAGCATTGATGACTTCTTAAATATATTAAAATATATCTTAAATATATTAAAAATAGAAAATTATCACGGTGAATATCGGCCCAAGAAAAAAGAGATCCATATTTTCCATACCATCTTTGGGGAATGACGATTTATAAAACATATCTCCTTATGTTATGTAGCTGAAGAGTAAGAAAATTACTATGAACTTGTGAAGGATTGAAAATGAAATAGTCTTTATTGTAGTTAGGAATTTTAATTCATTAATAGATTAGGTAAAATAAAAAATTTAAAGTTAAATAAAAATATGAATAATATAATTTTTAGTTCTTCAGATATTTCTTAATTATTTAATTCTATATTTTAATTCATTTCAACTCAGTGTTTGTGTGGTTTAGTGTGTTACTGAATTATAGAAATTTAACTGTTCTGGTTGAATTTTTTTAGATAAAAAAAAACTATAAAAATTGAATTATTTTTTATCAAAATTTAGGAACAGAATGGATAAATGAGGTGAGCTAGGCGGACAAAAAGTCATATTTTTCCTTACTGTATTACTTTTAGTGACTTCAATATACATACACACACATTTGCATTTTTTTTAATAAATAACAAAAGTGGTTTCGTAACGATATTTTTTTGAACGACAAACTGGATTACATTAGTCCATTACTGGACTAGAACAAAGAAACAAGTTACGCAGAACCTCGAAACTAGGCTGACTCATCCCTGAGCAACATCCACCTCCTTTCATAACGATATTGATAAGAGAGCCACCACACAGTTCTCCAAAGTGAGAGAGCGATAGGGTCTTTCCCTCTATTTTCTTCACCGTGGTGGTGCTATCGGCCGAAGTGCTGAGATTAAGACAGCTGTGAGCAAAGTAAATTGATTTTTGACTGCAAAGTGGTGAAAGGATATGGAAAAGGGGAGTCTGGACATTAAACTTAAGTGGAAGAGTAGAACAGAGGGTGACGACGAAGGGTATAAGTTAATCGGGAAGGTTATCTCGAAGGTCAGAATAGGGCTCAGAACAGTCAGAGAAGCGGTTTCGGCAGCATGGAAGATTGAAGGGGAGCTAGATATTAAAATGATTGGGTTCAATCTTTTCACATTCACATTCAATGCCGAGAAGGAAGCAAACAGAGTGCTACAAGAAAACCCGTGGGTGGTGAGAAACTACATGCTTAGTTTACAAAAGCGAAAACCTTTCTTAAGCGATAATGAAATTCAAATAAACTCGTGTGAATTCTGGGTCCAGTTTCATAACCTTCCACCGGAAGGGAGAATAGAATCCAACATTGAACTTATGGCTAGGCTAGTTGGGAGAATCATTGAGATCGAAAATCCAGAGGAGAAGAGATTTATGAACAGGAGCTTTGGTAGAGCAAGAGTAGAGATAGATGTAGATAAGTCAACATTGCCGGGCTTCTCGGCTCCTCGTCTAAATGAAACTCTTGAAGATGTTTGGATTCAAGTAAAATATGAAAAGCTGGTCAGATTTTGTTATAACTGTGGAAAATTGGGTCATGAGAGCAAGGGATGCGAGGAAGAGGCAGTGGAATTTATGGTTAATGGAGTAATGAGGGGGTATGACGCAAGCCTTTGTGCTCAAGTGGTCCGATCTCTGGTGACGGTGCCGGGAAACTGGAATCAGGGGAAGTCGACGGTGTGGAGGGTGCTGCATGGGGAAAGCAAAAATAATAAATGGGAGTACGAGAAGTCAGAACAGAGGTATGGAACAAGGGATGGGGGGAAGGCTCAAGAAGTACACGTGAGGAAAAGAATAATTGCATGTCAAATCAGTTGAATACTTTTGTTGAAGAAAGAAGTGTAAAGGAAAAAGAGTCAACACAGGAAAGTTCAATGTTGAGGACAGTATTTCAACATGTGGGCTACGTGAGGGGGACAGGTCATGCTTGGGAGGCCCAACATGTTAGAGTGGAGCCCAATAGAGTTAATTTAGGCTGGAGCTAATGAGATTAATGGGACAAATAGTCTAGTGAGAGCCCGCAGAGAGAAGCTACAAAGATCACAAAATAAATATTGGGTAGAATTGGTAGAAGAAGAGGATGACGAAGCCCAAAACGCAAAAGCATTAGTGACGGTGCAGAGCAGAGAAGTGAGTGAAATAGCTCAGGGAATTAGGGAGGTGTCATTAAAAAGAAAGAAGATTGACGAAGAGGACTCTACTCCGATAAAAAGAAGAAAGGACCATTCTCAGGAGTCTCCAAAGAGTGCGGGTGATGGAGATAGAGCAGTGGAGGAGTTACAGATGATCGCACAAACAGATGGCTCGAAGAAGTTTAACTACCTGTATGAAGGAGATCTCAATTTCCAAAGGGGTACTGAAAAGCATGAGCAGAGGAGGGTAAAAAAGAAAGCAAAGAGAGCATTATTTCACAAGGTAAATTCTGATCTACAAATAGTAGTAAGGGCTGATGCTTTTAAGTATGAAGGATTTTCTGAAATGGTATACGAGCAGCGAAGCGGGGAGAATATGGAAGGGTGTGGTGGCTGTCCTGATTCAGCCACCGGAGAGCAATGATTTGTTTAGGATGGAACTGTCAAGGTTTAGGAACTACCTTGACGGTTCGTAATCTAAAGTTCCAGTGCGGGAAATTTAAACCATGGGTAGTGTTCTTGTCAGAAACGAAAATGAAGAAGGAAAAAGTGGAGAAAATCAGAAGGAAATTGAAATTTGATTATGGGGAGTACTGTGATCCAGTGGGTAGAGCAGGGGGATTAGCGGTGTGGTGGAAAGGAGTGTCATGTACAATTGGGTTGGTAAGCAAGCACATTATTCATTTAGATGATGTGAGTCTTCATGGAAAAATAATGGGTAGCATTTCGATGGTATATGGGCCGACAGAAGTACAACAAAAAATTTTATGGTGGGGTGAACTTGAACAGTTAAAACTAGAAGGCCCCATTCCATGGCTCATATTTGGGGACTTTAATGAAATGTTATATTCAATGGACAAGGAAGGGGGGAGAGTCTGCTCCCAGAGGGACCTAGATCGATTTCATAATTTTATGATGAATTGTGACATGATGGAGATTGATTTCAAGGGCAGTAAATATACCTGAATGAATAATAAAAGTGTTGAAGAGTTCATAAGGGAAAGACTGGATAGAGGAGTGTCAAATGCCAATTGGAGAATGATGTTTCAGAGGGGACAAGGCATGGTGCTGGAGGCAATAGGGTCTGATCATTGCCCAATACTGATTGATTATGATTTTATGGATGTCAAAACCCCTATGCTATTCAGATTTGATGTTCGTTGTCTTAGTCAACCCAATTTAATGGAGATTATTAAAGGGAACTGGAGGGGATCAGAGGATAGGAAGGAATTGAAGGATCTGGTGGAAATGTTGAGCAAACTGAGAGACATTCTAGGGGAGTGGAGCAAGAAAGAGTTTAAGAATAGTCATCGTCAAATTAATAAACTGGTACAAAGGGTTCAGATTTGTCTAAATGCAGAATGGAGTGATGAAATTGCAAAAGAGGTGAGGGATCTAAAGAGCAAAATCAGTTATTTATGGGAGTAAGAGGAATTATTCTGGGCTCAAAAATCAAGAGTGGACTGGTTAAAATGCGGTGATAAGAACTCTAAGTTTTTTCATATGACCACAATTTAGAAACGCTGTAGAAACAAGATCAACCGTATAAAAGGAAATAATGAGGAATGGCTGGAAGGGGAACAAGAGATAGGAGGTCATTTTGCCAATTTCTACAACACTTTATTCACCTCAGCAGGAGCAAGGGATTTCACGCAAGTTCTGGAATGCATGGAACCTGTGATTTCAGATGAGGAAAACCAACTGCTAATGACAGCAATTCAGAAGGAAGAGGTGAGAAATGCTGTGTTCCATATGGGTGGACAGAAGGCACCAGGTCCAGATGGATTTACTGGGACTTTTTATCAAAAAGCGTGGGATATCATTAGAGATTAGGTATGTGAACTAATCTTAAAATTTTTTAACACTGGTTTTCTATTGAATGAAATCAATGTAACTGATTTAGTCTTAATTCCCAAGATAGATAGTCCTGAAAATATTAGCGACTATAGACCTATAAGTCTATGTAATTTTGTGTATAAAGTCTTCTCAAAGGTTATGGCAAACATAATCAAACCTCTGCTGGATAGAATCATAGATGAGAGTCAAAGAGCATTTGTTCTAGGAAGATTAATTCAGGACAACATAGTAGTAGTGCATGAAGCTTTTTATCATATGAAGTTAAAGAAAAAAGGAAATTGTGAGGTGGCGTTAAAGATGGATATAAATAAGGCATATGACATAGTTGAGTGGGACTTCCTGTGTGCAGCGATGACTAAAATGGGTTTTAAGAGGGAATGGGTGGATAGAGTTCTCTGGTGTCTTAATTCTGTGCAGTTTTCAATTATGTTATCAGGTAAGAGGATGGCTAATGTACCTCCTCAAAGGGGACTTAGACAGGGAGATCCCTTATCTCCGTATCTCTTCATCCTTGTTAATAATGTATTGTCTAGGCTTATTGAAAAAGGGAAGAGGGAGGGTAAAATTAGAGGGGTGTCATTAGGAAGAGGATGTCCAGAGATATCTCATAGTTTTTTCACGGATGACTCAGTATTTTTCCTTAGGGCTGATTTGGAGTACTGTAGGAACTTGAAAGGTATTATCAACCTCTATTGTGAAGCTTCCGGACAAGCAATAAATTTTGGAAAATCATGTCTATATTTTTCAAAAAATACCCCGGAAGTAGTTCAAGAAGAGATAGGGCATATTTTTCAGGTTCATGCAGTTGATGTGCTAGGGAATTATTTGGGGATGCCCATTATTTGGGGGAGATCGAAATCTCAGGCTCTTAGTTTTGTGATAGATCGAATGGAGAAAAGAATCCAAGGGTGGAGGAAGAATTTTCTGTCAGAAGCGGGTAGGGGAGTGCTTTTAAAATCAGTTGCTAATTCACTACCAGTTTATTCCATGTCTTGCTTCCTATACCCAAAAAATGTGTTGCAAAAGTTGGATAGTCTAGTGTCCAAATTCTGGTGGAAAAGCAATAGGGATACAAGAAAAATTTATTGGGTAGCAATGGAAAAAATGAAAAGACATAAGATGGAAGGGGGTATGGGGTTCAAAGATTTCGAGGCCTTCAATCTAGCATTGTTAGCAAAATTAGGATGGAGGATATTAAAATATCCTAACCAAATTTGGGCAAGAATCTTAAAAGCTAAATATTTTCCTAGGGGGAATTTTCTGGATGCAAAGAAAGGGAGGGGAGCCTCATGGCTGTGGTCTAGCATTTTAGAGGGCAGAAAAGTTCTAGAAGATCATGTATTATTGTGCATTGGGGGAGGAAGAGAGACCCGTATATGGCAAGACCCTTGGCTAAGTGATCTGCCCAGAAGGAGATTATTCTCCTATTGCCCTCATGAGTCTTTTAAAAAGTTAAAAGTTGCTGACTTAAGGGATGAGAACGGCTGGAATCTTTTGCCTATAGAAGGATGGATATCGAATAGGGAAAGAGAGGCTATTTGCAATACCATAGTAGCACCAAGGGATAGAGAGGATAAATAGGTATGGATAGGGGGGAAAAGAAGTGTGTATTCAGTGAAAGAGGGGTATGAGGTGGCTAAAAACAACATTCTGAGAAGAACAGAAAATATTCCTTTTTCGTCACACTCTGGGCAGCGGAAAGTATGGAAGGAATTATGGAGCCTTAAAGTCCCATATAAGATCCGGAATTTTATGTGGAGAGTGATGTCAAATGCCTTACCTACTTTACAGAATCTGTGCAAAAGAAATTGTTGTGTAATGGATATCTGCTTGTTATGCCATGAAAAGTCTGAGTCGTTGGATCATGTCTTTTTCACATGTGAAGGGGCAAAGGCTACTTGGTTTGGTAGTAACTTCACCTTTAAAATGAATGTTGATACAAGTTGTAATTTGGGTCAGTGGGTGAGTTCATGTTTGGTAGAGTCATATTTCAATCCCTGGCAGAAGGCGCTATTTGCAATGACAATGTGGCAGATTTAGAAAGCTAGAAATGCATTTATATTTGAAAATGTGAAGCCTGATCCAATTTTCAATTTTGTGCAAGCAGGTAAGAATCTGTAGGAATATTAGGAAGCAAAGGGCTGGGTCACAAGGGCTGAACATGAAGAGCATAATGACTTAATTACTGGATGTGGGCGAGCTGCATGGAAGAAACCGGAAGGTAATATGCTTAAAATTAATACTGATTGTGCGTTCTTAGCTCGGGAAAACAAAGCTGCCATAACTTTTTTGGTATGGGATTCGAATGGATGGGTCCTGGATGGTGCCTCTAGGATCATTGATGTTGCATCAGTCTTTATGGCTGAAGCCTTAGCAGTGCTAGAAGCTATAAGATATGTGCATGAAAACCAAATTGATGATATATGCTTTGAGTCTGATAACCAAATGCTGGTTAAATGTATTAACAATGACTCTCCTCCAAATGATTGGAGATGTTTGAATATCCTTGACAGCATACAAGAATCAAGGAAATTAATTCGAAACCATTCGTGTAATTGGATTTCCAGGGAAGCAAATGTAGTAGCCGACTGGGTTGCTAAAGCTTCAATCGGAGGATCATGTCCCAATGATTGGGTCTTTCATCCACCGGAGCAGCTTCGAAGATTGGTAGATGATGATTTGCGGTCGTCTTTGCGTGAACCTGACTGATGGGGTTCCGGAGGTTTATTTGTTTTTAGTAGGATAGTTGTGTTATTTGTTGTTGTTGGAGCTTTATTTCCTTAGCCGTATTATGTAATAGACATTCGTATGGTTTTAATGAAGAAGGTTATTACTGGCCAAAAAAAAAGATAAGAGAGCCACCGTAGTTGAATCCTTACAAGACTGAGCGGAAGATTTAAGAACCCACGTCTCTTTTATATCAATAGTAATATGTTTTCTAGCCTTTTTTTCACCAAAAAGATCTCGCGACAATGTTTGCGTAGGCAATAATAAATTCACAATACAGGGTTTTGGTGGATGACCAAGCGTCACTAGTACTTAGGTCGTCCGATCATTTTGAAAGAGGGAGCTTACACAAGTTATCGCAAAGAAAAAGGCAGCAATAGATGCCCGTACGCACGCCCACCGAAGTTCATTCGGCAATATTATCTAAATTACTAGACAATAGAGATTAAATTAGTGAAATAAAGACGACTAACATCCCTAATAAGTTTTATCTGTTAATAGATGGCTCAAAAAATTATTATTCATTAACCACACTCCCATCTGGATACAACCACAAATATATACAGAGTTTACTAGACCTATTTGACTTAGGCTCAGCCCAACGAGCGGTGGGCCTAAGCGCCTAACACACAAAACCAATAGTCATATTATACAAAACATAACTTAATTACTTTTCATCAATATATTCTACACTCCCCCTCAAGTTGGGCACCCTATATTCATAAGTGCACAGCTTGCTGAGAATATACTCATATTGTCCTCCACCAAGTACTTTGGTTAAAATGTCTGCACATTACTCTTCTGAACGTATATGCTGAAAGTTGATCATTCCCGCCAATAGTTTCTCCCTCATGAAATGGCAGTCTACTTCAATGTGCTTCGTCTGCTCGTGGAATATTGGATTTGTTGCTATGTGTATGGCTGATCGGCTGTCACAATATACTCTCACCGGCTCAACTTTATTAATGTGCAACTCTTTCATCAAGCCAACTATCCAAGTTAATTCAGCAACTGCCATCCTAAGTGCTCTATATTCTGCCTCTGTGGATGAAATCGACACTACGCTTTGCTTCTTTGACTTCCAGCATATAAGAGAATTCCCAAATCTCACTAGGAACCCTGTTACAGAACGTCTAGTATCTGCACAACCTGCATGGTCAGAATCGCAATAGCATTCCAAAATAGATGAATTTTCAGATGAAAGAAAAATCCCTCTACCAGGGCTATCCTTCAAATATTTTACCAATCTTAATGCAGCCTTCATATGAGATTGTTTTGGCTCATGCATAAATTGACTTAACACCTGCACGGTAAAAGAAATGTCAAATCTAGTCAAAGTGAGATATAACAACTTACCAATGAGCCTTCTATAAGGCCCTCCATCATCATGATAGTGATCTAATTTAGTTGCTCCAGCTGTGAGTTTCAGGTGATGTTCCATAGGAGCTAGCACAGTTTCAGATTCATCCAGCCTTACTTGATCTATAAGTTCAGCGGCATATTTTCTCTGATTAACAAGAATTCCATGCTTAGATCTTACTATTTCTAAACCAAGAAAATATTTCAGTATCCCAAGGTCCTTAATTTTGAATTCCCCATGCAAAAACTTCTTAATATCATTAATTCCTTTACTACAACTACCGGTGATCATAAGGTCATCAACATAAGAAAGCACAAAGATTAAAACAGATTCGTTTTGCTTATAAAACAGTGCATAATCATATTTACTTTGTTGAAAACCCCCTTTTATTAATGATTGGGTTAATTTCTCATTCCATTGCCTAGAGGCTTGCTTTAGGCCATAGAGTGATTTTTCCAATTTGCATACTTTCAAGTGATCTATTTTCCTGTCAAAGCCTTAAGGAATGGTCATATATACCTCCTCATGTAGATCTCCTTGAAGGAATGCATTACCTACATCCATTTGATGGATTTCCCAATCATTCACAGCTACAAGTTTAAGGATGGTTCTAATGGTCACAATCTTTACCACGGGAGAGAAAGTTTCATAGAAATCTATTCCTTCCCTTTGATTGAAACCCTTAGCAACCAATTGTGCCTTAAATTTGTCTATCTTACCATCAGATTTATATTTGATCTTGAAAACCCATTTACATCCAATAGGTCTCTTACCCTTGGGTAAATTTACTATTTTCCAGGTCTTATTAGATTCTAGAGCTTTTATTTCACTTTGCATTGCCTTGACCCATCTTGGGTCTTTGCAAGCTTGAAAATAATTCTCAAGCTCAATTTCCTTATCAATAGAAGAGAGGAAGCATTTGTATGAATGAGACAAATCATCAATAGAAATATGATGCAGCAAATTAACATCATGGTCACTTATTATGTCATTCATAGACTCACGGTTCTACTCACCTGTTTTACGCAAATATTGGCACTCATAATCTTTGGTTCAGGTTGGAACTTGCCTATTTTTAGCTGTTCTAAGAGAAGATGGTTGCTATTGCAGGTTAGATTCAGTCCTAATATGCTTATGTGGTCGATGATGAGTATGCTGTGAATTAGAATAAGTGCTAATGTGCTCATGTGGTGAATAATGATTATGCTGCAAATTAGAGTCATTCCCTTGATTGTGAACAGTTCTGGTCATAGAAGAAGATGGTAAACCATGAAAGATATCAAAGAAATCAAGATTATTATCTTTTCCTACTCCCCCTTGATCAGAACTTTCACAATCTATAAAAGGAAATTTATTCTCAATGAATGTAACATGTCTAGAAATGATGAGAGACTTGGTCTTAATGTTATATAGCAGGTATCTCTTTTGAGTGTTAGGATAGCCTAGGAAAGCATATGCTTCTGCCTTGTTTTGCAATTTATCTGTAGAATTTAAAGTCATGGCAAAAGCTAGGCATCCAAACATTCTAAGGTGGCCTATTAAAGGTGGTATCCCATATAACATTTGAAATGGTGTAGAGTAAGACAAATTTCGAGATGGGGTCCAATTAATCAAGTAAGCAGCAGTTCTCACAGCTTCCCCCAAAATTTAATATTCATAATGCTTCTGGTGATGTTCATCAAATGTCTATGTTTTCTCTCAACAACCCCATTTTGTTGGGGGGGTAAAAAGACAAGACTTTTGATAAACATTCCTTAAATCAGAAAGGAAATTTCCAAATTCATGATTGACAAATTCAGCCCCATTATCTGTCCTAACAATTTTAATCTTGGCAGAGAACTGATTTATAGCATAATGAATAAAGATTTTCATAAATTTGGGAGCTTCGGATTTAAAATGCATAAGGAAAACCCAAGTACCCTTGAAAAAATCATCAACAATAGTTAAAAAGTATCTATATCCTTGATGTGTAGATATCCTATAAGGACCCCACACATCAGCATGCAACAAATCAAAACAACATTTAGATTCAGTTATGCTAGAAGGAAAAGGTACACAGGAATAAATTTACCTATTAAATTTTGGGGGGAAGCTGTGAGAACTGCTGCTTACTTGATTAATAGGACCCCATCTCGAAATTTGTCTTACTCTACACCATATCAAATGTTATATGGGAGACCATTACTGTGCTATCAGCAGGGGCAGACTGATTACCATATGAGAGCTGTCTCTGAGTTTCTTCTTGGGTAACCATTGAGTAAGCTTGATTGGGAGACGGCGGAGGACTCATAAAGAGTATCTGGCTTTGAACTTGATGGAAAACCTCATTTAAACCCATAAGGAATTGAAAGAGACGTTGCTCCTGAACTGTTTTACTATAATCTCTGGAGGAAATGCACTGACAGCTAGGAATAGGGACTAAAGCTGCATGTTCGTCCCATAGTTCCTTAAGTCTTGTATAGTAGGCAGACACTGACATAGTGCCTTGAGAAAGAGAGCTAATGGATCGGTAGATGCTAAAAATTCGAGCCCCGTCAACAACGTCAAACCGTTCCTTTAAGTCATGCTAGACAGCATGAGAATTGAAGGTAAATACCATTCCACTTGCAATATCTTTGTCGACAGAATTTATAAGCATGAGAGACTACTGCATTACAGCGGTCCCATTGCTCCTTGTGTCTATCCTCTTGATGTTCTCGGAGACAGGTCCCTTCAACAAATTCCAATTGGTTTTTACCAAGAAGGGAAAGTCTCATGGCCCTACTCCAAACAACATAATTTTGAGTACCCAGTAGAACCTGTGATACCAAAATTCGAGCCCCGTCAACAACGTCAAACTGTTCCTTTAAGTCATGCTAGACAGCATGAGAATTGAAGGTAAATACCATTCCACTTGCAATATCTTTGTCGACAGAATTTATAAGCATGAGAGACTACTGCATTACAGCGGTCCCATTGCTCCTTGTGTCTATCCTCTTGATGTTCTCGGAGACAGGTCCCTTCAACAAATTCCAATTGGTTTTTACCAAGAAGGGAAAGTCTCATGGCCCTACTCCAAACAACATAATTTTGAGTACCCAGTAGAACCTGTGATACCAAAGTAATGGCTTAGGTATCGGTTGGATGAAGAAAAAGAGGATGTTGAAAATTGAGTGGTTGACTGGGTTGGCTTTTGGGGTCTATCAATTAAGCCATTAGTGATGAAATTAAAAGCTTGTTTCAATAGGGGAAGGACAACCGAAAAATGTGAAGGTATTCTATAAGCCTTCTCAAATCAGCAGAGATATCCGAAACATCCAATGGACTGAACTCTACGATGTAAAGTCTCAAATCACAGAATCGCCAAAACCGAGCCCATCGAGGGAATAGATCTTGAATCGTTACCGGAATATAGAGGAAAAATGAAGAGGAACGCGAAATCAACGCATCTTGCGTCGGAGTCGGAATAGGCACCCGGAATCAGCGTCAAGAAGATACACCGAAGGCTAGTGTACGCGTCTTGCGACGGAGCCGGAACAGGGGTGCGAGATCAGTGCCAAGAAAATCCACTAAAGAAGATTGCTAGCATGAAACTGAAGTGGATCTGCGAACTCATTGAGCCCTAGAAAGTGTCGCCTGGAGCGATAAGAACAAGATTGAAGAATGCCCAATAAGACCCCTGTCGTGTTCTTGAATCAGCGAAGAAGCAGATGGATCTTTTGATCCTTCACATGCCAGATCGAACGGCTGTGATGACTTGGGTCTGAATGACTTCTTGGGTCGGGTGGTGGTGAATCAAGAATAGCCCAAGAGACTGATACATGACGGCTCTGGTACCATGTTAATAGATGGCTCAAAAAATTATTATTCATTAACCACACTCACATCTGGATACAACCACAGATATATACAGAGTTCATTAGACCTATCTGACTTGGGCTCAACCCAACGAGCTGGTGGGCCTAAGCGCCTAACACACAAAACCAACAGTCATATTATACAAAACATAACTTAATTACTTTTCATCAATATATTTTACATTATCAAAAAGAAAAATCTTTGATAAGGTATCATCAGATTTGGAAATGCACAAACAAATAATTAAGGCACAAGCATATACATCTGCATTTCATGGCTAGAAGCAGAATGTACGTACGTTATGATAGCATATATATATATAGGTCAAAACTTGGTCTTTTAATAATCTGAAAATATCTAGCCAATTGCAAGATGCGCTTATTTTCTATTGAAAACGAGTGTTCGTTTTAATTGATAGAAGCAGAATGATGCCTTCGTGAAATTTGAAGATTCAAACTTTTCTCGCAGATATTGGATAGCTTCGTCGCAGTTAGAGACTCCATTGAAATACATACATATATATATACATAATAAATTAAAGCATGAAATGTAGTTACAGCTGGAGAGGAGAGAGCACAACAAATTTGAAATTTGTAAAAGGCATGTAAGTGGAGCATGGATCAACAAATTTGAAATTTGTAAAAGGCATGTAAGTGGAGCATGGATCAGTTAGGAGGAATGGGAGGGAAAAAGATGACGACATAACGAGTGGCGTTGCAAGTCTTGAGAGCCGCGGAATCATCGTAAGCATAGCTACAAGCCTGAGGGCACATGAACTTAAAGAGACGAGCAAACACCGTAGGCTTACACTTTTTGGGGTCAGCATAGTCGCCGGTGCAGCAATATTTATTGGATTTGTGGGCCAGGCTAGGACTCTTACACGCCACCACCTTGCCGTTTTCCTGCACGGCCAGCGCCAGCGGACAACAGGCATTCAAGTCTGCGTCACAGGAGGCGGGGGCGCAGAGCAGGGAGGCACCCGGGCCCACGGGGTGGATGGTGACGGGGAGGTTAAAGCCGTCAACCAAGCTGACGTAGTAGAAATGTAAGGGAGATTTTCCGATGGTGACCTGAACGAGGGTGGCGGGAGGGAGGCCGCCAAGGTCGGCGCATTTGAGGAGGCCGGCACAGTCTCTGGTTTGGCAGAAGCCAGTTGCAGTGTTGGGAGGGAAGGAGCAGCCTTGGCGGCCCCAAGTCCTGCCGGACCAGCGTGGTGGGAGATGGAGCAGAGTCTCTTGTCCGGAAGGAAGGAGGAAGCCGCCGTCTCTGGGAAAAGGTTACCGGCGGCGCCGAGAAGGGCGGGCCAGATGTGATGCCTGCAGTTGTTGAGAAGGAGGAGTTGGGTGGCATTACCATCACCATCACCATCACCTTTGCAAGGAAGAGGGTGAGGGTGAGGGTGGAGAGGAGAGGCAGTTGGAGGGAGGAAGAAGGCATTTTGGATGGAAAGAGTTGACAGTTACGTTGAGGCTGATTGAATTGGGTTTGGGTGAAATTATACTTATAGGCACTGTCCGCACATGTGAGGGACTGCGAGTGCTTCCCTTCATTTTCGCCCCCGCTTCATTCATGCTCCCCCATTTATTATTATTATCATTCCTATATTTAATTTAATATCTTTTCTATATTTAATTTAACCTCTCTTGTCCTTGTCCTCCCAACACTCGGAATTTTTTCAGTGCCTATCCTCATGTGCTCGTCCAAATTTGGATGCGGACGGTTCATATTTGATTTTTTTAAAATGGGTGATTTTGGAATAAAATAAATATTTTTAGTAAACTGTTAGTTAAGATATTATCTTTATTTTAGATTCTGCATCCATTAAAATAAATTTTTTTTAAAAAAATAAAAAAAATAAATCTGGATTTTCTTGATCGATTTAGATGATTCAGATTTCCCTGCTCATCCAAACTGAATCCCCCAACACTCCCTACCTTTTCTTGATAGCAGCTGCTCCTCTTTGTGATCTAAGAAGGAGCTCTTTTTGTTGTGAGCATATGCATTTCCAATGGGCTCAAAACCCAATCAAGGAATTGGGTTAGGCCTGATGGCAGCATCACACCATAAATTTTAAAGAGAATTGTGCACAACCAACTAAAACTGATCTATTTTATAGAGACCTGTTTCATAACCATAAGGTTGTGAGTTTAAATCTTATTATTTGAGGACTTTTTTTGTTAGGCAATTTATAAGTATTTCTATAAACTCTCCTTGATCCTGCTTCAACCCTGATAATATGCCCAACATATTATATCTCCCTTGCGTCTTTTTGTTCATGCATCCTCCCCCTCGCCGTCCCTTTGTTCTAGTTCCTCATTTCCAATTATTCACCCACATTAATTTCAAATCTTGACAGTTATTTACGTTCACTCTAAATTAATCAATTTCTGTGACAGATAACAAAGTTTCGCCCAGCACTGAAGTTTTACTCTCAGTACCCCCACCCCAACCAAAAAAAAAAAGCTTAGAGTTATCAAAACGGGCTAGTTCCGACTCTTAAAGCCTACCCATCCTAAAACCATTATATTATTGAAGTCTGGCCCCCGGATAAGTGGGCTCAAGACTAGCTCACAGACTTTCATATATTTTTATTAAATTTCAATTTTTAAACTATTTTAAAATATCTAAAAATAAAATAATAAACCTCTTAAAATTTATAACTCAAATCATATATATTGATAAAATAAAGTTTTAAACTATTGTCTAAAATTCAAAAACAAATACAAATCAAACTTAAAATACTAATAAACTATTGTCCCAACTAAAAAATAACCAAAACTTAGTTTACCTCTTTTTTTAATCACACATAAAAATGTTAATAGTTAGAAAGACAAGAAAATCTCATAGTTTTTATATCTAAAAATTTACATACGACTATTAATTTTTTTTGTTGTAATATGATTTAATTTGAGAAAGTCTTGAAAATAAGAAAAAAGTTAAACTAAAATTATATTGTTTTAAGAAAAACACCACTTATGTGTTTGAATCCACTATTGAATATATTTAACTTGTTAAAACGCTCTTTTTGTTAATTTACATTGTCAATCTCTATACCTAAATTATTAATTTATATATTTAAATTGTCAACACCTAAATTTCAAAATCTTAAATTCCTACCAAATTATATATTTATCCTTTTACTAATTTAATAGACATTTGTGTGTTTTTGTAATTCAAATAGTTTTTTTTCCCGTCATTTTGCCTTCTTTTTAAACCTTGGTTTTGTTGCAAACAACCCCACACTTGTTAAATTAGTATCAGCAGGGCGCAGGCCATGGTTCGGATGAAAGCTGGGTTGATCAGCTTTTTTTGAATGAATTTATGAAATAATTAAATAATTATTATAATTTAAAATAAGAGATAAATTTAATAAATCAAAACGATAGTATTATTTTACTCTTTTGCCCCTCTTGTTTGGCATGTCACTGTTGAAACGCAGGAAAGGGAAGGAGTCTGGTCCTCCTCCGACTCCGAGCAGCCATCTCTTGGGCATATCCATTTTGTTCATCAAGTGTACCCGCTGGCTGGCCTCGTTCTTCAGCCTCGGCCATAACCTAACAACAAGACCCCAGATTGCAGCGCCCAATTACGTTCCCACTGAACCTTCTCTCTGCAGCTCATGATACAGACGCAAGGACCACGTCCGAAACTCCATCGTAGCCATTATTGCTTCGACTATCAGGTGAACATTTCTGTTTTTTTTTTTCTACTCCTTTTTTCCCTTGTATTTTCTACTCTTTTGCCTTTCAACCATTCGAATTCATGGACCGTCCTCGTCATGATTTCCCGTTTGAGTTTGGTGAGAAAATGATTCCATTGTACCACTGTTACTGAAAATTTCATGGCTTTCCTGCAATTCTGATTGAGTTGGTGAAGTTGGGAGATAATTTTGGTGCCCTGATGTTGACTTGATGCCTTTGCTCTCTTTCTCTTCAAGATTGATTCTTATTCATGTCTATTATTACGGGAATGCTTTTACTATGGTTCTGTTTTTGATTTGGAATGACATTGATTTCGAAGCTATGCATGCTCTATCGGTTACGTCGCAAGATTTTGCTGTTCCCTCTCTCTGTGTTTGCTCCCCACCCACAAAACCAACCCCAACTGTACTATTGATTCATATTCATGGTCTTTATTGTGGAAAATTTTGCTGATGATAGCCATATATCAATTTGTTTTGATAAAGACAGTTGTAGCCCGAATGTAGCTCAACACCAGAAGAAAACTGTCTGTAATCGCGGTGGATTCTCAAAAAATTGGGTCAAAAAATGGGTTGCTAGGTGATTTCTTAGGGAACCTAGCCTGTATACAGAGTCTCCTTGGGGTTATTAAGATCCTCGAGCAAGTCCATTGAAGCAATAGGTGCTGTTTTGATTGGATTATTATAGTGCCTGGAACAAAATCTACTTTGATAGGAGGATCATACTAGCTCTCCTACTGGTGCGATACATCCTGTTTGTTTAAGTTTTCTGTTTATCACAATTCTAGACGCATTATGAGAATTGAAGTTTCTCTGTTTCTGTAAACTTCCTTTCAAGTTTGTTGTCCTTACGAATTGGACTTATAAACCTTTCGTTCTGGGTTATGTTTATAGAATCTGAGGTATAGTGTCAGACAGTTATTCTAGGTGGCTTTGATACGGATAGAGCATGAGAACAACTCTGATATATATCAATGGTGTGGAACCGTATTAACTATTTCCCATTCTCTTTTATTTCTAGGGTTGCATTTTATGTCAATATACTAATAGAGATTATATAAAAGCGAGGTTCTGGTTGTAGCATGGTGGGGGCTTTTGGATGATCTTTTACAAAAACTCAACAACCAGTAAGATCTTCTTTACCCTATCTCTCTCCCTCTGTGTTTTCCATATCGCTAATGATTTTGTTGAGACAATGAAGTTAACAAATTTCGTGGATAAAAGTGGACCATTTTCACATTCAAAAGCTGGCGTAGAATAATTTGGATTTGTTTGGTTTCAGTTATTCATCATCCAATCACACTGCTTGATGCGATTATTGGAATGGCTTCAAATTTGGAACCCGTTCCAATTACATCTCAAAAACATGACCCTGCATGGAAGCATTGTCAAATGTTTAAGAATGGGGATAGGGTACAACTGAAATGTATATATTGTCTCAAGATGTTCAAGGGCGGTGGCATTCATAGAATTAAAGAACATCTTGCTTGTCAAAAGGGTAATGCCTCTACTTGCAGTCGCGTTCCACATGATGTTCGACTTCAAATGCAACATAGCTTAGATGGTGTTGTAGTGAAAAAGAGGAAAAAGCAAAAAATTGAGGAGGAGGTCCTGAATGTTACTCCTATAACCACTGACGTAAGCACAATTGCCAATCAGGTTGATGTAAATGCCGGTCTTCAGTGTCTTCCAGTTTCAAATGCAGTTGAACACAACTCAACTTTGATAGTAAATCCTGATGAAGGAATGAGTAGGACTCTAGAACGAAGAAAGAGGGCAAGGGGCAAGAATGATACATTAATGTACACAAACTCTGAAGTTGTTGCCTTGGATAAAAATGCTTTGTTTCCCAAAAAGGTGGACAATCACATTCATATGGCTATAGGTCGGTTTCTGTATGATATCGGTGCACCTCCTGATGTAGTCAACTCAGTTTATTTTCAGCAAATGATTGAAGCAATTGCTTCTGGGGGTTCAGGTGTTGAACAACCCTCATATCATGATCTTCGGGGTTGGATTTTAAAAAATACCGTGGAAGAAGTTAAGAGTGATATAGAAAGATGCAAGATGACATGGGCAAGAACTGGTTGTTCTATTTTGGTTGACCAGTGGAACACAGAAACAGGTAGAATATTGCTAAGACTTTTGGTATATTGTCCTGAAGGTACAATCTTTCTGAAATCTGTTGATGCTTCTGACATTATAAATTCCTCGGATTTTCTATTTGAATTGGTAAAACAAGTAGTAGAAGAAGTTGGGGTCACAAATGTCTTGCAAGTGATTACACCTGGTGAAGAACAATATGCTGTTGCAGGGAGACAGCTGACTGACACTTTTCCTACCCTTTATTGGAGTCCGTCTGCAGCCTATTGTATTGATTTGATACTTGAGGATTTTGGAAATATTGAGTGGATTAGTTCGGTGATTGAACAAGCTAAATCTATAACAAGATTTGTCTACAATTATGGTGCAGTCTTGAATATGGTTAGAAGATACACTTTAGGGAATGATATTGTGGATCCCTCTTTCTCACGCTTTGCAACAAACTTTACTACATTGAAACGAATGGTTGATCTTAAACACAATTTACAGGCAATGGTTACTTCTCAAGAGTGGATGGACTGTCCATATTCAAAGCAGACATCTGGACTGGAAATGCTAGATTGCTTAAGTAATCAGACGTTTTGGTCCTCATGTGATCTGATTGTTCGATTAACCGTTCCTCTCTTGCGAGTTCTGAGAATAACTGCAAGTGAGAAGAGACCAGCAATGGGATATGTTTATGCTGGAATGTACCGGGCCAAAGAAGCAATTAAGAAAGAACTTGTCAAGAGGGAAGATTATATGGTGTACTGGAGTATTATACATCACAGGTGGGAGCGGTTGTGGCGTCATCCTCTTCATGCTGCAGGGTTCTACCTTAATCCAAAGTTCTTCTATAGTATCAAAGGGGATATGCACAGTGAGATCCTCTCAGGGATGTTTGATTGCATAGAGAGGTTGGTCCCTGATACAAGAATTCAAGATAAAATTATCAAGGAGATAAACTTATACAAGACTGCTGCAGGAGATTTTGGGAGAAAGATGGCTGTGAGAGCTAGAGACAATCTGCTTCCTGGTAAGAGCCATTCTATTAAGCAGGATTGATTTCTTCAGCCACTATGTTGCAATTTATCTTCCTTTTTTGTTGTAATTTATTTGAAAGAAGAGAATAAATGTATGGATGGTAATCATTCAAAATAGAAAGGAGTGGAGATGTAAAATTTGATGAATGGAAAAAAGAAATCTACTGCCTTGTGTAGAAAGCTTATGCTTTGACATGATGGCCAATCTTTTGAGTTGAGGTTGAGATTGCACATAAGTGACTACTACTTTGACTTTGGTATGAAGCATTTTTAGCTAATACGACCGTTAGTTTTTTCCCACTTTTTAAAATCTTTGTAAAGGTGGATGGACACAGTTTCTTAACCTGGCTAGATTTACAAAAGTAACAATTTAACTTTGTCAAATGCGATTCTTTTAAATGACATTTAAGATTGGTAATAGTGAAGACATTTTGTTGGAGTATCTCTTTTCTTTGATGTCGAACTATTCTACTGACTTTTTTCACTTATACGTGCTGTTTTTATAGCTGAATGGTGGTCAACATATGGTGGAGGTTGCCCTGACTTGGCACGTTTAGCTGTTCATATTCTCAGCCAAACATGCAGTGCGATGGTATGCAAGAGAAACCAGATTCCTTTTGAACAAATCATGAATACAAGGAATCACATAGAGCGCCAACATCTTACTGATCTTGTCTTTGTTCATTATAATTTACGATTAAGACAAAAGTGAGCATGAACCCTTGGATACTTATGAATTTTACTTTATGGTAATGCTGGTGGTAACTAAAGGGATAATCAATATGTTGTCTGGTTTTCTTGCAGGTCTATGAGTAAAGAACAAGATTATAGTGACCCCCTATCATTTGAAAGCATTGGTAACATTGATGGCTGGATTAGGGCAAAGGACATGCACTTAGAGGAGCAGGGGAACTCAGATTGGATGACATTGGATCCTTCTTCCATTAACACAATATTGTTAAGACCACTAAATGACGAAACTGAAGAATTGGGTGAAAGTAACTAATTTGTCTCACTGCCTATAGAATTGACAACAATGAATTTGTTTTATTAAAATTAACATGTTTTCTGTCTATTTGTAGGCTTTGATGATACTGAAATTTTCAGTGGTATGAAAGATGGGGATATTGAAAATACCAGAGACAAGTTTGTAGACCATTAATAAAGGGGTAGGAGAACCAAATCTGCAAAATCCATGATGGTGCCCTTCTACATTGTTACCAAATGCTGTGAAAATAAGCAGGAATTGTTTTCAAAAATAGTGAGAAACTCTGGGGAGGACTTGTTGGGCAGGTGTGCCAAATGGACCATATCCTAGTCATCATCAGATGTTACGTGCATGAACTCACCATGTTCAAGTACAGTAAACTCTTCTTTCATGGTAGCTTTAATGTATTTCTAGAAGGAATAGTGTGTACAGCTCTTGCAAACTGAAAAGTGAAAGTAAATCACTCCAATTGAGGCAAATAAAAGTTATTTTTTTTCTTCTCTTGCTTACAAAGTTCATCTTATGGTCATCTTTGAGATTCAGTTTCTCCCCAGCAACTGTATTCCAGTGCAGGTTTTCCTTGTAGACTTATGGCATTTGTATTAGTTATTACTCTTTTGTTCCGTCATTGTCCCATATTTCTCACTTTATTCAATGCTTTTGTTACTCAATTGTACAGGCTTTCTGGATACTTAGTATGTTTAGTTGCCATAAGTTATGGGCTGATAAGTCTTTATGGGTCATGTGAGCAGAGCTATGTTTAGTTGCTATAAGTTATTGGCTGATAAGTCTTTATGGGTCATGTGAGCAGAGCAGTAGATTTGGGATTCTGATATGTAGTTGCATTATTGTTACTTCCTATAATGTAAGTTTTAAGTTCTAGCCTCATCTGAGTTGAATACTTTGCATATCTTTTTTAACTCAAACAACAGCAATTGAAATTATAGCAGTTACTTAAGTGGCGTTCTTATTGAATAAGTTTTATGTCATGTTCTTTTGATCTTTCCTTTGGATGCTCATGCGCCAACAATTGAGTTTGGTGCAAACTTGTGAATCTGATGATATTCTTGCATAGTTGGACATAGAATTTTTAAAAGTATTTTATTTGTTGTATAAGTAGTATTCTGTACAGGTGGTGGGTTATCTCTGGCCGAGCAGATCCTTGATTACAATGTTTGATCTGTGATGCTTAATGTAGATGTGAAAGCAAGGCCAATGGGTAAGAAGGGAGCAGCTGAGACCTTATGTGGGCCATAATGTGTTTGAATTCCCACCTTTTATCAATTTATGGGGAAGAGAGGAGAGCGGATGGGAGTTAGCTTTAGTGAGTGATGATATTTCAAGAATATAAATCCAACTATTTATTGTTTTTATGAACTATTGTTGTTAAGAATAATATACAAAATGTCAGAAAGCTTTTTTTCTTTCGAGAAGATTCACAACTGCTCTGTGTTTTTTTTTAACCGATGTTTTTAGTCTTGTGTGACTTACTTTGCCTCAATTTGGCTTGCTTTGTTCATTTTAACGATCAGCTCAACTATGCTGTACCCTTTTGGATAGTGATGTGGGTAATGAACACAGTACATTATATTTTGTACATTCCGCATGATAACCTCGTCACTCTTTAGATAAATTATTTTTGCTGCAATTTGTCTTGGTTAAAAATTGTGAATCATTAGCATTATATTTGGATATTAATGGGCATGTGTTATTGGCTGTGACAAATTTGCGGAAGTTACGAATTTCTTCTCAAATAGGAGAACAAGTTATAGATTTGCTCAGGTTACTGTCTTTTTTTCCGTAGCAATTAACTTCAATTGCTTGATCAATTTGATTGAAAGATGTATGGCTTTACGCAAAAGGATGATGGGAAGTCCAAGATATGTTGGCTTAATTAAAGAAGAGGATAAGTGCGGTGTTTGAACATGACTTTTCAATGTTGAAAATGAACGATTTGGAAGCCCCTATTTCAAAATTCCTAAGTTTCCATATGAGATGGAGCCAAATGGATTCAACAAGGAAGCATGGCCGGGGAAGATGCTGCTGAAGGCGTTTGTTTGAAAAGATATGATTATTATTCAGAGTCGAGAGTAAGTGTGGGTTTGGAATCATCCCAAGCCAACGGTTGTGACTGTTGCAGGCACCAAGTGTGTCCATGGCTGCATCCATCCATAGTCACTTCCCTCTTGAAAGAAAGAACTGTTGTACCCTGTTCGTGTGTTGGTGATTCAAGTGATGTTTGATCTCTCGGATTCAATCATCCATTGTGGGGATAATTTGAAGGGAAAAGCCAATCACCTCTGATTTGTTTTAAGCTTCACCGCCACACTTTCTCAGACCACCACATGTTACGCTGTATGAGTACACCTCTATTTTGTTTAACCTCAAAATTGAGAGGCGTCATCTTGACTACACTTGGCTATATTAATAATGGCACTCGTGTTTATGCAAAACTTGTTGCTTGCACCTCTTCCTCTAATGGTAGTCTCTCATAATGTGGCCGCCATAGCCATCACCGGCCCCGGACATCCGTTCGGCGTAATTACCCAAGCTGCCGAAATAAATAAACTTATTGATCCACACGGCCGAGCAGGAGCTATATCAAAAGCCGTTAAATGTGTCAAGTGGGTGGGTCCCCACAAGTGATATCCTGGCCTGGAGTTGGTTTTAGAAGCCAGAGTCTGGGAATTCTATTTTGCATGGACGCGGTTAATGATTTTGCCTTGTCACCGCGCATAGACCATCTTGCAAAGAAGAACACGTCAACTTGCCATTTCTGTCCCCCATGCCTATGCTTCACCCAGACACTGGCTCGCGCGTTTGACATGCAAGTAGGAGGCTCGGCCCCGGTCTCGCAATGACCGTCATGTCAACTTCGGTCAGCGAGAGACGCGCATTGTTCTTATTTTTTTTTTTTGATCGAAGGGCTATTTCATTATATTAAAATAGAATTACAGACTCTAAATGAACCTAAAAAAACACACACAATGAACAAAGCTCGGGGCCACAATCACTACCAAGATAAAATCCAAAACTAGAAGAGAACAGCATATGCCTAAAGGCAAAATCAAAGCTAGAACAACCAATGCTTAAACCTTGCAGATTGAAGATGAGGAGGCCAACTTTCATTCCACCATGATCAGGGGAAAAAGCGAAAGAGGGTGGTTGTCCAAAGACTTGCTCTCCTGAGCCCACCCCCTTATATGCAAATGCTGCAAAACCATATGCAGCTTCAAGACCACCTTCTATTTCAAAGGGGCAAACCAACTGGATTTTGAGAACAAACTCCAGGAAACCAGTAATCATGGTAGAAATAAGCCAGCACTCATCATAAACAAAATTAACCCACAAAGTGAAGCAAAACCAAAACCCAATAGACTTCCACAGCATAAGCAATAACAAGACACGAATCATAAATTTAATGAAAGACCAAGACTTTAAAATCATGACCAGAGAAGCCCCAAATCCCTGATCTGATAAGTAAACAGCCCCTATGGTACCTGGGTGGCTGTAGACCAGCCACCGGACAGCAGAGAAAAATCCATAAGAGGATTGTCCAGATCCGCAAACCAGTCTTGAAGATCTTTCATCTCCCCTATGCTCAGATTATCCCAGAGCTCCAGCCCTCCAAATTTCATAAATGGAGTGATAAGAAGTCGACTTGCCTGAGGATCGAACTTGTTCCTTCCTTCACCTGCTGAAGCCCCAAGTGAGAACCCTTGAAAGCTCATTGCTGACAACTCAGATCGGCTTTCCAATGACCAAAACCAAAGGAAGACTCCGCTTCCACAAACCCTAGGAGAGCCCTAGGCAAAGAACACGCACAGAGGCGGTGAAGTCAATACCAAAAGAATTTTGAAGAACAGAGACAGCTGTCAGCTGATTTTGCCAAGAGCCGCGCATTGTTCTTATTAGATCGGTTTAATTTTAATCTTTTATAGAACTATTATTAAAATGTCAAGATATAAAAAGAAAAATAATTAATACATAGGAAGGGAGGGAGGAAAATAAGAGGTTCTTCTCCCGCTTTGGACACTCCCTCTTCTTCTATCGAACATGCGAGCCTTTTTAAATCATTGCATGACAATTAAGAAATTCAATGTCGTTTAACAAATGTTCCCTCTTGTCCTTAATATAAAATATATTTGGGAAATTGATCTTAATCTTAAATACTAAACATGTTTTTTATATTTGTCAATCTTTTCTTAATTTACCCCCATTGATGCTTCTTCATCAATGATAAAAGAGGAGGGAATTAAGAAAAATGACAATGGTGTTTTAGAAAATACATATCATATTAGCTAACGTCTTTAATATAATCAAATTAGATAAATATGTCTTATATCAAATATTATCATTCACAATGACAACCACTAACGCAGTAAACAACTAATTTCACAAAAACCGTTCCTCTGTGCATATATAGGTATCAGCAGGTTGCTGAAAAGCAATGGCAGAAAAAAATCTAACAAGTAATGACCTTCATTTATCAGGCAACAACAATCCAACAATGACAGTTAAGAACATTTAGATAATGCTGCGATGAAGTTTAATTACAGGTTAGCTTTAGATAATTGATTCATGATAATAATAATTAAATTAAAGTTGTTTTTGAGTCTGTACCCTTATAAGCAATGCGAAATTAAAATATAAATAAAGCAGTGGGAAGAGGTAATATTGTGGGGGTGTGAGCACCAAGCAGGCACCGAGTGAGAAGAGGAATGAAGCCGTTGGCTTTGCGAAGAGCGGCGGCGTTACCAAGGCTATACTTTAACAGATGCTGAGCTGGGAATCACCAACTTTCCGGGACCTGCCTTCTTCCTTCCTTACATCCTTCCTTTTCATTAGTGTTAATCCAATCCAACTCTCTCTCTCTCGCGTCATCTGCCCTGCCCTCCCTCCCCTGTTTCTTGATTTCCATCTGATTTAAATATGTTACTCTTCCCCTTCTAAATGTAACAAATCTTAGTTTTAAGTACAAAACTTTAATCTATTTTATTTCTGGTGTTTATCTGTTTTTCAATATTGATTTACTTAGTTTGTAGTTATATACTCTAAAGGCATAACGAAAAAAGCATGCTGACTTTGGAACAAAAAGATTATGGGACACCGGACGACGACGTGGGTCTTGCCGAGAATCGCACTGAAACTTCTGTGTGTTTTCAAATTTCCCTCCACGCAATACAGGGTAGTGTAGGTGCTGCATCTATGCATATTCAGGGGTTCGTGGGTCGGCGGCCAATCCAGATTCTCATTGATAATGGAGCAACTAATGACTACATGGATTGTACTTTAGCTCGCAAACTAGTATGGAAGGGTTCTGATTGCCCTGTAGCAGAGGTAGAGGTCGCGGGAGGTGGCCGTTTGCATATTTTTGGATTATGGAAAGACCTTAAATGGAAGATGCAGGGCCGTGAATTCCAGTGGGACTTTCGCATTGTGGATATCAAGACTTATGATCTGGTTTTGGGGTTAAATTGGTTAAGGAACGTTGTACATCACGCGTCTTGGAACTATGACCATCTTACCATGACATTCTGGTATGAAGGGGCATTGTGCACACTGAAGCCTCAAGCCCGAGAGGAGTGCCACATGGTCACAAGGTTGGGTGAGCATATTCCTGAGGCATGCCCGTTATTTCTGCTCCAGGCATTGGGTGATGTCTCAGCATCAGGTGGTGTAACAACGTCAGGTTGTGCGTTGCATAATACTCAGAGTTCGATTGATGGGGGTGTGAGTGGATTATTGAAAACTATACTGATGTCTTCTCAGAACCAAAATCGCTCACACCACTTCAGCACGGCCATAACCACTCGATTGCACTCCATAAAGGGGCTGACCCAGTGAATTTGCGTCCCTGTCGTTACCCTTCGGTACAGAAGGATGAAATTGAGAAGCAAGTAACGGACTTGTTGCAGGCAGGGGTGATTCAAAATAGCTCTTCTCCTTTTGCTTCTCCGATTGTATTAGTAATTAAGAAAGATGGCTCCTGGCACATGTGTATATGTTACAGAGAGCTCAATAAGAAAACAGTTAAGAACAAATATCTCATTCCCTTAGTCGAGGATCTGCTAGATGAACTAAAGGACTCACGTTGGTTCACGAAATTGGATCTATGTGCTGGGTATCATCAAATTTGAATGGAGCCCCAAGATACTTACAAGATAGCTTTTAGGACTCATGAGGGGCACTATGAATGATTAGTAATGCCCTTTTGGCTTACCAACGCCCCAGCTACGTTTCAAGGGGCAATGGACAACAATTTTAGAGAATTTTCATGGCAATTTGTTATAGTTTTCTTTCATGACATATTTGTGTATAGTTCTAGCATGTATTTGAACAAATAAATGAATTTGAACAAAGTGGCTAAACATTACTTGAAGTAAGCATTGGAGTAATAAACAAATTTTGTGAAGGCTTACTCAAGTAGCTACTCGAGTAAGGGAAGCCATTACTCGAGTAGCCACTCGAGTAATCAAGGAGAATTTCATCCAGTGAAGCACTGCCAAAATTTGGACAATGTTACTCGTGGGAGTACTCGAGTAATCTTCAAAGTTATATAGACCATTACTCGAGTCGCCACTCCAGTAACATGATTTTCAAAGGCATCACTCGAGTAAGCACTCGAGTAACAAGGTCAAAAATCTTCCAGTAACTCTCGGCCAAGAAATGCAACACTTTACTCGAGTAACCAGGTGAGAAAAAGGATTTACTCGAGGGACCACCCGAGTAATCTAGAGTTATTTAAGGCATTACTCGAGTAGCCACTCGAGTAATTAGAAAGCAAACTCTCGACCAAGAATTTGATGCAATTACTTGAGGGAGTAATCGAGTAATCTACCGGGTTAATTGAAATCTACTCGAGGGACCATTCGAGTAAGGTGTGAAGAAAAGCGAAGGCCACTCGAGTAACCAGATTACCAGAGTCAGCACCCGAGTAACCTGTAAAGGAAAGACATGGCCACTCGAGTAACCACTCGAGCAATCAGGTATTTTCAAGGTTTGTCATCTATCTCACTCCATGTCTTACCCGAGTAATATCTTATGAAACATGTTGAGTTACCCACTGCCATATTTTTGATAGGGTTACTCGAGGGACTACTCGAGTAACATACATTATCACTCGAGTAGCCACTCGAGTAAGGCAGTCCAAAAATTATACTTTTCATTGAATGTTTATTAAATTGATTTCTATATGATTAAATCTTTATTGCATTAGTAGTCTAAGAATATTTGCAGAGAAACAATGAAAGATCTTGCCAGAAGTGAAAAGTCAAATAAAAGTCCGAGATCTCATCTACCGCTACCTACTGCAAACAGATAGTTTTCAAAATTCGAAGAATAGTCAACCGTTGTTGCGCGACTCTAACGGACATGTTTGAATTGCTTCCAACAGACATTACAAATCATCTATATATATGGAGCATTCAAAGAAAAGAAAAAAAAAGAGACACAAGAACTGAGAATACATTGATCAACAAACTCTTAGTGCTTTGTTTTCTTATACTCATTCATTATACTTCAGTGATTATATATTTGTTCTGTGAGAGAGTTTTTCATTACAAACTCAATATTTGTTATTGAGACAACTTAAGGTTGTTGAACCTTGAGTTGGGGATTTGATTGCAACGTGTAAGGGGGAGCGAGTGTCCAAATGAAGGAACTTGCTATGAACTGAGGTGCCAAGAACCCACTGAATCTTGGAGAGTATAGTGAAACTCTCAGAGACTCTCTGAGAACTGGACATAGGTCAAAGTGGTTGTGGCTGAACCAGTATAACTCCCGGTGTACACTTCAGTGATATTTCTCTTTACTCTCAACTGGTTTAAATATTCTTTCAATTTTCTTATACGTAACGAAATTTCTAGTATCACCTAATTCACCTCCTCTTAGGTGAAACGATTGCACTCACACATTCAACATCTTAAGCATGTTTTGAAGGTCTTAAGGAACAAATGCTACTTTGTAAAAGAAAGTACATGTAACTTTGCAGCCACTAAAGTGTAATATTTGGGACACAACATCATAGGAGGGAAGGTTGCCACAAACCCTTATAAAATACAAGTTGTCATGGATTGGCCTGAACCTAAGACAGTCAAGCAATTATGGTCTATTTTAGGGCTTGCGTGGTATTATCAAAAGTTTATTAAAGGTTATGGAGAATTGGCTTGACCTTTGTCTAATTTATTGAAGACTAATGGGTTTAAATGGGATGCAACAGCTGCTGCAGACTTCCAAGAGCTTAAGCAAACCTTGGTTACAACACCAGTTTTAGCACTTATTGATTTTTCTAAGGTCTCTGTGTTGAAACAGATGCTTGTGGTGATGGTATAGGGATTATTCTTATGCAGTAGGGTAAACCCTTGGCTTATTTCAACAAAACATTGGCCCTATGGCATCATGTGCTCTCAGTTTATGAAAAGGAGCTCTTACAAATGGCCTAAACCAGAAACTCAAAACTTCATTCCAAATGTTCTGGGTTTCGAAGCTATTAGGTTATGACTATTAGATTCAATAAAAGAAGGGGAGCACTAAAAATGTCACAAATTCCCTCTCTATAATGCCTAAGATGGAGCTCTTACAATTGGCGCTCTCCACATGCTTGTATGAACTATTATAGGAAATTAAGACAAGTTGGGAAACTGATACACAGGCTGTCGAGTTGATAACTCAGTCGTGGCAACATAATGGTGAAAAGGGAAAGTATACATGGGACATGTTACTACTTAAGAAGAGTGGCAAATTTGTTGTTGGCAATGATGCAACTCTCCAACGAAAAATTTTGAATTGGATGCATACTAGTGCTCAAGGAGGATACTTTGGGATCCATGCCATATATCAAAGGACTATATCTCTTTTCTAGTAGAAACATTTATTTGCTGACATTAAAGCTTTTATTAAGCAATGTGATATGTGTGCTCTGTGCAAGTATGATATGGCGGCATATTCAGGATTATTGCAGCTACTTCTTATCCCAAGTAAGGTATGGGAGAGTGTATCGATAGATTTCATCGAAGGTTTACCAAAATCAAATAATAAGGAAGTAATCTGGGTTATGGCTTATTGATTAACCAAATATGCACATTTCTTAGCTCTCTCTCTCTCTCTCTCTCTCTGCCCTTTTCTGCTTTAACATTAGGCAACAATTTATGGATAAAATCTATAAGCCTCATGGGGCGCCAATGGAAATTATCAGTGATCATGGCTCTATTTTTGTGAGCAATTTTTGTCAAGAGTTTTTTAAAATATTAGGAATCGAGTAGAAGCTTTCCTCAGTGTATCATCCTCAAACAGATGGGTAAATGGAAGTTTTGAATAGATGTTTGGAGACTTATTTGTGGTGTATGACTTGGGAGAAGCTTGAGGTTTGGTCTAAGTGGTTGCCTCTTACAAAATGGTGGTATAACACTACTTTCCACACCTCTACAAGGATTACTCCCTATGAATTGCTATACGAGTAGAAGCCTCTCCTATAAGTTCCTTATTTGCCCAAGGATTACTCCCTATGAATTGCTATACGAGTAGAAGCCTCTCCTATATGTTCCTTATTTGCCCATGAGTCCAATAGTAGATCTTGTAGATCGTTCTTTTATGACTAGAGAAGAAACCTTACTAATAGTTAAACATTATCTGCACAGAGCTATTAATTTGATGAAACAACGTGCCGATTACCATTATTTTTAAAATTACAACCTTATAAACAAGTCTCAGTTGCCTCCAGGAGCTCTCAGAAGTTAGCTCCCCATTATTTTGGTCCCTATCGGATTGTGCAAAAGGTAGGACCAGTGGCATATAGATTGGAGTTGCCAGATGATTGTCGTCTACATCCAACTTTCCATATTTCACTGTTAAAGTTGTGCCTTCATCTTGAAGTCAAACAAAGACATCCTCCAAGTCAATGGCCGGAGCCACCCCCTCACTTGGTACTTGAAAGAATTCTCAGCACACGACAAGGTAGGAAATGCTGTAGAATAGTGACCGGGATATTAGTTTAGTGGAAGGATTTGCTAGAAGAAAAAGCAACTAGGGTTACTCTATACCAGTTACAACAACAACATCCTTCTTTTCAAATTGCTGACCCTTGTAGGCAAGGGTCTTGAAGGGGAGGGTATTGATATATAATTGTAAATGCTAGGTTAGTAATAGTGGTTAAGAGATAAACTAAGTCTATGAGTCTCTAACACTCTAAATAGGCAAGGGACCAGCTTACTAAGTCTATAAGGTTAGTGGGATATAATTAGACGTTGAGATGACTGTTAGCTTACTTAAGTTGGTTAGTTACCGTTAGGATAGTTAGGTTATGTTACAAGTGGCCATATAAAGGGGCGTACCTCTTCTTATTATTGGTGTTGAATAATAATCATTGTGTATGGAATATCAAAAATAGTTCTGTTCTCTTCTTCCCTTCCTCTGTTCTTTACTCATCTCTTCTTCCTCTTAATTTCTCCAACCCACATATCAATCTCAAATTCAGTTCATTTCCAATTAGGCTACGACAATCAAGAGGATTGTGTCTGTGTTAAGAAGACGGGCAAGGAACTGGATTCAAGTGAACATAATGAGATTCACATGTAAGTCTAACATTTTTTTAATAAAATTATTGTTGATAAGGTTTTTTTTTTTTTTTTTGCAGTTTGTAGTTATGGGGTATAGAGTGTCAGTTGTGCCCCTTTATGTTATGAGCATTCCCAAATATATTTTTTATGGCTCTTTAGATCATTAGATTTTATTTAAAATGAGTGAAATTTTGACATATTATGGGTAAAAAATGGATCTGTTTTCAATTTTTTATGATTTTTTAAAGATTTTTTTTAATGATTTTTTAAAGATTTTTCAGAAAAATTGTGTGTATTTTTTTCACTTTAAGCACTTTTTTGTGAAAAATCATAAAAAATTGAAAACACATCTGTTTTTTGCAGTGTTGTGTAACCCGGACCAGACTGGCCGGTCCGGCCAGGAAACCGGCGAACCGGCAAGTAAACTAGTCCGGTTCCCAGTTACAATTTTTTTATTTTTTTTATTTTTCCTTTATAATTTCATACTATAAGCTTAAAATCTTCAATTTCTCACCGGTTTAGTCTCGGTTTAGCTCTGATTTGGCCCCAGTCTGACCCACTGACCCTTAACCTAGTACCCCGACCGGTTCAATACCCGGTCCAGATTTTAATACCATGGTTTTTTGCCCATAATATGTCAAAATTTCACTCATTTTATGTAGAATCTAATGATCCAAAAAACCATAAAAAATATATTTGGGAAGGCCCTCAAAATGGGGGCACAATAGAGAGCGCAGTAGAGAAGGGGCAGTAGAGGCCCCAAATCCGTAGTTATGGGCTTAGGTCGTATCATGGTCTCATCTTGATCAAGTTTTATCCCGGTGTTTATTATAAGGGGGAAAAAGACTCAGATCCACAGTATGATGTTGTTTTCTTGGAACCTGATGTTATTTCACATCTCTAGAGAACAAAACACGCTCACAGATGCTCTAGTAAAGGTTAGAATTTCATAGATGTCATACTGAGTATGTGTCCAACTCATCTACTGACCTTAGTGGAACATGAGAATATGGGATTCGATCCCCATTTAGCTAATATGTTTTAGGATTTTAGGTTGACAACCCTTTCTTGTACATTGAAAAAAGGAAATAAAAAAAAGTTACTCATTCTACCTAACCTATTTGAAGAGTTGATCTTGATTCAAAATATAAGACATATTTTCTATGTTTGTCAATATTTTTCTAATTCATTTTATTGATGTTCCCTCAATAATAATTAAACAAGAGAGAGATTTAGGGAATTAAGAAAAATGATTATGGTGTTTTAAAAAAAATATCATATTAACTAATTTCTTTAATCTAATTAAATTAGGTAAATATGACTAATTTATCACATGCTTAATGCATTTATATCACACGCACACATATATGTATATATATGCAACGTAATTGATGTTGTTTTCGTTATTTCATACGTACTTTATGTTAGTTATAGGCTTAGGCAACAATAGATCTAACATTGAATAATTCTTTGCAAGGAGGCACATACTGACAGTTTGAAGCTGTAAAAAAATTGAATTCAATAGGAACTAAGGCTGTCTACTTTTTTCTCTCCCCCTCCTCTTGGCTATTGGTTGGTGGGAGCTCTTCTTTAGTTGTTGAGCAAGCTTTTTTCATAGCATCTCCCTTCCCGGTTTCGGCCGGGTGTGGAGACATTCGCATTTTGTGTTGATCTCCTTTTATTTTTGTTTCTTTAGGCTTTGTATAGTGTGTCGATTTTCTTTGCAACAATAAATTGGGTTGGGAGTTTCAATGCCGTCAAATCTTACATGGTGGCCACGTTTCACAGTTTTGTAGATTGGGAATTGGGAATTGGGAATTGGTAACTATAGTCTTATATATTATTGGCTCCATCTTTCAAAAGACTATTATGAATTGTTGGCAACAGCGAATCCGAAGCGTATGTCATAGTCGAGATCGTACGGTTCATTATGTAGTTGATGGCTTCTTTATCTCCATATTTTTTTATTGGCATTTGTGGGTGCTTTTCCTTTTATGAGATCTTCTCATGGAGTTTCTTCAACAATCAATATGGTTGTTTTATTTTTCATAAAAGCGGTGGATTCATCGAGATGGTTCGTCGAACAACCACTTCTTATAATGATTTTGTTGTGGGTGATGACGTTTTTCTACCCATAGATTCCAATGAATGGATTATGAAGTCGGAGGGTTCTTGACTGTGGCGGCGGCTTCCTCTCACCTATTTTACGGTTTGGTTATTTTTAAGGTTCTTTGCATTATTATGTATTTTGGCTTTCTTTTTGTAAACTTTTTATTTTGAGCTTGTATCTCTCACAGGGTTAGTTTTAATGAAATATATTTTCTAGAAAAAAAAATTAAATTCATGACTTCCCTCTTACAGGGACTCTTACGCCATTAGGTTACAAGGCAATGCTTCTTACAGCCCTTCTTCCTTGCATGTAGTTGCAAGGCATCATTTCATTTAATATACTACTTTCTCTAGTCCTTAAAATTGACAAATATTAAAATTACGCATTATATTTATGACTAATATCAACTTCCCAAACATATCTTATAGTAAAGACCAGATGGAGTACCTTTGATTCTTAATATAAGATATATTTACTTAATTTGATTAGATTAAGAAAGTTAGCTAATATGACATGTTTTCTAAAAGAACTTAATAATCTTCCTTAATTTTTTCATTCCCTCTCCTCCTTAATTATTGTTGAGGGAGTATTAATAGAGGAAAATTAGGAAAAGATTGACCAATATTATAAATAGGTTTTATATTTAGGATAAAAATAAATCCCCAAATATATTTTATATTAAGAGTAGAGGCACTAATTGAATTTGAGCAGTTCAAGAATTTCAGCTAATCTAAAGTCCAATGCATTTGGTGTGTTTGGTTTAAGGTGAGGGGAGGGGAGGGTATGTTACCTTGTTTGGTTTGTTAGATGGAGGGAGGGGAAGGGAATTAAAGCCAAAATTTTGGCTTCCATCCCAGCCCCTCCCATCCCCTTCCCTCAAACCAAACACACCCTAAGTACAAAACCTCTCGTTATAGCTTGTCCTATCTATGATGAGCACATGACTTGAATCGCTTAGGTCCCTCTTCACAGGCAAGATGTCCACCACGGCATGGTTGCAATGACAACATAGATGTGATGGGGACAATGGTGATAAGTGTGTGTTTGGATTAGCTTTTGAAAAATAGCTTTTATGATTTACGAGGTAAGTATGTGAGATGAGTTTTGTCTCGATTTATGAAAAAATGGCTTTTAAAACCACGGTTTGGGGTTTACCCAAACACATTTGACTGGTAAGAAGTGTAAATTTCTAAGGGTGTGTTCGGATTAGCTTTTAGAGAATAGCTTCTGGAAAATAGATTCTGAGAAAAAAAAGTGATTTTGATAAAATGAGAATGTTTGGGTATTATGGTCAGAAAGTTTTTTAGGAAAATCCCTCAAAAAGAACTTTAAAATTAGGAAGAGAAAAAAAGGTGATGTGAAATTGCATATTTTCAAATAAGTGCGAGTGCCTGAACTGGAATATTGAAATTTGAGACAAAATGACGTGCGTAACCCTAAAAGTTTTTAAATTGAAAAACGTTGAGGGAGCCGTGATAAGAAGGGCAAAATTGCGCGAAAACGCGGTTGGGACTCTTCATCTTCTTCTGGCATCGTCGATGTCGTTGGTTGACTCTGGTTCCATGACCTTGAGAGAGGATAGTGGCAGCGACACTGTGGGGCGAATTTGGGGTGGATTTGAGGAGGAGCGAAGGCAAGGAGAGGTTGTGGTGAAAGGCATTAGATAGTTGCAGAGGACCGATGTTCGAATACGAATTTGAGCTTCGGTGCTGAAGTTCAGTAAGTGGTTGTGTTTAAAAATGTATTTCATTTTAACTTCTCTAGTTGATTAGAATGGGGGTTCAATGTGCATGGGTTAAAATAAGTTTGGGAAATGTGGATAAAACGTAACGGTGACAAACCCTATGAACTCTGTTGTGAGAATGTGCATGGGTTAAAATAAGTTTGGGAAATGTGGATAAAACGTAATGAGGAAGGTTGTAAAATAAGTTGTGAAACTCTGTTGTTAAGTGGGGAAGTTTGAATTGCAACTTTTGAAATTTTTAAACCGTTGAAACAGCTTATGAATGAGTCAATTGGTGAAGTTGTGAGACAGTGTTGAGATGTAAGAAATTGTGATTTTATTATTGTGAGAATGTTATATATACAGTTGCGAATGATTTCAGTGAAGTTGTGAAACAAAACCTATGAAAACCCAAAGATAACCTGCGAAAATCGAATGTTATCCTGTGAAAACATTATTGGAGTCTATGAAAACCTAATGAAAAGTTGGTAAATATGTGTAGAGGTCAATTTAGGTGAGGAAATTGTGAAATTCATAGAAGAACTTGTGAATCCTTATGCAGAACTTGTGAATGATTCTCCATAAGTTGTGAGACCTTATTTAACTGTGGGGAAATAGAATTTTCCAATTGTTGTGGTTGTGATGGGAAGGTTGTAAAATGGTATGAGAATGCAACCCACTTGACTCTGCTATCATGACCTTCTAAAACATACTTGACCACAGCAATTATGCCACCAAAAAGATCTGTGTTCATGTAACCCAATGTAAGTACACATTAAACTCAAGATTAATGAGGTGGTTATATTCGATCTTCAACAGAGGATAGTTCTTGGTGATATTCAGATACCCTTTGTGAAGTATGTTGTTTGGCCTAATGATATGGAACGTGTTGCCTTGCTCAGCAAACATGGTATTGTAATCGCTAGCAACAAGCTTGTGCATCAATATACCCTGCATGAGACAATCCGTGTAAAAAGTGGAGGCTGGGATGACAATGGGGTTTTTATTTACACAACTTTAAATCACATCAAATATTGTTTTCCAAACGGAGATAATGGCTAATGAAAACACTTGATGTCCCAATTTATATTTCAACCGAGTATTTATTCAAACTTTCTCTACCGAGGAAAAGGTATAATCTTGTTATGAATATGATAACAATCTGATCTAATGAGGTAGAAACAAGATCCTGTTAAAGCACACATTAAACTCGAGTTTGATGGAATTTATACTCGAGTTTTGCTTAGCACTAGAGGGTAATCGAAGAGTGATGGTGTGAAGCCGCATCAAACTCGAGGTGTTCAGAAGCTAACTCCAGTGCGTACTTGTATTACTTTCGCATGATGACTCGAGTTGGCCCATATATCACTCGAGTTATAAACATCACTGGAGGGTTATTAGATAGTGCGTGTTTCAAGCTGTACTGAACTTGAGTTGTAAAGAACAAACGACAGTGAGGTAGTGTTATGAATCCACAGACAGACTCGAGTTTCTAATCTAAAAACTCGAGTTATCTTGATCATTATAGGGTAACCGAAGAGTGATGGTGTGTAGCAAAACAAACTCGAGTTGTACAAAATTCACTCCAGTGCGTTCCTGTGTTCAATCCACGCATGGACTCGAGTTGGCCCATTAGAAACTCGAGGTTTCAGCATCACGGAGGGTAACCAGAGAGTTATCCTGTCAATATACACAGAACTCGAGTTGTAAATAACACACTCCAGTTAGGTGGTGCTGTCAATCCACGGTTAGACTCAAGGTTACCAATTAAAACTCGAGTGAAGATCATCACTAGAGAGTAACTGGAAAGTTAGGAACAAAAAGGGGAAGAAGGACTCGAGTGGATTAACTATAACTCGAGTTAAGCAGCCCTCCACGCTTTAAATCCCTCAATCCCCAAACATTTCTATTGACTCCACTCGACCCTCGACTTCTATAGCCCTCGAGTTAACTGAAGAGAAACTTACTATTAGTCCATTGTTGTCTGTGTAAGCGTCAAAACCCAATCGTGCCGTAAAAGCTCCATTCCTGGTAACCGTCAATGAATCGAGAACAGAGTTTGGACTAGCCCTAGCATCGCACTCTTTCATCTTACTGACCCCGAAAATTACTCCTAACCATTCCAATAGCTCATGTCACTAAAATTTTTCTGTTCTATCTCATAAGTTATCACTGTCTTCTTCTTCGCCATCATCGCCAACAACATCGACTCCATCACTCCCAACAACTCGTTATCTTCTTCTTCATCGTTATTACTGACAGTTGCTTAATCATCGAGATGTGTCTTAATTTTCATCATTGACATGAGTCCCAAATTGAGATTAAGCTTTACCAACACAGTATTACATTTTCACAACATCCTATAAGACTTTCACAGGTTCAATAGCTCGAGTTCCACATCTATCACTTGAGTTCTACATCATCACTTGCTGGTAACCAGCAAGTGCGCACCGTTACTCAAGTGATAGATGTGGAACTCGAGTTATTGAACCTGTGAAAGTCTTATAGGCTGTTTTGAAAATGTAACATTGTGTTGGTAAATCTTAATATTGATTTGGGACTCATGTCAATGATGAAGCAGATGTCAATGATAACCGTGAAGAAGATGACGAGTTGTTAGCGGTAATGGTTGGTAGCTGTGATCATTACTAAATTTTCCCAGGAAGTGATTGGGTCAAGACTTAGACAATTTAAGTGATTTTCCTAACTTATTCATTACTTCTTATGATCACTTGAGTGTTCTTAACAGTTATCTCTTCTCTGTTTATCCTTGTTTTTTAGCGCATATATAGAGGATCCTACAAAACAAGTAATTAAACACCCTGATGCTTAAGTTAGTAAACAAGCAACTCCCACCCACTCTCTGACCAACTCATGCAGATGTCGGTGATAACGGTGAAGAAGAAGATGGTGAGTTGTTGGGGGTAATGGCATCGGGGTTGTTGGCAATCGAGAAAAAGATGACGAGTGCTCAAGATTTCACTCTGTATTCTTTCTAGTTTGTCTGAGTCTTGACTCAATCACTTCCTGGGAAAATTTAGCAATGATCACAGCTACCGACCATTATCGCTAACAACTCGTCATCTTCTTCATAGTTATCATCAACATCTGCTTCATCATTGACATGAGTCATAAATCGAGATTAGGATTTACCAACACAGTGTTACATTTTCACAATATCCTATAAGACTTTGACAGGTTCAATGACTCGAGTTTCACATTTATCACTCGAGTTACGGTGCGCACTTGCTGGTTACCAGCAAGTGATGATGTGGAACTCGAGTGATAGATATGGAACTCGAGTTATTGAACCTATGAAAGTCTTATAGGATATTGTGAAAATGTAACACTGTGCTGGTAAAGCCTAATCTCGACTTAGGACTCATGTCAATGATAAAAATTAAGACTCATCTTGATGATGAAGCATATGTCGGTGATAACGATGAAGAAGAATATGACAAGTTGTGGGGGTGATGGAGTCGGAGTTGTTGGCGGCGATGTAAAGAAGAAGATGTTGCGTCCGAAGACCAATGTTGCGTCCGCACACCAATATCTCTGCAACTGTCGACTTCCTTTCACCACAACCTATCCCTGCCTTCTCTCCTCTTCAAATCTACCCAAAATTCAAAACCAAAACTCCACCCCCTGCTGCATTCGATACTCCTTATATCCACCCAAAAATCGTACCCAAAATGTCGACCGCTGCACTGCCTTCACTCTTCCTCAAATCCATAACATCAACTACTGAGTATTCGTAATGGAATATAACGCCTCCCTCAACGCTTTTCAATTTAAAAACTCCCAGGGTTACTTGAGTCATTTCCTTTCGATTTGTAATATTCCAGTTCAGGCACTCACACTTATGTGAAATATGGAATTTCAGAGCATCTTTTTGTCTTTTCCCAATTTTAAAGTTCTTTTTTACGGATTTTTCCAAGTTTTTTTCATGGTGTGGGGCCCACATAATGAGAAAGGACCAATGGGAGAGAGAGGGTGTGGCCCATATAAAGAAAAAGGACTAATGTGAGAGAGAGGATGGGGCTCACATAAGAGAAAAAGTAGAAAAAAATAATTTTTTTCAAAACCTAGGTTTAGAAAAGTTTTGAATGTTTGTCAACCAAACCTAGATTTTGATTCAATTGCCGAACACACTAATTCTCTCATTCAATCCAATACGGTAAAAAGGCTAAGGTTCGTTTAACTTGAAATGATAACAAAGATATGAAAAAATTATCAAATCACATTTAGAATAACAGAAAATCTCAAAAAAAGAAAGAACGAAAATTTAATCACAAGGCCCAATACAATTGGCACTTTCCTGGTTTATTAAGCATTTAGTCAAGGATTTAATTTCAATTAGAATGTAATGCCTTGGGGCGAAAAAAAACCCAAAACAACAAAGTTTTATTTTAGGGTTAAGGTGTAAATTTAGCAATAAACTATTTTCCTATAGGCAACTAACACAATTAACTATTGTTAGGTGTAAAAGTAGGCATAATAAATTTTTTTGGTAGTAAATATGGCAATACTGTTAACCAGGCGTTATCCACATAGATGGAGAAAAATGTTTGACCAGGATGAGTGATGTGGCAAAATTGGGAAGGTAATGTGGAAGAGTTGACTTTTAAAGTTGGGTGACATGGCGAGTGTTTGACAAGAAAAAAAAACATAATTTATAAGACCCACCTTCTTCCCTCAAGCTTTGATCTTTTTCCCTCAGCCACTAACCTCCCTCAGCCACCTCAGCCCATCTTTAATCTCCACAAGCTTCGATCTCCATACCCATCTTCTTCCCTCAGCCACCAACCTCTGTTTACCGCCTCAACCTTCGCTGCTCTAGATCTATTGCCATCAACTTCAACAAGAAAGGAATCAACCATGGAGTTAGATGTACGATTGATTTCAGATTTAAGAACCCCCCTCGATTTAATTCAAAGCAGCTGCGATTTTTGCCTTTCGATCGACAATGGATTTTCTTGATTATCACCTTCTTTGCCTATAACTGCCTAGAAATTATGCATTTTCAACCACTAACACATATATACTTTCTTGAGCTCTTCAACACCCATTTTGAGATGCTCATTATCCAATAGAACTTTAAAATTTCTACCACCCAATATTTACGAATCACTAAAAATTTAAAAAAGAAGCAAAAAAAAATCAGTCTTGCAGCATTGCAAACTCAGAAAGGTAAGAAACCTTTAAAACAAATTATAAACATTGAATTAATAGATACCATTTTTTTGAGCTTGGCCATCTTCCAAGATACATGTTAAATCCACTTTAGATTTTCCTTGCAACTTACGAAAATCACACAAGAAATTCGAAAAGGACAAGAATAGCATAACCAAAAAACAAGAAATGGAATTCAAAGGCGTTTGGTGCACCTTAGTAGCTGCCATAGTGTAGAATATCGAAATTGAAGGAGAAACTGAAGGAGAAAAGTCAGAAAATGAGGGAGCAATTTCAAGGTCCAACATTGTAGGCGATGATTAGGAAAAATTATTCTTAATTTTCTTCGAGTGTACAGTAACATGTCAAGACCAAATGTACGTTTGATTCTATATATATAGATGTAATCTACCTATGAAATATATCAGAATAATCAATTCAATCTTACGATTCTCTTCATGGTATCAGAGCTTTATAAAAGAAAATAATTGAGATTGAATCAAATACACTTACAATTCTGCTTCGTTAATATCAGAACCAGAATCGGTGCTTTTATCTCTAACATTGTCGACACCCGTCCCAGCGTCCCTGTCCATATCCAAACCAAAACCTCCGTCTCTGCCCAACAACACTGTCATTTGTCGCAGAGCGCCACAGTTTTGAGCTCTGGTGTCCTCTCCCTTCACGGCGCTCTTCAGCTCAGGTCTGTCAAGAAAGTCACTGTTGTTTCTCATAGGAAACTGGTTTTTTGCGCCGGAATCTGCAGAGCAATTCATCGGAATCTGCAGAACACACCAAAAACCAGAACAGTTGTGCTCCAAGAACGAATCGACACCAGATTCTCCACCACTGTTGCCGAACCGATTCGTTCCTCAACCTTAGCCCAATCTGATAATTCGAAGCTCAGTACAAGATCGTGGGTGTGCCGTTCCTTTGCCTGAGTTTGTGGATGTACCGTCACTGGTGAGACCAGATCCGACGCCGTGACACCATTTTTGTCGAACAAGATATCTGTTGCCCAATTATTTAATTGAGCTGAAAACCAAACTATCATTCTACAAATTTGAAGTACCAAACTGTTATTTTTCAAGTTTGAAGGATTAAACTGTCATTTTGCAAATTTGAAGGACCAAATTGGTATTTTTAAAATTTGAAAAACCACTCTGTCATGTTTTCCCGTCATTATGTTTACAGTTTCAGATGCCTCTTCCTCTATGCCTCGATCTGGCTCTAATGACATCTCCACTGTCCTTATTGTTTCAGAGAAACTTACCAGCGACAATTATCGAAAATGGTCTCAATCCATGATTTTCGCTCTCGATAGAAGGGACAGACTTGAATACATAACTGGTGAAGCACAAAGGCCTCCAACCTCAGAAACCAAGGAATTTCGCAAATGGAAGTCTGAAAATGCATTGGTATCCTCTTGGTTAATCAATGCAATGCCATCCTCAATTAAGAAGAGTTTTATGTACCTTCCTTCAGCCAGAGAAATTCGGGAAGCTTTGCGTGAGACATACAGTCCTGTGGGAAATAGATCTCGCATACTTGATGTCAAGAAAAAATTATGGCAGCTAAAACAGAATCACATGCCCCTTGATGATTATTATATTGAAAAATCAGCACTCTGGCAAGAGTTTGACGCCTTACAAAATAAAACTCATCATTGCGGGGCTGATGCAAAAGAAGAAAAGAGGGTATATGAGTTGCTAGCTGGTCTTGATGTGGTTTATGATTATGTTCGGGCTCGAATTCTTAGCCAAGAACCCTTACCATCTGTGCGTAAAGTTTACACATAGGCGCGCAATGAAGAGGATAGGCGCAAAACAATGCTTCAGAATTCGATTAATTCCGTTGCTACTCTTGAAGCCTCAGCCCTTACTGTTCAATCCATGGAACTAAAAGTTTCTAAAGGCCGACCGTTCTGTGATCATTATAAGAAACAGGGGCACACAAAAGACACTTGTTGGAACCTCCACTATAAACCTGCTGACTGGAAGGCGAAGAAAGGAAAAGGAAGAGGTTATGTGGCTGAAGCATCCAATGAATCATCCCAAAATGGCCAGCTAAACAAAATCATGGAAATGCTAGCAATACTACAGACTACGACAAAGCTTACTGCCTCAATAGTCAGGAGAGGTAATTTCTTTCAAGCCTTGTCCATGATAAAAAAATAATGTACAGGACCTTGTTGGATTGTTGACTCAGGTGCTTCAGATTATATAACTGACAATAAGGCTCTCTTCTCATCCTATACTCCTATCACCAAGAGAGTATCTGTGTGAATCGCTGATGACTCTGAGTATGTTGTCACTGGAATTGGTTCTATCAAAATCTTTGCTACACTTACACTTCATTCTATATTACATGTTCCAAAGTTGAAGTGTAATTTACTATTTGTGAGTAAGTTAGCTAATGATGAACGATGCCAAGCTAACTTCTTTGCTTCCTACTATGTTTTTCAGGATCTGTTGACGGGAACGACGATTGGGAGTGTGAAAGAGCTTGATAGTCTCTATTACCTTGATGAAAGTAATAGTCGTTTAATTACATCTTGCAATAAAGTGTCTCTTCCTAAAACTAGTAATTTGGAGTTGTGGCACAAACGTTTAGGTCATCCAAATTTTCATTATATGCCTCAAATTTTTCCATCTCTTGTTTCAAATAAAATTGCCTCTGATTTCCATTGTGATTCATGTAAAAAGGCTAAACATCATCGTACCTTATTTCCAAAAATCTCATACCAAGCATCACAACCTTTTTCCACAATTCACAGTGACTTATGAGGACCATCACGCACACCAAACCGGTCAAAATCAAAATGATTCATCACATTCATCGATGACCATACACATGTGAGCTGGGTCTACATATTAAAGGATAAAACAAAAGTATATTAAACTTTCCTTAACTTCCACAAAATGATCCAAACTCAGTTCCAAACCCAAAACCAGATCCTACACACTGATAATTGGACTAAATACCTTAATCAGGCCCTATCCACCTTTCTAACCGAAAATGGCATTGTTCACAAAAGCACTTGTCCCAATACGCCCCAACAAAATGGTATTGCGGAACGAAAGAACTGTCATATTCTTGAAACTACTAGAGCTATCATGTTTAGTAGTAATGTTCCGAAATATCATTGGGATGATGCTATCCTTACTGCCACATTCCTCATTAACCGAATGCCAGCCAACCATTGTCTTACAAAACACCACTTCAACTCTTCCACAAATACTACAATATCCCATACCTTGAAAATACCCTACAACTCCGAGTGTTTGGCTGCACATCATATGTTCGCATCTATAACACCAATAAACTGGATCCTAGAGCCCTTCATTGTATCTTCCTTGGCTACTCTCATTCCCAAAAAGGATACGAGTGTTATGATCCGGTCTCCAAACGTTTGTTTGTTATATGTGATGTCGCCTTCCATGAAACTTCTCCCTATTATGCCTTGTCTGCAATTCAGGGGGAGAAAGATGGTGAATTTCAGACAAAAGAGACACCAATAGATGACCGGACAGTCACAATTTATATACCTACCTACACAGAACCTACTCCTGATACCCAAACTACTCCTAATGTCCCTGATAATCCTAATAACCTTGATAACTCTGATAATGTGCCAAATCCAGGAGAAAAAACAAATATGTGGGGTAATACTTACATACGACGACACAAAAGAGGTAATGAGCCACAAGCTATTAGCACTCACCAGGAATCGGTACCAGAGGTAGGTCCAGGAGAAATAGAAGGTCTTGATCTTAATCTTCCCATTATAGTGCGAAAACAACCTAGACAACCCAAATCATCTACTAAATATCCCATTGAGAAATTTGTCTCTTATAAGGCCTTTTCATCAAAATACAATCATTTGTATCTCATCTTGATAGAATCAGGATACCAGACACTTTTGATGAGACTATGGCTATACCTGAGTGGAGACAAGCTGTCTTGGAGGAAATGAAAGCTCTTAAGCGTAATAAGAAATGGGATGTAGTAGATCTACCACGAGGGAAGAAGCATGTTGGGTGCAAATGGGTGTTCACTCCTAAGTATAGAGCAAATGAAACTCTTGAGAAATACAAAGCTAGATTGGTTGCAAAAGGTTTCACGCAAGTATATGGGGAAGATTACACTGAAACATTTGCTCCATGAACCAAGTTAAATACCATCAGAATTCTCTTATCTATTGCAATGAATTTAGATTGGAATCTGCACCATATCGATGTTAAAAAGGCTTTCCTCAATGGAGAACTCAAGGAAGAGGTGTATATGAAGTTACCTCCATGGTTCCCAGGAAAAAGGCTAGCCAAGTCTGCAAGTTAAAGAGGTCATTATATGGGTTAAAGCAATCTCCACGTGCTTGGTTTGACAGATTCACCCGGGTTCTGAAGAGACATGGTTATACTCAAGGGAAGAGCGACCATATTTTGTTTGTCAAACATCATAAGGGTAATATGGCTATTCTAACTATATATGTTGATGATATAGTTCTTACAGGAGATGATGAGGTAGAAATCAATCAAATCAAGATGACCTTAGCACGAGAATTCCAGATCAAAGATCTTGGAGAAATGAAGTACTTTTTAGAATGGAAGTTGCCCGATTCAATAAAGGAATTTATATCTCCCAAAGGAAATATATACTCAACCTTCTGAAGGAAACATGGATGACAGGTTGCAGACCTAGTGACACACCTATAAGGATTGATAAAATAGATGAAGATGCAGATCTTGGTAAGGCAGTAAACTTAGGGAATTATCAACGGATGATAGGCAAACTAATATATCTGTCTCATACCAAACCAGACTTTGCCTTTGCAGTAAGTGTGGTCAACTATCATTCTCATGATCCTAAACAAAAACATTTGAATGAAGTATACAGGATCCTTCATTACTTGAAGGGATCTCCATGACGTGGCTTGCTGTTTAAGAAAACTGACAAACAAATTGTAGAATTATTTACAAATGCAGATTGGGCAGGTTATCGAGATGCAGGAAATCCACATTTGGATATTGTATATATGTGTGGGGTAACTTGGTCACATAGAGAAGCAAAAAGCAAAGTGTTGTTGCGATAAGCAGTGCTAAAGCTAAATACAGGGCTGTGTCACTGGGAATCTGTGAGGGTATATGGATAAAACGTGTTCTTGAAGACTTGAGGAAATTTATAAATCTACCAATCAAAGTCTATTGTGTTAACATGGCTGCAATTCATATTGCTCATAATCCAGTTCAACATGATAGAACTAAACATGTCGAGATAGACAGACCTTTTATAAGGGAAAAAGTTGATGAATGTATTGTTGATCTAAGGTTTATACCATCCAAAGAACAGACCGCAGACATTCTCACTAAAGGACTGCTCAAGGGCAGATTTAAGTGTCTGATTAGCAAGTTGAACTTGATTGATATCTACAGTCCAATTTGAGGGGGAGTGTAGAATACCGAAATTGAAGGAGAAACTGAAGGAGAAAAGTCAGAAAATGAGGGAGCAATTTCTAGATCCATCATTGTAGGCGATGATTAGGGAAAATTGGTCTTAATTTTCTTCGAGTGTACAGTAACATGTTAGGACCAAATGCACATTTGATTCTGTATATATAGATGTAATCTACCCATAAAATATATCAGAACAATCAATTCAATCTTACGATTCTCTTCACATAGCTTTCCAATAGCCACATGTTCCAATCATCCTAAGATTAATTGAATGTCTACAGAAACATACGTGGAACCATTGTGTGAGGAGATTCAAAGAGAAAAGAACAACCATGTGGCAGGTTTCATTGTTTCAACACCATTCTTGCAAAGAACATGCCGCATGGAACAATTGTTGGTCCCATAACACTTAAAATAGCCTCCATTAAGTATGATTAGCAGTGTTGCTATATTTACTAAAAAAACAAAATTCGTTATATCTATTTTTACACCCAACAATAATTAATTATGTTAGGTGCTTACAAAAAAATAGTTCATTGTTTTATTTACTTCTTAACCCTTTATTTTAAATATACCCGTTCTATTTGGTGCCGAAGAGTTGAGCATGAAAATTGTCTTTCCCAGAGCTAGATGCCTACGCTCAAATCTCAATTAAGTATGGATCATTTTATAAAAAATAAAAAATAAAATAATTATTAATCTAAAAAATATTAAAAAGAGAGTATAAATTAAGGGAGAATGATGAAAAAAGACCCCATTGGCAATTTAATTGCCAAATAGGACCTAAGAAGATATATGCATAAGGAGAGAAGATTTTGTGCACACAGGGGAAATTTTTTGCACACAGGAAAGATCATCTGCACATCAAGGAAGATATTCTGCACACGAGAAAGATAATTTACACGCGAATGTCCCATTTGATAAATGAATTGGCATCGAGGGATTTTTTCACAATTTTTCCATAAATTACTCCCTCCGATTCTAATTATAAGATAAAGTTGACTTTTTTGGAGAAATTAAGGAAGCCAATTAAATTACTTTATAGTATTTATATTTATATTTTTTTTTAAATTAATTAGTTTAACTAATAAATTAATATATAATCTAGGGATACATAACATATGATATGATTAAGTAATTTATTTAACTTTTTAAATTTCTTTAAAAAAAGTCAACTTTACCTTATAATTAGGATCGGAGGTAGTAGTCATTAATAAAATAAAATTTATTATATTCGGAGTAATTCTCCCTAAACTTAATTATAAACTATTATAACCCCTCTCGTCTGGTAAGAAGCGGAGATCCATTTTTCTTCGTCGACGAACAAGACGCTTGGTCGTGCTCGCCGTCGGACGCAGTCCGCCGTTGTCAGCCCTGCGTGGTTGTTCTCGGGCAAGTATTGAAGAATGTTCAAATCCTAGGGCTTTGCCTACTCCCAAAATCCGGTGAGATTGATTTGCTCAATCTGGCTTTGAATCTAGATTTGAATTTATTCCCCGCGGCATCTGCTCCCTCCGTGGTTGTCAACCCTGTGCCGGACGCCGTCGCACCTTTTCTTTCTGTGTTTTAAAATTTTAATTTTAGTTTGGTTCTGAATCTGGTCGTGTAATTGCTTTTGAATAAAGACTGACTTTCTTTTCTTTTCTTTTCTTTTTTTAATTTTATTACTAGTTTTTGCTTCAACGGCGTGTAATCGGCTATTGCACTTCTGCCTTCATCATTTTGATTACTAGCGACTTATATGCGTTGGATTGTTTTGTTGTGTATTGGCATTCTGTTTATTAATCTCTCTATATTATCATCTATTTAGAAAATTCTCAAGGTACTTGTGATGCATGATTTGATAAATGACTTGCCTCTAGTTGTGTCTAACAATCTGGAAGCTTGAGTTTAAATTGTCATTCTTCAATGGGTTGGAAAAGTTGCCTGATTCAATTGGCTTTCTAAGGCATCTTCGTCAAAGTATATGGAACAAAAATTAAAAGGATATTATATCAACTATTCATATTTCAAAGAATTAAGCAGGGGCATCTGCCCCCACTAACATAGGTCCCGCCTATGTCTGTTCTTCTAATGTGCAAATTCCTTCTCCATGTTTTAGTATATTTTTCTGTTTTAAATTCAGTGGGATTTGTTTTTCTATAATGCCATTTAAGCGTCAGAAATGAGCTTTTAAATGACTATTCAGCCTAGCGGATTTGTAGTGGTCATTGGCCTGTTTTATTTGATATCCAAAATCAACATCAGTGATTGTTCCGCTTAATCCCCCGGCCATCCTAATTTATGATCCTGCACTTTAACATAGTAATGGAAAAGCTGGATTTTATGATGGTGGAGACTAATCACGCTGCTGGACGTAAATATGATGTTTATTGTTAATCTTAGCCATTGATGAGTTCAGCGGCAAAGACATTTTGTGTCAACCAAGGCATGAAAATGTTGTTTAACAATTTAACTCTCTGGGTTAAGGGTGACCGAGATGGTGGTGGAATTTGATTCATGCCAATTTTCCTTGAAATACGCATTCCAATGACAGGATGTTTTTTTTGCCCTAATCCTAGGCAACTTTATTACTCTAAAGTAGCATCGTTTCTGGTTACTCATATGCTACTCCTTTCTTATTAAAAAAAATTAACGAAGGTATATAAAATGATCAATATTATTAACGAAGGTATAAAAAAGATATTACAATAGTTTGTCCTAGACTCTAATTACATCTAGTCATATGTTACTAATTTGATTCGCCTATATTTATATTTTCTTTTGGGTGCTGGATTGTGGGAGAATCGTAGTGGATTAATGACTTAAAGAGAAATTCATTCATGATGGCTGGAATATGATGGGCTTAAAAGTTATACTATAGCTACTGAACAGAAAATGTATAGTCTTGTGACTTTACATATTTACATGCAGTTTATCATGGACTCACATAAGTTTCCTAGGGGTCAATGATAAATCCGGACTCACTTGTGGAATGAATAGGCTCATCTTCCCATGTATATTCATGCATGGTTATGTGTGTTTATTGTTTATGTGCCGTACTGTTTTATTCAACCTTTATATGCTGGTTTGTAGCTTCTTTGAGTTGTAGTTATCCTTTTCATATTTTTTTACCGTATTTAAGTTGAATGATTATTTTTAAACATTCTTCATTAAAGTTAGTATTATGAGGAAGCTTTAATTGCATTTTATTTTTTATTTCTTTTTTTCAACCATATTCTTCCTTGTGATTCTTTTAATATAAACTTTTTGTTGGTATATGTCAGCCGGATCTATTTGTCAAAATGGGGCATTTAAAGTTGCAAACTCAAACTGCTGTCAATGCAATAGAGGAGGAACCAAAAGGATGTGATGCTGGATTTCCTAACAGAACTGCTGTAGCATGCATGATCAATGCAGAAATTGGTGCTGTCTTGGCGGTCATGAGAAGAAATGTTAGATGGGGAGTCCATTATATGTCGGATGACAATCAGTTGGAACACTCTCTTGTTCAGTCTTTGAAGACATTAAGGAGGCAAATCTTTATGTGGCGGGATCAGTGGCATGCCATCAACCCTGCCTTGTATCTCCAGCCCTTTCTGGATGTTATTCGATCAGATGAAACTGGTGCACCAATTACTGGTGTTGCCTTGTCATCTGTTTACAAGATATTAACCCTGGATGTGATTGATCAAAACACTGTCAATGTTGGGGATACCATGCACTTGGTGGTTGATGCTGTTACGAGTTGCAGATTTGAGGTGACTGATCCTGCATCAGAAGAAGTGGTATTAATGAAGATACTACAAGTTCTCCTAGCATGTGTCAAAAGCAAGGGATCTGTAATGCTGAGTAACCAGCATATATGCACCATAGTGAATACTTGTTTCCGTATAGTTCATCAAGCAGGAACCAAAGGTGAGTTGTTGCAGCGAATAGCACGCTACACAATGCATGAACTTGTTCGGTGTATTTTCTCTCATCTTCAAGATGTTGGCAACACAGACCATGCATTGCTAAATGGGAGCACTGCTTTGACTGAAGAGGTATCAAATTCATGGTACTTGGTCCCTCTTGGTTATAATGTTTACCACTTTCATGTGCTTATTTTATCAGCTTCTGCAGAGGCAAAGTAACTGAAAGAATAACCAGAGGGAGGTTCCTATACATGCTGTAACTGTTGATTTGCTATCATTTATTAGTCTTAGCTTACTAAATACCGAACCATTCAAGGGGAATTCTTCCTTGACTTCTTTAATCTTTGCTTACTGTTTTGGCCACTCTCTTCTTGCCATCCTGTTAATGATTTTTTTGTTGTTTACTTTGAAATATTATTCTCACAAAACTTGCCATCACTAAAGTAAATTTAGACCTCCCCTTCCCAACTTCTTTTCTTCCTCCTCCAATAGAAGGAAAGAATCTCCACTAGCTGTATATTCATAATTGAAATTTAGGGGTTGTGCTTCTCTTTGTGGATTATTACAAATATTGACATGTAGAAATTTGCATACTTAATAAAGAGAATGTGCCAGTTATTCTGCTGAAATAAAAAGTTTTCTCAGTGCAAAAACTTAATTGAGGGTTAGGACATGCATAAATGTGAACATTGTTTTGATATATTTTGCAGACTAGGCAATTGAGTAATGGGAACTTTAATTCTGCAAATGATAGTCAATCGTTATCTGCCTGCATTACTTCCAACGTTGCAACTGTGGTTTCTGCAACAACAGTGGATGGAAGCCCAATTATTGCCAGTGGTGGCAAGGAGACTGTTCCACATGAATTGCATCTAATGTCTGAGCCATATGGGGTTCCCTGCATGGTGGAGATATTTCACTTCTTGTGTTCGTTGTTAAATGTTGTTGAGCATATGGGAATGAGTCCTAGATCAAACACAATTGCATTTGATGAGGATGTGCCTCTTTTTGCCTTAACTTTGATAAATTCAGCTATAGAATTGGGAGGGCATTCCTTTCGTCATCATCCCAAGTTGCTGAGCCTAATTCAGGACGAGTTATTTCGTAATCTTATGCAATTTGGTTTGTCAATGAGTCCCCTGGTACTTTCAATGGTTTGCAGCATTGTTCTCAACCTGTATCACCATCTTTGTACTGAACTCAAATTACAACTAGAAGCCTTCTTTTCTTGTGTTATTTTAAGGCTTGCGCAAAGTAGATATGGAGCTTCATATCAGCAGCAGGAAGTTGTCATGGAGGCCCTTGTTGACTTTTGCAGGCAAAAATCATTCATGATGGAGATGTATGCTAACTTTGACTGTGACATAACTTGCAGTAATGTATTTGAAGATATAGTGAATTTGCTGTCAAAAAGCGCATTTCCTGTGAACACTCCATTATCTTCCATGCATATTCTTGCTTTGGACGGTCTTATTGCTGTTATGCAGGGAATGGCCGAAAGAATAGGCATTGGGGGTATTGGTTTAGAAAATTCTCAGTTGAGTCTTATAGAGTACACTCCATTCTGGACAGAAAAGTGTGACAATTTCAGTGATCCTAATCATTGGGTTTCTTTTGTTCGCCGAAGAAAGTACTTAAAGAGGAAATTGATGATAGGAGCTGACCACTTTAATCGGGATCCTAAGAAAGGTTTGGAGTTTCTCCAGGGAACAAAGCTTTTGCCTGACAAACTTGATCCTCAAAGTGTTGCATGCTTTTTCAGATACACTACTGGGTTGGACAAGAATCTCATTGGTGATTTTCTGGGAAATCACGATGAATTCTGTGTTCAGGTTCTTCATGAATTTGCTAGAACATTCGATTTTGAAGACATGACTTTAGACAATGCCCTGCGTCTATTTTTGGAAACTTTCAGACTGCCCGGAGAATCACAGAAAATACAAAGAGTTCTCGAAGCTTTCTCTGAGAGATATTATGAGCAGTCACCACATATCCTTGTTAACAAGGATGCTGCTCTTTTGTTATCATATTCTATCATTATGCTCAATACAGATCAACACAATGTACAAGTGAAAAAGAAGATGACAGCAGAGGATTTTGTCCGGAATAATAGGAGAATAAATGGTGGGAATGATCTACCTCAAGAATTCCTATCGGACCTTTACCATTCAATTTGTAAGAATGAGATTCGCACAACCCCTGAACAAGGTGTTGGATTTCCTGTAATGACCCCAAGCCGTTGGATTTATCTAATGCAGAAGTCAAGGAAAACTGGCCCATTCATTATGTCTGATTCAAGATCATATCTTGATCATGATATGTTTGCTATATTATCTGGCCCAACAATTGCTGCCCTCTCTGTGGTATTTGATAATGCTGAGCATGAAGAGGTGTACCAGACATGTATGGATGGATTCTTAATTGTTGCCAAGATTTCAGCTTACTATCATCTTGACAATGTACTGGATGATCTGGTTGTGTCTCTCTGCAAGTTCATTACTATCCTGGATCCATCATTGGATGATGAACCAGTCGTGGCCTTTGGAAATGACATTAAAGCAAGAATGGCAACTGAGACAGTTTTTACCATTGCAAACAGGTATGGTGATTTTATTCGTATTGGATGGCGAAATATTCTTGATTGCATCTTACGATTGCACAAGTTGGGCCTTCTTCCTGCATGTATGGCCAGTGATGCAGCGGAGGAGCTTTCTGCAGAAATGGGGAATGCAAAGGCTAATGTAAATTCTTTATTGTCAACTCATCTGCCATCTAGTACACCGAAGAGATCCTCAGGATTGATGAGCAGGTTTAGTCAACTGTTATATCTTGGGGCTGAAGAGCCGAAGTCAGAACCAACTGAAGAGCAACTTATTGCTCATCAGCACAGCCTAGGGACAATCCAGAAATGTCACATAGACAGCATATTCACTGAGAGTAAATTTCTACAAGCTGAATCTCTGTTGCAACTCACTAAAGCTCTCATTAGTGCTGCAGGGCGACCTCAGAAAGGGAACAGCATATCTGATGATGAAGATACTGCAGTTTTCTGCCTGGATTTATTGGTTGCTATTACTCTGAATAACAGGGATAGAATTGGACTTCTTTGGCAGGGTGTTTATGAGCACATATCAACCATTGTACAGTCAAGCGTGATGCCTTGTGCACTGATTGAGAAGGCAGTTTTCGGGCTTTTAAGGATTTGCCAACGATTGCTTCCATACAAAGAGAATATTGCTGATGAACTCCTGAGGTCATTGCAACTTGTCTTGAAGCTTGATGCTCGGGTTGCTGATGCCTACTGTGAGCAGATTACACAGGAAGTTGGTCGCCTTGTGAAGTCAAATGCTTCTCATATCAGATCTCAGTTAGGATGGCGTACAATTGCATCTCTACTATCCATCACAGCCAGGCATCCAGAGGCATCTGAGGATGGGTTTGATGCATTATTGTTCATAATGTCTGATGGAGCCCATTTGCTACCTGCTAATTATATTCTATGCGTAGATGCTGCCAGGCAGTTTGCTGAATCACGTGTTGGGCAGTGTGAGAGATCTATACAGGCTCTTGATCTTATGTCAGCTTCTGTCAGTTGTTTGGCAAAGTGGACCAGTGACGCTAAACAAGCAATGGAGGAAGAGCAAGTTTCAAAGATGTTGCAGGATATTGGGGACATGTGGCTGAGGCTAGTACAGGGACTGAAAAAGTTATGTTTAGAGCAGAGAGAGGAGGTTAGAAATCATGCTTTGTTTTCTCTGCAGAAGTGCTTGGGTGGAGCTGTTGACATTGATCTTACTCATGGTTTGTGGTTACAGTGTTTTGATCTAGTGATCTTCCCTGTTCTTGATGACCTGCTTGAAATTGCACAGGTACAGTCCCAAAAGGACTACAGGAACATGGAAGGCACGCTTATCCTTGCCTTGAAGCTATTGTCTAAGGTTTTCCTTCAGTTATTTCAAGATTTATCCCAATCAACAGCCTTCACCAAGCTGTGGTTGGCTGTACTTGGTCGAATGGAAAAATATATGAAGGTAAAAATTAGGGGAAGGAGAAGCGAGAAGCTTCAAGAACTTGTGCCTGAGCTTCTCAAAAATACTTTGCTTGTTATGAAATCAGGGGGCATACTAGTGCAGAGCAGCGTCTTGAGTGGTAATAGTTTGTGGGAACTGACATGGCAGCATGTGAATAATATTGTTCCAACTTTACACTCTGTGGTGTTCCCTGAGCAGGATTCAGAGCATTTGCAGCACAAAAAGGGTGAGACAGCTGGAGATTTGAGGCCTGGCGAAAATGTTTCTGTGCCTTCAAAAGAAACTGCTGGCCAAGATGGTGCCGGTATTGGTTAATTATTGTTGCAGTGCTGTGGTTACTTGAAGTTGATCTTGCTATATGTTCCTATAAACCCACGATCTCAGTCCTCCATGGTTTTCTTTTTGGACGTTGTCTGGGTTCCAGATTAACTGTGCAAAATATGATAGAGCAGGCTTCTGGTTAGAGTTCAGTATTGCTGAATCTCATGTTGATTATGCAGAATGCGATAGAACAGAATTGTTGGTAGTGTTGGTTTGTAGAATCTCATGATGCTGTCTTTGGTATTCTCTCTTGCTCATATTTGCTTCAGGATGCTAGATACTGGTGTAATTTTTGATGGAGATATACATGTTATAGCTTGAGAACCATTAGAGTGCTCACGCGTAGTAAGGTGTGCTTATAGAGGCCCCCTCTTCTCCCAGTGGCTCGGCCCTGGGCCAGTGAACTGCAAGTTTATAGAATTATTCTCTTTGCTAAATTGTACAGAACTTGAATTTGTTCTCTTTAGATGCGAGATGCATTTTAAGCGGTATGAAGCAAACGACAAATGTATGCAAAGCATCACAAGTATATATTTGAGTGCCCAAGGACTCGCAGATTTCTTTCATTTGATTTTCTTCCTTTGAGCTTCACAATGATATCTCTAAAGGTGGTTCAACTATCAGTATGGATCTCCCTTGATGCAAAAATATCGAAAAGAGATAAAAGAAAACGAATGAATTATAATGAGAATAAATGAATTGGTTGGAGATTTTGATGTTTTTATGTCATTCTCTCTCTGATTGCATGATTATGTAATTTGAGAGTTAAATTAATGTGCTGATACTTTGATATTTAGCTCTTGCAGTTCTTTTTTGCCCACAAAGCCCCTGCAGTTTCATCATTCCCAAAGGAAAAGGAATGAATTATAGAGAGAATAAATAAATTAGATACATATTTTTATGTTTTTATGTCATTCTCTCTGATTGCATAATTATGTAATTTGTGAGAGAATGTTTTGGACGGGAACAGGAAATCAGGAAGCGGCTTTTCGAACCGGCCGAAAATTGGCAACCCGGGGAATCATGGTCACTGGTCAATTTTCTATTTTTTTGTTTTTTTGAAAAATTTAAACCATGTTTCCAAGCTATGTTTTATACATATCTTTACATTATACTCCCTTCAATCCTTAATATAGGATATATTTGGAGTTTATCTCAATCCTAAATACTCCTCCGGTCCTTAATATAAAACATATTTGAGGAATTGATCTTGGTTCTATTTCATATTTTTCATTTTTCTTTTGTAATTTGCCTCTATTGATACTTCATTAACAATAATCAAGGAGAAGGACTGAGGGAATTAAGAAAGATGGCTAGGATATTTTAGAAAATGCATATCATATGAACTAACTAAACTAACTTCCTTAATCTAATCAAATTATGTAAATATGTCTAATATTAAGGACCAAACGAGTATAAGATGTTTTTTGTATTTGTTAGTCGTTTCATAATTTACTCCTATTAATATTGTCTCAACAATAAAAATCAAGGAGGAAGAGGAAAAAGTGAATTAAGAAATATGACCAAGGTGTTTTAGAAAATACATATTATAGTATTTACCTTAACCAACTTTTTTAATCTAATTAAATTAGATAAATATATCTTATATTAAAGATCGGAAAGAAGTAAATATTTAGGGAAAGTTATTTTGCAAGTACTTATATTTTCCCTCAATTTTTGAATTTGATGTCGATGTTTTTCTCTCTCTTAATTAAATATTTTAATTTTACTCAATTAGCACCGTTAACTCCTATATAGGGCGATAAATGCTAACACAACAATGTTACATGCAGCAAAAGTGAAAAGTACCCTGACACGTGTAGCAAAATAAAAATTGAGAGACAGCATATGTACATGCAAAAAATGGTCGATGGCAAAAAAAAAAAATGTAAAATGGTCGTAATTATAAAGAAAAAGCATGTTAATGTGCAAGAAATATGTATATACTATAAAGCTATAAATTTTAAAATAATTATAGACATTATATGAATGTTACATCTCATAATTGTTTTTCTTTTTTAAATTACAAATATATATTAATTTTCTTAAATTATATATATATATATAGATATTGCCAGCTTTCTTAAATTATCTTTTAAAATATCAATAACAACATTTTTGCTAAATTGAGAAGTGGAGCCTCTTACTTTCTTGCTTTCCAATTTTTATATACTAATAAAATAATAGTTATAATAAAAAAAAATAAAAAACTATTCAAACTCATCCCATAAATTTAATTTTATAACATATTACCTTTAATTTTATATTTGACATAAAATCTTAAATATTCGAACCACTGTCCCGATATTTAAAAAAAAAAAAAACTTTAATAATACATGGCAGTGAAAGCAATATTTATCAATACTGTACTTCATAGTTATTTTCTAAAGCATGTATATTTTTTTTATAATTTATACTTTTAAAATTAGAGATATTTTGATCTTGTGTTATTTTAAACTTTTGTTCCACTATTCAATACACATGCTAAGCAAACTTTTTTTGATTAATTATTTTACATATTAAGAATATTTTTATAACTCATTTCTTTCCTTCCTGTTTTTTTAGAAAAATTAATTATTTAATCCTTATAATTTTAACAGTCATTAAATTTAACTCGTCGCCACTTAGTGCATGAAGTTTAGTCCGATTAATGATTTGGTCGTTGCTGTTAGTGAGTCAAAAAGAAAGGTATTGACGTGTCACAAAAGGTCTTAAATTTCAGTCCAATGATGTCTACGTGGCATCAACAAATCAAAAAGGAAAGAATGGAAGTCTGCGGACTTGGCTCGGTCACCGGCGATTTTCAAACTGTCAACCCAACGCTGAACGCCACCAACATCCGCCAGCCTTCACCATTCTTGGAGGCTTCTCTCAAGTCGAGTGATGGTGGCTTTTAATGTCTTCCTTTCCTACCTCCTGTCCTAGAATCTCACCAGTTCATCATTATTAGTTTGTTTTCTTCGGACTTCAGTATGAATATCAACCAGTACGGTCCTTAGTCACCTTCCAAAGGCAAAAGGGCAATCTCATGGAGCCTTTCTTCCCCCACCCCTGTAAAGACAAGGTCGAAATCGAAATCATACTTGGCGCCAATAATCGACCTTGCCACCTACTTCCTGCTCCGAGACCGTTCACCCGCTGGGTTGACAGTTCCGATCCTTTTTCATTCAAAATTTTTTGTATGTTTCTCAGACTTGGAGCAAATGCTGGATGCCTCATAGACATCATTTGACTGTGACACATCAGCACCTTCCATTTTGACTCACTGATAGTAAGGACCGAATCATGAATCATAAAACAGACTAAAGTCAAATTACAAGGATTAAATAATTGATTCCCTCCAATCTAACAAACCAAACAAGATAACATACCCTCCTCTCAAATCGTTTGAAGGGAGGGAGGGGAAGGGGGTAAATTACAATTTTAGATGGGAGAAACCCAAAATTTACCCTCTCATTCTTTTAAATTTTGGATTTCCACTCAAAATTTATCCTCTCATTCCTTTTAAATTTTAGATTCTCGTCCTAAATTTAAACACCTTCAACCAAAAATAGTAATTTAAACACCCCCCAAACCAAACACACCCTTAGTGTTTTCATTCCTGCAGAAATCTTTTAACATACTAAATAGGCCTGAGTGCTCTTGCCCGTCCCTAGTCCATGTAAAAATAGTCTTTCTTGAGTGTAATGCATAAATTGTTGGCAGCAAAATTTGTTAGGAGGAATTGTTCGGTTTTGACAGTAATGTGTAACATTTGCTAATGAATAACGTATGAAAATAAATTACGAATGGTTTGTTGGTTAAGAAGGAAAATTCTCGAGTGACAGGCGTTCAAAGTTATATATATATATATATATAGCATCATGAGACTCTTCTTTATTTTACAAAATAGTGCCGCCGCAATGATTATTTTGAGAATTAATTATTTAGTATTTACATAGAAGAAAAGACCTACAAGACTGAGCTTACAAAAATATACTTATTATGCCTCTCAAAAAAGGCAGGGGATCCTTAGAAACTAATTATCTCTCGAGGTCTACACTTCCTTATCCTGATTCGGATACCACCATCCTTTATGCTTCCACCATCCATAATTTGACAGCACTGCCTTCTTGGAGCCTGCTTCAATACAGCAAAAACAGTATCATTAGTTTAGAAGCCTTGTATAAGCTAAAAACGTGAAGAGTTTAATGGTCAAACTAATATATTATTAACAGCATTATGAAAAACTTGGCGATGATTTACATATGGAAGTGACGGAGATTTAAGGGCGTGTTCGGTGTGTGTGTGTGTGTGAGTGAAAGAGATAGAGAGAGATACATTCTTCCAATATTCTGGGTCCAGCTTCAAGGCAGAAACTCTGATCCTCTGAGCTTCCACATTATCTGCATTTGGGTTCAAGCACTTGCGATCCTTGTCTACAAATCTCTTGTAGCTAGTGAAACTCCCACTTCTACCAACCTCTTCAATCTGATCCAGGAAATATCTAACTGGCTCTTGGCATGGGTCGGAGCTCATAGGTCGAGTGTTGAAAGTGAAGGGACCCTCACTCCAACTTCGCCATGTCCGAAATGTCAGTAATGGTGTCTGCAAATCCTTAGGCGTCAACACTGTTGGGTAAATTTGTACCGAGTAACCCCACGAAATGGATATTGACCATTTTCGTTCATGATCATAGCAAAAGCTTTGCTGTAGTATCCGAGCCGGGTCAACGCGGTATGCCCGAAGGAGGTTCTCCAATGAATCTCTCTGAGTCTGGTTGGGAAACAATGGACCTAAGGAGTCAAGGTGGTGGAGAGACACTAGCGGTGCCATTGGGTGAGCTGCCAAAAGGCCATGTGGATCCCCTCTTATGTCAAGCTGAAAGAAAAAGGATGAGGCCACAAAATTAGTTTCTTGTAGATACAAGAGCAGCAACGAAAATGATATTTCGATACCTATGTCCCAAGTAACATGGAATGAAGGCAAGAAAAATTAGACACTATTTCAAAGGCTTCATATCCTTCAAAAACTTTTAACATCGTATGGGTATAGCTAAAATTAGTAAGAATGAAGAGAAGATGCATCGTCCTGGACCTAGCTGTCAGGTATACATAGTGAACACGAATGTACTATTTCGGTCTATGAAAATTAAAAGCCGACTTTTCTGCCACAAGTTCTTGGTCAGTATAAATCAGGACAACCAACCTACAGGGACAAAGATTAAACAAATATATGTCCTAGAAGAATGGCTGTCATGACCCATATTAGTCCATTAGTACCAATAATTAAGATTAAACTAATATATGGTCCATTGAGCAGGCGGGGCCCCTGCCTATCGTAATGGTCAGAAATTCAAGGTCAAAGAAGCATATCAAACTTCAAATTTAGCACCTTATAGAAAAACCACATAAAATTGGGTGGAACTTGAAATCGCTAGGGTAGTGGCTGCATAGCCCCAACCTCTAGCCCTAAACACCATCACAAGCCAATCTAGAAAGACTAAAAAGAATATACTATTCATTTCTTAAACAAAACTTTCGTGCAACTTCTTCATGAAAAATAGTTTTTATCAAATACCAACCAGACATTTAATAGTATTTTCGTATTTCAGCCATGCCAGCTGACATTATTGCCGGTTCTGTTTTCTAGCATGCCGCAGAACATCCTCAATGCCTCACTCTTTCCTCAAAGTAATTTATTATTATAACTACCTATTCTAACATCCTCATTTAAAATTGTTTCAAGCAAGTGTAATAACATTTCCAATAGTCCAAACCCAGATTAATATTTTCTCTCGAACTTTCCTGCTTCCGCTACATTTTGCAAGGGGGGAAAAAGCTAATGAGCCTTTGCATAGTCCTCTTCATTCTCTTAGCGAGAGAGCTTGCATTAATTTTCAACTCTCACTTGCATCTCTACTGACCTCAACATGGAGGCATAAAGAAACCATTTCAACTTACCAAATTAAAAATTAAAACATAATATGTGCCAATAAATACTCGGGCAAAAAATGGAGATAGTGCGCACCTGATGGAAGCCACTCTCTTTTGTAAGAGGCACACCAATTTCGCTTACACAAGCCCAGATCCTTTGATCAGAACCATAGAAATAGTAGTATCTGTTTAGACAACCGTCCAATATTTTGGCTAGTTGAGCTGCTAATGCATAACTAACTGCAAATCCACCACCACCAAAAGCCATGTCATAAGCATGCATCACATCTTGTTCCACACTCTCAGAATTCCCACCAATATAATACATTTGATTATAATCATACTTTCCTAACACTGTAACTAAGTTCTCTGTGAAAAAAACTGTATCGTCGTCTCCCATTACAAACCACCTCACATTTGGCAATCCAAGTTTAAAGCTTTCATAAACTATCCGAGCTATCCTAACAGCAGACTGTGAGTGCAAGTACTTGAACTGGGTCCAGTCCTTCGAGATTTGATATGGGATTAACACTTCAAGATGCAAATCATCATAGCCAGGTTTCTTGTCAAGCCACACAAAACCTCTAGAGGTGTTTGGATTCCACCAAAGATTACTGTAACCACTGCGGCTATGCCATGTCTTAGCTGAACCACCAATGCCAAATAAAATATGTGAGATGTTAGTGGGTCCGCTATCCATATCTGAAGAATTATGGAAGGCATGTAAATGGTCTGGTAATGGGAACCACCCCGCTGGTTTAGAAAATGATGAGTGAAGAGCAAGTGAAACAGATGCAATGAGGCAGACAAGTATGCCAATTCTTATCAAGACTAAGAATACATCTCCTAGTTTTTCAGGAACAAAACAAAATTTGGATGCTTTAACAGGGTCTTGAGAAATCTCCAAGCGAGCGTGATTAATCTTCTCCCTGTAACATTTGATTTAAGATTTCAGACAGATATATTATGAGAAATTGTTCCTTATACATTTTTTAATTAAAGAAAGTGGCCATAGAAACAATGTCCTTACATTACAGCCCAGTGTTGTTGAAGAGTCCGGTTTGCTAAAGTAGTGATGGAACCTCTTTGCTCACCAGAAGAATTGACCATCCAAATGGAAAATGACCTGAATTTGCTTATTCAGTTAGCACAGTATTATTTTTCGTTGCCGATTATTTCTTTTGTATATGATATTCAAGATACAAAATAATGCTGGCCTTTTCATCATCACAACAAATGCACTCCCTCATATCATAACGGTAGATTTGAGGCTCCAAACTAAATCATTCCAACTACGGGTTCCTAAACGACATGCCCAGTTGTGTTTGATCAACGATGTAAAAAAGAACCCAAAGACGCAAGTTTAGAATGACTAGTGATAGGTTAGGCTCTATTTTGTTCTTGGCCTAACGGGCAGGTGAAGAACTTTAAACTGGAAACTGAATTAGGAATGAGGTAATAGTATGGGAAACAAAGAAATATATACATACATCAAAAAGAGATTCCGGCTTCAACAATTCGCCGGTGTGCAATTGAAAATTTGGGGATTTACTAGAAGTGCTAATAAAAGCTGCATATTGAAAAACAATACGTGCAACAGAGGAAACAACAAAAAAAGAACGTTTTTCAAGTGAAAAGGCATACAAGCCAAATCAGAGTTTCAATGTGCACAGCATAATCAAGCTAGTCTACGCTTTTTGGATTGTCACGCTGGATAATTAAACAAAATGCTTAAGCAGCCAGCGGAGCATGTTAAAAAAAATTGAAATAAAAAGGACATAAGCCAGACAGAGACAGAGGAATATATTTCCAAGAATATGGCAAGCTTTCTTTCGTTTTTTTAAAAGATATAATTGAAGTAACACATCTTACCTCGAGATTACTATCAGATTAGTAGAAATGAATCTAGGGATTAGATTTCTATTACCGTTTTCGTCATACGAGTAGTGATACCTTCTTCAATTGCGATTCGTTGTAGCTTTAATCACTGGGAAATTGCCAACATAGAAAGAAGATAAGAAAGGAAATATTATATTGAAGGCAAAAATCTTGGCAGAGCAGAGGAGGAGGCAGAAAAAGACGAAGAGGGGAAAACCGCGGACGCAGACTTTTCAGCCCACTCCATTAGCAGAAGTGGGGTGAGTGTGAGTATCGTCGAACCAACGTGCCACTTTACCTTGTAATTGAACAATCAACGGCGAGCAACCTCTCACCGTTTATGATGCCTACATTCTCTGTTGTTTGTTTTTCTTTCCTTTATGTGCCTCCTGTTTCCACTTTAAATGTGTGCCATACGTTAGAATCCACACAGACACAGGTCCTATGCTCATTCGCTCTTGAGGTGAGACCACTTCATGGGAAAGAAAACTACTCCCACCACAGAGCGAGGGAATGTCACCGTCCCGTCGTACCCTTTCACCGCGTGTTAAGCCCTTTTACCCACTTGTTTCTAAATAAATATAAGTTATAATTGATTTTTTTTATATTAAAAAAATTAAATAAGTTAATTAATCATATCATATTTTATATATCAATTTATAAATTAAATAAAATAGTTTTAAAAAAATGATAAATATAAGTACTTCAAGGTAATTTAATTACCTTTCTTAATATTTCCAAAAAATTCATCTCTATCTTATATTTAAAATATAATGGAATAATTTTTAAATGGATAATTAATCAAAAAGTCCTTATAATTTCAATCCTTTTTTATTTGGATCCCTATAATTTTTTTTTTTGTGAGATCCTTACACTTTCACTTGTTTTTTAATCATATCCTTATAGTTTTTATTTTTATTTTTATTAGGTCCTTAGGCCTTGTTTGGTAAGTGGCATTGGGGGTTAGGGACTAGGATTGGGTTAGAGATTGAGCTAAGTTGTATTGTTTGGTATGTGAGAGGCTGGAGATAACCCACGATTAGGAGTACCACGAAAGTGGGATTGCTGCAAAACCACCTCCCCCCGATGTTACATTTTCAATCATGGGATTGCAAATGTTAGAGACAAAAATATCCCCGTTTATAATATTTTTTGGACAAAAATGCCCGCTATCAATTTTAATAATAAGGATATTTTAGTTTTTTCAAAATTTATGAAGGATTAGAAAATAAAATTAATTCAAATATTTCATCTAAATATTATCACATACCAAACATAATTTAAACCTTCAGCCCCAATCTCAATACCTATCTCTATCCCAATGCTAATCTCAATCTCAATCCATCAAAATCAGTACCTCGTACCAAACAGGGCCTTAGAGTTTTACATAGCTTTCAATTTGACTTTTATAGTTTTTAATTTATCAATTTAATTTGAAATTAAATAAATACATTTCATTAAAAATATTAATAAAAAATTTAGGGAAAATCCCTTATAAATAACTTTACAAATCCTAAAAGACAAAAACTTGTTTTGGATATTCATAATCCCAGAGATGTGTTAATACTTGATTTGTCTTTTTTGAAATTTAACAGAAATGACATAAATGCCCTCATTAAATCTCATTTTTACTTTATTTTGTCATCTCTCTCTCTCTTCTTCTTCTTCTTCGAGTTCCATATCAAGAGGGTCTAACAAAGGTGATTGAGACAACCTCTTCCAACAACTGTGATGGTAGCCTTGGCCTCTTCTATCAATGATGAAAGGCAATAGCGGCGTCCTCTAGCAATGAAGAAGAAGAAGGGGCATGAAGATTTGGGTGGAGATGGTACCTTCACTTCTGGAATTCCATTGGAGGTCTTCTAGTACTCCCAAGCTTGACATAATCCCTAAGGAAGATCTGGATTTTCAAGAAAACGATTCTTTCGACTTTTGATTTCACAAGTTGAAAATTTTCACAAAAATTTTACAAGTTCGGATGAGGTTTTTATAAGTTCTCGAAAGAATTTTACAAGTTACATATCAAAATTTACAATATTTGATAAAGGTTTCACAAGTTCTGATAAAGATTTCACAAATTCGAATAAGGTTTTCAAAAGTTCTTAAATAAATTTCACAACTTCCTTAAAAAATTTCATAAGTTGCAAATCAAAATTCTGAAGATTTGATAAGGATTTTCACATATTCTAATAGAAGTTTCACAAGTTTGGATAAGGTTTTCACAAGTTCTGAAAAAAATTTCACAACTTCCTTAAAGAATTTTACAAGCTGTAAATCAAAATTCACAAGATTTTATAAGGGTTTTCACAAGTTTTAATAGAGGTTTTATAAGTTCGGATAAGATTTTCATAAATTCTAAAAAGAATTTCACAAATTCAAATTAGGTTTTCACAACTTGCAAATCAAAATTCACTTCTGATAAAGGTTTCACAAGCTATAGTAATAATTTTACAACTTTGGATAAGATTTTCACAGGTTCTCATAAAAATTTCACAACTTACAAATCAAAATTCAATTCTAAAAAGGGTTTCACAAGTTCAGATAAGGCATTCATAAGTTCATATAAAATTTTCACAAGTTCTCAGAAGAATTTCCCAAGCATGTGGAAGAGTGTATCCAACCACAAAAGGGAAAGTGAATTAGTGGAATCCACACACAATGCAATAGAAATCCTGCAAGCTTTCACTTGCTGCCAAATAAGAGTACTCAAACTTCTCGATGAGCCAAGAAAACGTCTTCGAGCCATTGTTTCTAAAGGATTTGAGGAACAAGACAATGTTCTTGGCTTGAGAAGAGCCAGCCTTGTCAAAGCCGTCAGAGATGGGCTCGATGGCGACGATGGAGTTGACGGTGTATTTCATGTTGGCGATAGTGGCTTTGACGCCCTTAAAGACTAGCCTTTTGGCGAATTGAAGGAGATGAAAGCATTGAATTCAAAAGGAAAGCAAAAGCAAAAACAAATCACTAGTTTAATCTAGAGGGGGAAAACAAGCAAAAACTTTCTAGAGAGGATGGTGCATGGCTCCCACTTGAAGATGCTAGTGGTGAATGTTTCAGGATGCATAGGGAAGGCAAAACAATAATCAGAAAAAATAGAAAGCAAAGAAGCTAGAGAGAGAGGTGGCCGTGCAGAGTGAGGAAGAAAGCGAAGGGGTATATAAGTGATGGACAATTTTATAGTTTCATTTTAATTTTCAAAAAGACTCATAAGGCATTAACACCTATTTAGGAATATGTATATTCTTTACACCTATTTGTCTTTTAACATTTTTGAAGATCTTTTTAAGGAATTTTCCCAAAAATTTAAACCAATAATTATATAATTAGATAAATAATTAAAATAATAAACTTTTATATTAGTAATTTATATAAATATAATAATTAATTATAATTATATTATAGAAAATTTATTATTATCGTTTGAACTCTATGATTATAAAAATAAATAATGTAAATATAGGTTCAGTTACAAATTTGACATAATATTTAAGTAAAATTAATAGAATAAATTTCTATTTATAGAATATTTTTATTTATACAATAATGTTAAAAATTATATTTAATAATATTATGTTTTATAGTTGTAGAAGAATATTATTAGAATTTATAGAATAAGGAATAGAAAAATTATAGGGACCTAGTTTAAAATTAGATAACACTATAAGGACATGATAAAAAGAAAAAAAATTATGGGGACTTGATTAAAAACAAATGAAAGTATAAAAACCTAGTAAAAAGGGGGTGGAATTACAAGGACTTGATTAAAAATTGACTAAAACTATAAGGACCTATGAATTAATTATCTCATTTTTATTAATAAAATGATACATGTTTGTTTTTATTAATAGTAAACTGATACCCGCATGGTTGAAATGTGATGGGAATTAGGCCATCTAACCTCTTACCCAGCAAGCAATAAGTTGAGGAGGAGTAAACAACAAAAATATTTCAGGAAAGAAAAGAAAGAAATTTATTAGCTAGGCTTCAACATAAACATAAACAAGAGTAATTTACATAGGAGGGGTTGTTTACTTGTCATTAGAAGAGGAGGAGGTAGCAAGATGCCCACAGTAAATCAACGGTCTCAGGTTTCAACGATTTGCTGGTCTTCGGTTCTGACTATCTGATCTGGTTTTGATGATTTGTTCTGCTTCTTCATCGAGTTGATCCATTTCTGTCGTGCTGCTGATTTGGATCTTTAGATCTGTTTCAGTCTACCTGCTTCTCTAAACCGTCAAGCTGCTTTCGTAAAGCTACTAGCTGGAGAGAAGAGAAGAGATTTGAGTTGAGAGAGTGTCTGTGATTCCGTCGATTGGCTCCCAATCTGGCGTATCTTCCAGGTTTGTCTTTGTTGATTCTATGATCTATTTTCTCCGTCGTTCTTGTTATAGTGTTGTTGTTCTGGTTTTGAAAAGGATAAAAGAGGTAGTTTCTGAGTAAGATTGTCAAGCTTTAAACTCTGAAGTATTTTCTCATCGCAACCTCCGTTTTAACGGCTTAGGGTCGCGGCTGGGTAAAGTGTCTGTGGTCTATTGCCTATTATGCTTGAGCTCCTTTAAACAGAGTGCAAGTAATGAGCGAAAGGGAGAGAGATCGAAGCCATGAGAGAATGAATCCATCACTGAGAGTAGAGGAGATTGAGGTCTTGGAGCGTAATACGAAGAAAATTCGTGATGATGATGTAAAATTCACAAATAAACAATCTTTAGCCCCACAAGTAGAGGATTGGATGAGTGATTATACTATTGGAGAGGACACCAATACACCAGAGATGTCCAAAAGGTCATACAAGGACATGCATTGAGGATCAGATGTTAAAGGATGTTTCAGATGAAGAAGATGATTGGTGGAAAAGGGATGGTTGGAAGTCAAGGATTGAGGTAGAGATGACACAAAAGGGACCAAACATTATTGTGTCTTCAGAGTTTAGGAAGAAGCTAGCACGGAAATGGTCGACATTGTTGTTCGTTAGACTTCTTGGACGGATGGTGCGGGAGGATCAATTGGGTTGCAAGCTACAACAACTGTGGGGATGTAGAGGGGAAGTCGAAACTATTGAGATAGGTTTCGGGTATTTTCTGGTATGCATGAATAATAAGAAGGATTATGACTTTACGTTGACAGGTGGCCCTTGGTTATACATGGATCATTATCTGGCAGTACAGCCATAGAAGTTAGAATTCGATCCTGATGCTGATGAGGTCTCTAAAATCACAGCATGGGTAAGAATTTCTAAGTTTCCTGTTGATTTCTATAACAAGGGTATTTTATATGTTGTTGGTAACTACATTGGATGGGTTTTGAAAGTGGATACAAATACTCTTCAGCAAACTAAAGGGCGTTTTGCCTGTATATGTGTCGAGGTCGATTTGAGTGCGCCTTTACTCCCATCCTTGTTAATAAATGGGAAAGAAAAGAAGATTTTTTGTGAGGGCTTGCATTTGATTTGCTTCTCATGTGGGCGATATGGTCATGACACTGAACATTGCCCTAATAATCAAACAATAAACACGTCAAAATCGTTATGTATGGCGAACCCGTCGGTTTCTACAAATACAACACCAGAGCATATAGCTTTTGAGACAGTCGCTGGAATGTATGGTGAGTGGATGGTGGCGTCACGCAGGAGAAGGGGGCAATGGATCTCAAATGTAGGGAACAACAATTATGGGCATGAGTTACGTTCTCGGAATATGGGAGGAGAATCACGTTTTGAGGCTCTTAATGCTGAGGATATGGGAACTAATGATGGAGGTCATGGTAATAGCATAAATCAGGGGAAGATTCGTGTTAGTTTAAAGCCAGGAAAGAGATCGCGTGAATTAAAGGTTAAATCTAGTCACTTATCTGAATCAAATAAAGGGAGTAAAGGGAATAATAGATCGAATATTTTAAATGTAGGGAGAAAGGAGAGAATTTGTGATTCTGTGAATAATGTTGGCCTCTTAAAAAAGTTGAATAAACCACGTGGGATCCAGGCAGATAAGAAGAAGGGGATTGAAGAAGGAGCTTCCCAAGGATCTTATATGTTGAATTCTCATCTGTCAACCCAAGAAGTTGGACCATCGAGTAATTCGATTGGGGAGGTGGGGTCAAAAATAAAAAAGAATGTTATAAAAATAAATTCCATTTCCCCCACTATTCGTATACAAGCATCCAACCCTCTTGACCCAGGTGCAGAAGGAGGGGAATTTCTTGAAACTCAAATTAATCCACTTGGAGGCATTGGTGACATGGTGATGCATGGTGTTAAGGCTGTGCAGGAGGGTCATATGGCTCAATAATGTTTGGTTTGGTTGTGTTCTTATTCTTTTGTATTAATTTTTTAATGATTATTATGACTTGAAATACCCGGGGTACCCGTGGTGCCTCTTTTTGCAGGTTAATTAGCGATGTTGTGGCCAGGCATGGTGTTAATTTTTTTGCTTTGCTAGAACCTAGACAGGTTGGGATGAAAGCAAAGCTCATTGCTAGGAAACTTGGTTGGACGAATATGCACGTCATTGAAGCACGAGGATTCAGTGGAGGTATATGGTTGTTCTGGGACTCTATGTTATCTTTCTCTGTGACTTATTCAGGGAATCAATTTATTCATGGAATGGTAAATAAAGGCACAAGTGATGAGTAGTCACTTACTGTGGTTTATGGGCATCCAAATATGTTTATTAGATGCCAGCTTTGGAAAACTCTTGAGGATATTCAACAGTTGGTTGTTGGAGGATGGGTAGTAATTAGAGAATTTAATGTTGTTTCCTGTCCTGAAAAAGCTGGAGTAAAAATCATAGGGAGAATACTTGTATTGATAGGTCCTTCCGAAATTGGCTTTTTGGTAGCAATTTAATTGATATTGGTTTTAATGGACCTCAATTTACTTGGGGCAATTTGACTAGACAGAGCAGAATAGACAGAGCATTGGTGAATAACAGCTGGTTTATAAATAACCCTAATGCCATAGTTACACATCTGCCAAAATATAAATCCGATCATTATCCGGTGTTGGTTGATACTGAATCCCATGTTCTTAATGCTAAGAATTGAAGGCCTTTTAGATTTTTTACCCCATGGGTTATGCATGATGAATTCAAGGACTTTGTAAAGTCTCATTGAGGGGTGGAAGATGATTAGTGCGGATCTGTTAAACAGTTTACTGAGGACTTGAGGTTATGGAATAAGGAGGTCTTCTGTAACATCTCTTATATGAAAGATAGATTATATAGAAGATTAGATGGGATTAATGCAAAGATGGTTTTGGGAGGTTTCTCGAAGTACCTTGAGAAATTATGAGGGGAGCTATGGGGCGATCTTGAGAAGCTCTTGGCACGAGAAGAAGTCATGTGGATTCAATACTCTCGAGCTAACTAGTATATGGATGGGGATAGAAATACTAAATATTTCCATTTTATGGCTAATGGGAGATGGAGAAGGAATAAAATAGAGGCCTTAAAGCTTGACTCTGGGAAGTGGACATATGATGTAGTGGAAATTATGAGAATGGGAAGCCAGTTTTTTGAAAGTTTGATAAGGAGACCTACATATATAATGGATCCTTGGTATTCAGATGCACATATCCTGATATTGACAATATGAATTTTCTTATTCTAGGGAGATTGGTTGCAGATCCGAGATTAAACGAGCTTTGTTTGATATGGGACCTCTAAAAGCGCCAGAACCTGGCGGTTTTAATCCGTTATTTTACTAGATCCAATGGGAAACCGTGGGACCGTCAATTATTAGCTTAGTTAAAAGAGTTTTTGATGATCCAATGTGGATTTGGCAAATCAACGGTACTCAAATAGTACTCATACCTAAAGTGGACCATCCAGAGACAATTCGTGATTTTCGCCCCATAAGTCTTTATAATGTTGTGTACAAAATAATTATGAAGGTTATATCAAATAGACTCAAGGTCGTCATGCCTTTAGTAATAGCCCCAAACCAGTGCAGTTTTGTTAAAGGGCGTCAGAGCTCAGACAATGTTATCCTAGCACAGGAGATCATTCACTCTATGAAGTCCTTAAAGAGGAAAAAGGGTTTTATGGCTATTAAGATAGATCTGGAGAAGGCTTATGACCATGTTAGACGGAGTTTTATAACCGACTGTTTAATAGAGCTCAAGATCCCTGAATATCTTCTTAAAGTTATCCATGCTTGTATGTCGACGTCTAAAATGCAATTGCTTTGGAATGGAAAGGCTACTAATATGTTTTGTCCTTCCCGTGGTGTTCGACAGGGTAGCCCAATATCACTGTACCTTTTTGTTATCATGATGGAAAGGTTGGGACATCTTATCCAAATGAAAGTAAAAGAGGGTGACTGGCAGTTGTTTAGGCTCTCTAAACAAGGTACTCCTGCCTCATTTCTTTTTTGCTGATGATCTCTTTTTGTTTGCAAAAGCAGATCTAGATCACGCAGGGGTTGTGAAGGCCATCCTGGATGACTTCTCCGACATTTCAGGACAGAAAGTGAATGCTGGAAATCAAGAATTTACTCTCAAGGAATGTTAATCACATCAGGTGTAAAGAAATTAGTGAGTTCTTGAATTTTACTCCGACGTCGGATCTAGGGAAATAGTTGGGAATGCCTTTATTACATAAAAGAAGCTCAAAGGCAACATATAATTTCCTCCTGAATAAAATGGTTGCTCGTCTGGCCAATTGGAAATCCAACATGTTATCAATGGCAGCCAGACATACCCTAGTGTCTTCTGTAATGTCGGCTATGCCATCTTATGCTATGCAGACAATGCCTCTTCCTTTGGGAACTTGTGATGAAATTGATAAACGATGTCATAACTTTTTCTAGAGAAGTAGCTCGGCCAACAGAAAGCCTCATCTAGTTTCCTGGGATTTGGTGTGTGCTTGAAAAGAGGATGGAGGCTTGGGTCTTAGGAAGGCTCGTTATAAAAACCAAGCATTCATGATGAAGCTTGGATAGAGTATGATTAATAGACGAGACTCGTTATGGGTCAGGTTTTTGCGAGAAAAGTATAAAGCTGGCAATGATATTATTCCTAAATTTGAGAAGCGTCGGTCGGAGTCTAGTACATGGAGGGGTATCCGTAAAAGTTGGGAGAAGGTCACAGATAGTATAACATGGAGAGTTAAGTTACTGATGGCCAGAACATTTCTTTCTGGAATGATATTTGGGTGCCACACTTGGACAAGCTTCACAGTTTGGCAACTCGAGCATTTCCACGAGATGTTACTAAATGAAGAGTAGCTGATTGTATCACTCCCTCCAGACAGTGGGATATGAGCAAGTTTGATTATATACTTCCAGGACATGTATGTACAGCTATTAGACTTGTCAATATCCGTTAGTTAAATAGGGAGGATTTCCCGGCATGGAGGTGGTCTTCTGATGGAATATTCTCCCTAAGCTCTACTTACAAATATCTAATGGGTACCCCGCGGCCTTAAGCTAAATACCGGTGGAGATGTGTTTGGAAAATGAAGGCCCCCCAAAGGTATCGTACTTTTTTGTGGCTGTGTTTTCACGGGCGTTTAATGACAAACATGGTACGGTTCCAGCGTGGTAGTCATCCTACGGGTACTTGTGAAATTTTTCATAATTCACGCGAGTCAATTCTTCACGTTCTTCGGGATTGCCTGGACACTTCTGAGTTCTGGTATGGTTTTGTACCGCTGAGTTGGCATGAGCTGTTTTTTGGCATGTTGGATAGGAATGATTGGCTTTCATGGTGTATAGGGAGAAAAGACATAGTTCAGGGATTGGAGTTTCATCTTTGGTTTACTGTCCTATGCGATATATCTGGTTGGCTCATAATGAACATTGCTTTAAAACAATTCTTGGAGTAGTAAGGCCATTTGAGCCCATACTCGTGCCGTTTAGCATGGGGTAATATAAGCCTGCTTCGAAACTATAATAAGGAAGGAAGTCGTCCCTATTGGAAGCCACCACCACTTGGGTAGGTGAAGATTAATACTGATGAATCCAAGAGTGACAACTTAGGGAAGCGTACTTGTGGAGGTGTATTGCGAGATCACAATGGTGAGTTTTTGCCGGGGTTTATGTATCGGATTGGCCATGGGACTGTGGTCTCTACTGGAGCTTGGGGTGTATTGTGGGGGCTTAAGCTTGCATGGGATAGAGGATACAGAAAAATTCTTATTGAGTGTGATTGCAGTGAAATTATGGGACTGATTCAGGCCACGGTGTCGTAAGAACACCCAGATTTTCACCTTATCATGGAAGTTCACACGTTGATGGACAAATAATGGGAAGTGGAGATGCTCCATTGTGCTCGAGATGTTAATACAGTTGCAGATGCTATGGCAAAGGAAACTTGGAAAATGGTGATGGATCTCCAGATCACCGATTTGCCCCCTATAGCTATTATAAGCTTGTTAATTACTGATAATAATAGGTTTAGACTGTTTGTTAATTCAAGAGGATAATCCCTAAGGTGGTTATAGTATTTCATGTACTATCAAAAAAAAAACAAAGAAGAAGAAGAGGAGGAGGCTTAAAGAAGAAGCAGGAGGTAAGGCATTTGGATTAAAGTTGGAAGGCGAAGTAATTAAAGGAAGAGTAGTGGCGGGACATTGATTTATGAAAGGCATTGGTTGGAAGGCGAACTAATTAATGATTAAGACGCAGCATCCTTTTATTTCTCTCTTGTATCATCATGCATGCATGGAACTAACTATAGGTTTGGCTGAGGCCCCTCTTGTTGGTTTCCTGGATGATAATATTCACGTACTGTACATGCCAAAGCCAAAGCCAAAGCATGAAATGGCCAGGCCACGTTTTACCACTCTTGTTTCCAGACTTGCTTCAATTACTCCCACTGGTTATTTTTATAAGCAATATTTATTTTTATTGTGTAAAATAAACTGAAAGTTAAGATTAGTTAAAAACAATAAATGTGTTAAAAATAATGTCATGTTTCTTCCAAATATGCCCATGTTTATGAAAAGAGCTCATGAGAGAGAATGAATAACAAATATAAGAGAAAATTAATGGTGAGTGGGGGATAATTAATATAAAAATTTGTATTTAATAGGGGTAGAAAAGGAAAAATTAATTTAAATTTTAAGACACAAAGAAAAAAATTTTTATAAAAAGAACCAATCTCAAGAATGAGAAAACATTTTATAAAAAGGATAAGAGGTAGTAACATTCTAATATCCTCTGCTTTGCCAATGCCTTCCTTACTCTCCCTTTTAACCTAACTTTTTCAAGCGTCCCTTGTGTCCTTCTCAGACGTTATATATAGGAATAATTAATTTGCATATCCTTATAATTTTAACTAATTTTTAATTAAGTTCCTATAATTTTTTTCCTTTTATCAGGTTTTTATACTTTCACTTATTTTTTTATCAAATTCTTGTTGTTATTTTTCTAATTATCAGGTCCTCATAGTTTCACATGATTTTTAATTAAGTGTATGAACCTTTTTTATTATTTCTTTAATAAGTTCTAATAATATTCTTATATAAATATAAAATAAAATATTATTATGCATTATATTATTAAATATTATTCTATAAATACCAATATTGTATACATAATAAATTATTATGATAAATTTATTGAACATTCTTTTTTATGTAATATTTTAATATTCTTCATAATTTTTGAATTAAAATATATTTATATGATATATTTTTTAATTCTAATTTTTATAATTATAAAGTTTCAATTACAATAATAAATCTGTCTAAAAATTGAATAAAATTATAATTAATTATTGAAAAATTAAGAATTAATTATATTAATTATTTTTTTGAATTATATAATTATTAATTAAATTTATTATGAATAAATTATATTTTTAATTATTATTCATTTATTTAATTTTCAATTAAACTAATAAATTAAAATCCAAAAATACCTAGAAGGTCTGACCACCCCCTCTCCCTCATACTAAATTACAGAGACATGCACGCTAGCCAACCATCTCATTCATCAGGCATCCCTCTGATCAGCAGATTTTCTTTAATTTGGAACGAAAGGGCTTCTGCATAAGACATGTAAGGATATTGGCTGGGTGTCTTATTCTGGGAATGAATGAATGTGCCCAGAGAAGGTAGCGCCATTACCCCCACGCAGAGCCCTTTCACTTATATTATCTGACCGTTTCATCATGTGTTGGTTCAATCCCTCACGTTAATGATCTATTACGTACACTCTTGTCTACCTTGTAAGTATGTAGTCGTTTAGGTGTGCTTTGAGCTCTGAGTGTAAGGCACGGCCAGGTTTTAGTTTTGAGAATTAGGGTCTGTTTGGTGTGAGGGAATTGGAGGGGAGGGGAGGGAAAATTTTTATGAGTTGAATTTTAAAAGATTGAAGAAGTGGGGTAATAAAATTTTAATAAAAAGAATATATAAGATAAAAGAGTAAAAAAAATTAATTAAAAATTTTTAACCCCACTTCTCTAATTTTTTTAAATTCAACTCAAAAATTTTTTCCCTCCACCCACTTTCCCTCCCCTTCCCTCAGACCAAACAAGCCCTTAGTGTCGGCAACTTGTTGGTAAATAATATTAATTATCTCATTGATGCTGATGAGTACCATAGGCACTACATGTGCTGGTATTGGAAAGCTGATAAAAAAATAAGCGAGAGTACGTGGGTGTTTATTTTATTAGCTTTTCAACTGTTTTTTATGAATATGGCATCGTCGAGACATGGCATTGACGGATTATTAAGTGATCGGCGTCTTCTGTTTGAGTATTTATTTAAATATGTTTGCTAAGGCCAATAAATACATACATTTTTCTTTTAAAATTTTTATAGCTTCTCAGATGAAGATTACGTAGATATATAGTGCTTAAAAATAATGAAAATATTTAAAGTCTTGTTTTTGGAACAAAAGAATAAAAACACGGATGACTCAACAACTTTGTTCGATATGGTTGGAAAAGGCGGTTTATAAATATTGTAATGAAACCGCCCGCAGCGGAAGGTTTTGCATTAGACAAATGAAAAAGAGGGGAGTTGGAGAGAGTAGATGAGATCTGGGATCAGGCATGGCGGCGAGGGCAGATGGGGGGAACAGCAGGTGGTGTCTCCGGGGCATGACGGCTCTTGTCACCGGCGGCACTCGTGGAATCGGGTCCCTTATCTTTGGGTTCTTATTATTTGTACGCAGTGCGTGTGTTTGTAAACTAATTAAGTTCATGTTGGTTCAGGCATGCGGTGGTGGAGGATTTGGCCCAGTTTGGGGCCTCCGTGTACACGTGCTCTAGGACCCAAGCGGAGCTCCACAAATGCCTAAAGGAGTGGCAGGACAAGGGCTTGACGGTTCATGGGTCTGTCTGTGATGTGTCCTCCCCATCCCAGAGGCAGCACCTTATTCAACAAGTGGCTTCTAAATTCAACGGCACCTTAAACATTCTTGTGAGTTCAAGTGAATATAACTACCTACATATACGGTTTCAATTAATTAATGATTGTGATCACAGGTGAACAATGTTGGAATAAATGTGAGGAAGCCAACAGTGGAGTACACTGGCGACGACTATTCCATGATGATGACTGCTAACTTTGAATCTGCATACCATCTGTGCCAACTGGCATACTCTGCCCTCAAAGCATCTGGCAGTGGAAGCATTGTGTTCATTTCCTCTCTTGCAGGTCTCACCAGTCTCGGCACTGGAACCATCTATGCAGCCGCTAAAGGTGATCCATTTCACATGTTAATGTTACCATTCCCTCAAGAAATGATCATTATAGTTCACAACTCTCACTTGTTTTTAATTTACGGACAGCCGCAATCAATCAGCTCACCAAAACCCTTGCTTGTGAATGGGCAAAAGACAACATAAGGAGCAACTGTGTTGCCCCCTGGTGTACAAAAACCCCGCTTGTGGCACATGTATGTATGTCAATAATGCCCTCTCTTCTTAAGCCTCCCTTGCTCCATATGCTTTAATTTCTGCCTCAACCAATCTCTCTGTTTATTTAATTCAGTGCTCATCACTGCTTGCTGATCCTATGCCTCCTTGTTGTTAGTGTTTTGTTTCTTCCTCATCTTCATCGTGTGATCGAGCATGAGTAGTCATGTGTATGCTTTAATTGTGCTACAACATTGGTGTTGTCTGTTCTGCCAAATTCTCCCGCGCGTGTGTGTGTGTATGCACTTAACTCATTTACACACACACACACACTGAAGAGAATTGAAGATTAGAATTGATTGTATTAAACTGAGAGGATTTATATGATATTTATAGGAAAAAATATAGACAAAGTAAGAGTGATTAGTGGAAACAAATCAAAGAGTAGTTGAGGAATAGTCAACAAAATACACCACCGACTTGCTTCTTCAACTATCTCATGCCACTGTATTAATCTGTGTTTACAACACTCCCCCTCAAGTTGGACTGTAGATATCAATCAAGTTCAACTTGCCAATCAGAAAATCAAACCTGTCCTTGGGTAGTCCTTTAGTGAGGATGTCTGCGGTCTGTTCTCTAGAAGGAATATACCTTAGATCAACAATTCCCTCATCAACTTTTTCCCTTATAAAATGTCTGTCTATTTCTACATGTTTAGTTCTGTCATGTTGAACTGGATTATGAGCAATGTTGATTGCAGCCATGTTATCGCAATAGACCTTGATTGGTAGATTTATAGACTTCCTCAAGTCTTCAAGAACACGCTTTATCCATATGCCTTCACAGATTCCCAGTGCCATGGCCCTGTATTCAGCTTCAGCACTGCTTCTCGCAACTACAGTTTGCTTTTTACTTCTCCATGTGACCAGGTTACCCCACACATACGTACAATATCCAGATGTAGATTTCTTGTCATCTCGATCACCTGCCTAATCAGCATCTGTAAATAACTCTACAATCCGTTTGTCAGTTTTCTTAAATAACAAGCCATGTCCTGAAGATCCCTTCAAGTAACAAAGGATCCTGTAGACTTCATTCAAATGTTTCTGTTTAGGATCATGAGAATGCTGGCTGACCACACCTACTGCAAATGCAATGTCTGGTCTAGTATGAGACAGGTATATTAGTTTGCCTACCATCCGTTGATAATTCCCTAAGTCCACTGCTTTACCGAGATCTGTATCTTCATCTATTTTATCTACCTGTATAGGTGTGTCACTTGGCCTGCAACCTATCATCCCTGTTTCCTTTAGAAGGTCGAGTACATACTTCCTTTGGGAGATATAAATGCCTTTCTTAGATCGGGCAACTTCCATTCCGAGAAAGTACTTCATTTCTCCAAGATTTTTAATCTGGAATTCTCGTGCCAGGGCTGTCCTGATTTGATTGATTTCTACCTCGTCATCTCCTGTAAGAATTATATCATCAACGTATACAGCCAGAACAGCCATCTTACCCTTATGATGTTTGACAAACAAAGTATGGTCACTCTGCCCTTGAGTATACCCATGTCTCTTCAGAACCCGGGTAAATCTTTCAAACCAAGCACGCGGAGATTGCTTTAACCCATATAACAACCTCTTTAACTTGCAGACTTGGTCACCTTTTGTTCTTGCGAACCCTGGAGGTAACTTCATGTACACTTCTTCCTTGAGTTCTCCATTGAGGAAGGCATTTTTTACATCGAGTTGGTGTAGATTCCAATCTAAATTCACTGTAATAGATAATAGAATCCTGATGGTATTCAGCTTGGCTACTGGAGCAAAAGTTTCTGTGTAATCTTCCCCATATTTTTGTGTAAAACCTTGTGCAACCAGTCTAGCTTTATATTTCTCGAGTGTTCCATCTGCTCTATACTTAGGAGTGAATACCCATTTGCATGCAACAGCCTTTTTTCCTTAAGGTAAATTTACTACATCCCATGTCTTATTTCGCTTGAGAGCCTCCATCTCTTCTAAAACAGCTTGTCTCCACTCAGGTATAGCCATAGCCTCATCAATCGTGTCTGGTATCCTGATTCTATCAAGATGAGAGATAAATGTACTGTACTTAGATGAAAGCGCCTTATAAGAGACAAATTTCTCTATAGGATATCTGCTGCTTGATCTGGGTTGTCTAGGTTGTTTTCGCATTGTAATGGGAAGATTAAGATCAGAACCTTCTATTTCTCTTGGATCTGCCTCTGGTACTGACTCCTGGTGAGTGCTAATAGGCTGTGGTTCATTACCTTTTTTGTGTCGTCGCATATAGGTATTACCCCACATATTTGTGTCTCCCCCTGGAATTGGCACATTATCAGAGGTATCAAGGTTATCAGGAATCTCAAAGTTGTTATCAGGTGTATCAGAGGTATCAGGAGCAGAGGTATCAGGAGCAGGTTCTGTGTGGGTAGGTATATAAATTGTGAATGTCTGGTCATCCTTTGGTGTTTCATTTGTCTGAAATTCACCAGTTCTCTCCCCCTGAATTGCAGACAAGGTATAAAAAGGTGTATTCTCAAGGAAGGTGACATCACAGGTGACAAATAAATGTTTGGAGACTGGATCATAACACTTGTATCCTTTTTGAGAATGAGAATAGCCAAGGAAGACACACCTAAGGGCTCTAGGGTCAAGTTTGTTGGTGTGATGGAGATGAACGTATGATGTACACCCAAACACCCGGAGTGGCAGAGTGTTTTCAAGGTATGGGAGATTATAGTATTGGTGGAGAAGTTGAAGTGGTGTTTTGTAAGACAGTGGTCGGCTTGGCATTCGGTTAATGAGAAATGTGGCAGTTAGGACAGCATCATCCCAATGATATTTAGGAACAGTACTACTTAACATAATGGCTCTGGCAGTCTCAAGAATATGGCAATTCTTTCGTTCAGCAATACCATTCTGCTGAGGTGTATTGGGACAAGTACTTTTGTGAACAATGCCATTTTCATCCAAGAAGGTAGAGAAGGCCTGATTGAAATATTCAGTCCCATTATTGGTGTGCAGGATCTGAATTTGGGTTTGGAATTGAGTTTGGATCATGTAGTGGAAGTTAAGGAATGTTTGATACACCTCTGTTTTATCTTTCAACAAGTAGACCCAACTGACACGTGTATGGTCATCAATGAATGTGATGAACCATTTTGTTTTTGATCGGTTTGGTGTGCGGGATGGTCCCCATAAGTCACTGTGAATTGTGGAAAAAGGTTTTGACGCTTGGTATGGGATTTTTGGGAATGAAGTACGATGATGCTTAGCCTTTTCACATGAATCACAATGAAAATCAGAGGTGCTTTTATTAGAAACGAGGGATGGAAACATTTGAGACATGTAATTTAAATTAGGATGACCTAATCGTTTGTGCCATAACTCCAGGTTACTAGTGCTAGGGAGAGACACTTTATTACAAGTTTGAGAACGATTACTTTCATTAAGATAATAAAGACCATCAAGCTCTTTAGCACTCCCAATCGTCGTCCCCGTCAGCAGATCCTGAAAAATATAGTAGGTAGTAAAGAAGTTAGCTTGACAATGTTCATCATTAGCCAATTTACTTACGGATAGTAAATTACACTTCAATTTTGGAACATGTAATACGGAGTGAAGAGTAAGTGCAGCTGAGATTTTGATGGAACCAATTCCAGTAACAATAGGCTCAGAATCATCAGCAATTCGTACAGTTACACCCTTGGTGATAGGAGTATAGGATGAGAAGAGAGCCTTATTGTCAGTCATATGATTTGAGGCACCTAAGTCAACAATCCAACAATTCCCTGTACATTGTTCTTTTATCACAGCCAAAGCTTGAAAGAAATTACCTCTCTTGACCACTGTGGCAGTAAGCTTGGTCGTAGTCTGTAGTATGGCTAGCATTTCCATGATTTTGTGTAGAGGATCACTTTAGGATGATTCCTTGGAAGTTTCAGCCACGTAACCTCTTCCTTTCCCTTTCTTCGGCTTCCAGTCAGCAGGTTTACCATGGAGGTTCCAACAAGTGTCCTTAGTATGCCCCTGTTTCTTACAATGATCACAGAATTGGTGACCTTTAGAACCTTTTGGTTCCATGGATTGAACAGCAAGTGCTGAGGCCTCAAAATTAGCAGAGGAATTATTCGTATTTTGAAGCATCGATTTTCGTCTATCCTCTTCATTTCGCAAGAAAGTATAGACTTCACGTACATATGGTAAAGGTTCTTGACTAAGAATTCTAGCTCGAACATCATCATAAATCACATTAAGACCAGCAAGCAACTCATATACTCTCTCTGCTTCTTTTGCTTTGCGATCTTCTTGAGCATCTGCCCCACAATGATAAGTTTGATTCTGTAGGGCATCAAGCTCTTGCCAAAGTGAGGATTTTTCTAGATAATAATCACCGAGTGGTATGTGGTCCTGTTTTAGCTGCCATATCTTTCTCTTGACATCAAATATGCGGGACCTATTTCCCACAGGACTGTATGTTTCATGAAGAGCTTCCCAAATTTCTTGAGCTGAGGGAAGGTATATAAAACTCTTCTTAATTGAGGATGACATCGCATTGATTAACCAAGAGGATACCAATGCATTTTCGGACTTCCATTTGCGAAATTCCTTGGTTTCCGAGGTTGGAGGTCTTTTTACCTCACTAGTTATGTATTCAAGTTTGTCCCTTTCATCGAGAGCGAGAATCATGGATTGAGACCATTCTCGATAATTGTCGCTGGTAAGTTTCTCAGAAACAATAAGGACAGTGGAGATGTCATTTGAGCCAGATCGAGGCATAGAGGAAGAGGCATCTGAAACTGTAGACATAATGACGGGAAAAAAATGACCAAGTTTTTTCAAATTTCAGAAATACCAGTTTGGTCCGTAGAATTTTCAAAATGACACGTTGATCCTCCGAATTTGGAAAATGACAGTTTGATCCTCCGAATTTGCAAAATGACAGTTTGATCCTCTGAATTTGAAAAATGACAAATTGGTCTTCGACTCAATTAAATAATTGAGCACTGGTCAAACTCATTTGCTGCCGTTAGTTCGAGAGAGCACAGGAGGGCCTCATCTTCGTTTGCAGGTCCAGATTCGCGTCGGCGTGATGGCGTCGCGTCTCGTTGTCTCTCATCTCGGCGTCCGAATTCCGACAGGTGACAGGCAACCAGAGGCGAGATCGAGAGCTGGGAGCTGGGGGCTGTGATGAGAGAGAGAGAAGCGGCGACCAGAGGCGAGATCGAGAACTGGGCTGGGGGCTGTGACGAGAGAAAGAGAGAGAGGCGGCGACCTTCAACGCATATACCACCACCGTCGGAGCCATTTGCATGGGTTTGGAACACAACGGTGAGGCTGGGACAGCTACGATGGGTCTCGCACGATGGAGATACGGCCGACAATGGTGAAGAAGAAACCAGAGGGTGCCAACAAAGGATGTGGCGGGGTGCTTTGCAATCCTGGTAGCAACGTAGAAGGTGGTGAAGACGGAGAGATGATGAAACTCCGATTCCTTCTCTACTCTTGTTCCCAGATTGAGCACTGACAACGCCGAAGACAGAGGTAACAGTTCTGATATTAATGATACAGAACACAATTTGATTCAGTTTCAATTCTTCTCTGACGCTCTGATACCATAAAGAGAATTGAATATTAGTATTGATTATATTAAACTGAGAGAATTTACATGGTATTTATCGGAAAAAATATAGACAAAGTAAGAGTGATTAGTGGGAACAAATCAAAGAGTAGTTGAGGAATAGTCAACAAAATATACCACCGACTTGCTTCTTCAACTATCTCATGCCACTGTATTAATCTGTGTTCACAACACACACACACACACAGAGCTGTATTTCTTGCCTAGTGATTCATGGCGCCTGCATGCGTAATTCAGGGAAGGTTGAGTGCTCTTAATTGATTTGTTGTTGCGCATATGATAGTAGCTAGCTAGCTAGGTTGCTGATAATTGTATTGTTTGCCTGTGATATATATATAACACGAACGAACGTACAGCTGATTGAAGACTCAAAGTTTGTGGAGGAAGTCCTGAGGCGAACGCCTATAAAGCGAATAGCAGAGGCACATGATGTGTCATCCTTGGTGGCTTTCCTTTGCCTGCCTGCCGCCTCCTACATTAATGGACAGGTTGTTGCCGTCGACGGAGGAATGACCGTTAACTCCTTTGAATTCAACATGATCAAATCAACTTAATTAATAATAAGCATTCATTCATGTTTTCAACAAACTCCATTATTTTTCCCTCTTCGGCTTAGCTAGCTTACAACTATCGATCCCACGTCATTGTTTAATGAAGACACAACATTCAAAATATCCCACTATTGTGTTAATTTATATGTTACTTCTTCGGTGGCCATTGAACATATATTTTCTTTCTCTTCTTGGTTGTAAGAAGTTGTAATTCGATCCATCATCAGCTCGATTTTACGGTACTGTTGAATAATTCGGGCAATCAGGTGTCTCCTTGTGTGTGAAATCCATGACAGGTTAAATTAGCGATGCCCATTTGTCATTTGCCGCCAATCTGCTCCCATTTTCTCATGCTTAATTGTGGTTTTTATGGATCCACAAATGAAAATGATTACTTTTATGTTTTATGCATATGTCGCGTATTTAATTCGCACAATACAAAATTATTTATTAAAGTAACCTGATCCCCACTGCCACTCAATGCTTAATCCCATCACTTGGTTTCTCCCTAGTTGTTTACACCCTCGCTCCGGAGGTCACTTATGGATCTACTCTGACAACAACATCATTAATGCCACTTCATTGGTCAACAAAAAGACGAGGCTCGCAGTCAGGTCTGCCACATTAACTGGTGATGAGTGATGAGAAGACCACCAAGTAACCCTAATGGCCCATTTGGTATATTGAAATTGATTTTAATAAATATGAAAATGGAAATGGAAATAAATATGGAGATGGAAATGAAGTTTAAAAGTATGTTTGGTATGTCATGAAAATGAGGGTTAACTTTTATATCAAAAGTCTAAAATGCCCTTATAATTAAAAAAAAACCATCTCCACAAATCGTTCTTTCCTCCACTCCTTCCTCTTCTTCGAGTAAATAAAAAAAAAATCATTCTCTCTCCTCCTCTCCTTCTTCCTTTCCAATCTGCAAAATTGGAGGGGGATCGTGTTGTGGGTTGTTCTCATCAGCGGTGGTTAGGGCTTATGGCGGTAGCATGAAAGGCAGCCGGAAGACGAGTGTCCTTGGTGGTTAAGGAGCTTCGATCATCCTCACCGTCACCAAAAGATCTGCCGACTGCAAGCTCACGAGTTATGCTCACCGGTGGCACTTCAAAGATGATTGTGAAGAGCACCGTTTGTTGTTGCCGCCATCGAATGTGAGGGTGTGGCGTTGGGGTCCGAGCAATGAAGGTCAGGAATGGAGGGTTTGAAGAGAGGATTAGATGAGACCGTACAGAAGGGCAAAAAAGAATTTGACTACATGAAATTGCAAATCTTTATTTTTTGAGTGGAAGTCAATTTGATGGAATTGGGAAGATTTGACTTCCACATGGAATTGCAAAAAATTCCAATTCCATCATACCAAACATACCTAGACATGGAATTGAGATCCAATTCCAATTTCATCTCCTTCAATTTTATCATACCAAACATGCCCTTAAGAAACTACAGAGATGGAGCTCGTGTGATGGTGGGGTTTTTTTTTTCCTTTTTCTAATTCCAATTTTTTTAAGAGAAAAAGATAAAAAAAATTGAAATTGTAAAATTTCAAACCAAATTTATTATCAAAAGTTGATAAGGGAAATACGAAGTTTGATAAATAATTCACAGCTTATTTTTTTTTAAGAAATACATGATTCAAAATCTTAGAAATTAAAAAAAAAAAATTCTGTCTTGTTTCCTTATTTCAAGGCGTTTTTTGCATTGCCAAATAAAACATTTAAGAATTTGGGCTGACAAAAGTTTTCATGATATTCTCTCTTGCCTCATAGAAAATTAATCATTTAAATAGAAATATCGCTATGTTATTCAATAAACGTCCCTATAGTTATTAAGTTGTTATTAAATTCAATAAATGAGTTATATTAAAATTTTTATATTTTACGCGGATGATATGATAAACGTTTGTATATTTTGGCCCGTGAGTGGCAAAGAATCTGAAGATATATATTGAACTAAAAAATCATGATAATGTTATCTAACAAGGGTGTTTAAAATCCGGGTCCGGACCGGAATTAATTATTCCCGCGCCCCGTCACGGTAAGAGCCCGGGATGGGGAAACTATTCCCAATATCGGGACCGGCAATTTCCGGTTGGTTAGAGTAACCTAAACCAGAAAATAAAAAATCTCATTACAACTAGGTTCAGAGACGCAAAGCACGAAGCTAATGGCGAAGCCGGAAAGTAGCGCGAGAGCATCCAGATGGTCACTCAAGGGAATGACTGCTCTTGTCACCGGTGGCACTCGTGGAATTGGGTTCGATTTCTTTTCTCCTTTTCTTTTCTGCTATATATATATATATATCAAATTCTTCCTTCTTAAGTATACTCTTGCGCCGAACCATGCCCTTTCTACTTGATTACGAGCGCTCCAAGTTTACTTTAGGTTATGGTGTTCAGGCACGCTGTGGTGGAGGAACTAGCCGACTTTGGCGCTACCGTGTTCACCTGTTCTAGGAACGAGGATGAGCTCAATAAATGCCTCGAGGTGTGGCGAGATCAAGGCTTTACGGTTTATGGGTCGGTTTGTGATGTGTCGTCTCGACCCCAAAGGCAGAAGTTTATAGAAGACGTAGCTTCTAAACTCAACGGCAAGTTAAACATCCTTGTGAGTTCTTTCCCAAGTTACGATAAACACTTGGTTGACAAGACCTTCTTATTCAGACCTTTTCTCCGATGCATTAAGAAGGCCAAATTTTAGTATGCCAAACTAATACAAGTAATCTCTTTTTCTTTTGGTGATGAGAACTGAGATATCCAACTTAGCTACCCCACAAAAAAAAAATGTTGGCAGAAAGTGGTATAATTATTAGTTTGACTTGTTTCCATCATTTGAAAAACAGCACTCTTTGACAGTTCTATTTTTCTGTGAAAATTGGATTTGAAATATGTCATAATTGCATCACGTGAGCTTAGGTAAATAACGTTGGAACAAATATAAGGAAGCCAACAGTTGATTATAATGCCGAAGATTATACGAAGTTGATGAACACTAACTTGGACTCGGCATACCATCTATGCCAACTTGCGTATTCCCTTCTCAAAGCATCTGGAAACGGAAGCATTGTGTTCATTTCCTCAGTTGCAGGTCTGTCAAATATAGGTAGTGGAACCATTTACGCTGCAGGTAAAGGTAAGTTGATGTTATAATCTGGTCTCATCATTTGCTTAAAAATGAATGCTTACAAGCTATATGTGTTGAAAGAGATTCCTCAAGGGGTTCAATATGCTTCATTTTACAGCTGCAATCAATCAGCTTACAAAATGTCTTGCTTGTGAATGGGCAAAAGACAATATAAGGAGCAACTGTGTTGCACCGTGGTATACAAAAACCTCACTTGTCGAACATGTAATGCTCTTACACCCTGTCTATTCTATACCTTTGCTTCTGCTTCAAGGCCTTGTTGCTTCTCTTTTGTTTTAAGATGGATCATCGAACCGTGATGTGAAATTTGGTCAAAGCATAAGTAGATTGACAAATTGAAAAATGAAGTTGTCTTGAACAAAAAATCTGCCATTTGTCCCATAAAAAAAACATAAGAAAGCTATTTATTTGTCATTGACTTGTTATTTAATTCAATGTTGGCTGCTGATAGTATGCATGCGTTTGGCTTGTTAATGTTGTCTCTACCATCTTCATTTGTCATGTCTTTGCAAAAAAAAAAAAAAAACTATCAACATATTTTTTGTAATTTATTTACTCCTGGCTCTGTATTAGGATCACTTGGAACTTAGTAATGTTTTGAGATTAGAAGAGTATGTAACACTATTCTCAAGACCCTGTAATCCTTTAGATTTCTTAATAGGACATCTATTTTGATTACACGGGGAGATTACTTATATGCATTCTGCTAAATTGTGATCTGCTACTCTGTTTTGCTTCTCTTGTTGCATGCACTGCTTCCACTTCGTTTATCTCTATTATTTTATATCCAATCTAATGATTTCCATGCAAAAGATGTATGTCATGTATATAATTGAGATAACATGGCATACACGCACAGTGGAGTCAAATAATAATTAAAAATACCAAGAACAATTAAAACAAAATATGGATTAGTTTCAGGTTAAATTTCAGTGGATATATTGCTTATCCTCCTTTTGCTTCTACTAATTTTATTTATTTTAAGGGTTTATTATTGACTGAGGTACATTACAAAATAAAAATAGTCAACAAAAAGCAGGGAGTGATTACTACTTGGACTTAATATGGATGTGTTTTCTATCAAGCCCCTCAACAAAAACATGACAATTTTCCCCCAATTGATCAACACCACATGATTGGGTCGTTCAAAATACTTTCCTCCATGTCGTTTTTTTACTGGAAAACTTGAATTGCTTCATAAATTGAGTGCTCTTGCATTTGCATGTAATGATTTCACTTTTTTCCATATTCATTTTTTGGGACATATTCTTCCTGCTTCTGCCTGCTTATTGAGTGCCAATGAGTTTATTTTATTGAACCAAGACTATACTTCATTACATTTTATGTATTGGAGAACTTATTACATAATCTCGAACTATGATGTTATTTGCCCTCTTGCTAATAAGAACAATCCAAATGTAAAGAAGGGTTAGAAAGAGAACAGTTTAATGAAGAAAGAGTAATGCATGTACATTGAAAAGGTAAACAAATTATTAATTTATTTGATCTGAACAAATTTTTATCAGTTAGAATACCAATGATGTGCACTTTTTAATAACTTTTTCCATCTGAAGATAAATAAAATCTTTTAATTCACTGAGGCTGATACTTCACAGTGCAATTGTAGTAAGTTGTAATTATTATTAATTGTGTCTGTATGCCGTTTTAAATCTTCTACCACCTTTATGATATAAATTCTAGAAGCATTCATCAAAGTGTGGACAAATAGGAAATTCTTATGTGCAAATCTGATTAGATGAACTGGGCACCCTTCCTCTTACCTATATACGAACGACTTTAAGATGAAAAAATATGCTTCAGCAATAACACTGGTTGCTAATGATTTGACTTTGATAATAGTTACTTGAAGACAAAGAGTTTGTGAATGATATCCTAGCTCAAACGCCGATAAAGAGAATAGCAGAAGCACATGAAGTGTCATCCTTGGTGGCTTTCCTTTGCCTACCTGCTGCATCCTACATCAATGGACAGGTTGTTTCGGTTGATGGAGGAATGACCGTCAATGCATTTCAATTCAGCATGAAATCAACCTGAAGAAATATTTTCTTTCTCTGGACTAATGTTGCCATTCTGTTCAAAGAGTTTGGCTACGCTTTTCAACTCAGATGTGTGGAATTCTGTTTGTCACCTGTTATTGTTGATTGTAATTTGTATTCATCAACTTTCTGTTCTACTGTTCAAATAAAATAGGAGATTTTGCCCCGTGCATTGTTTTTTGCTCGGTGCATATGTGGAACCAAGTGTGGCTTAAATTTGTTAAACTCATTCAGAAAAAGCTGCATTGTGAGAACCGACTTCATGGCATGAAATGTTCGACGATACCATGGAATGTGGCGGACATTTTTCTTTTGAATTTGATGGTCTTTTTGGTTGACCTGCTTTGAAGATGGTAAAAATGAGAATGGATGATATCAACGACGTGGTGACGAAGTCTCAAAACAGATCTTAGGTATATCTTGCATATGTTTCGCTCATGTTTCTGCACTACTTGCATGCCCCGAAGCGACCCACGTCATGGATGACTTGTGTTTGATTAAAATGATGGAGCAAACTATTGGAAGCGAGTAACAAACACAAGTTTTGGGAGATGTGGATGGTCAAATCTCGAAATTATCTTCTTCTGCATTATGGGATGCAATATAACTACATCTGGACTGGCCAATGGCCATGAGTTAGGTCGAGATATAATTAAAAGAAGGGCAAAAGTGATGGTCTTCGGATCCACCTTCCCTGCTTATCTTTTAGATGTGGAGGTAATGTTCATCCCTCAAATAAAGGTTTTTTTTTTAAGATTTTTTTGAAAAAATACTCCATACTCTAAAAATTAATTAGTTTAAGATATTGGGTATTAAAAAAATATTTTTAGATAGTGGGTGCTATTGAAAAAGTATTTTAGGATGCAGAACTGGAAATTAATTAATTTGAAATACCACATGGCAAAAATGTTTTAGAGTACATCATACAATTTAATCCAAATAAGTAAAAATACATAAAAAAAATTAAAAAATTAAAAAAAATGGTCTCCATCCCAAAATTGAGGGATGAGGATGCCATGCTCATCGCTCATCGTTTGGATGAGCATAACATGAGGACCCGACGGTCTTCATCTTTTTGTTGTTGCGATATTTGGTAAACAAGGTGCCAGGATTGTTGTGACCGAGCCATTTGCCCCTGTTGCTTGAGACCCAGCGGAAGGAGGGAAGTTTGTTATAGCCGTAATCAGTTGCCATAGAAACTAGAATGGCGTGAGACTTGGGTGGGCAAGTAAAAGGGCAAAACACCTTTTTTCTGTGAGAAAGGGAAGAGGGCGGGTTCTTTTTTGGTGTCAGAGCGGAAAAACACCTTTTTAAGTATTTTATCCTATGATTAGATAAAGAGAAAAGTGAAGGGAAAATAGGGGGAATACTAAAATTTTTAAAAATGATAAAATAAATTTACTATTTTTAGGGATTTTCTTTACTAATTTTCTCTCCTTCTAATTTTCTTTCCATCTAACCATAGGGATTTCTCAAATGAACTGGTTTGGATTGAATTTAGACCCTCCCCAACTCTAAATTTTTTTAAAAAAAATTTAACTCATTAAAATTTTTATCCCTTTGCTAGCCTCATATTTAAACTAAATTTTAATGAGAAGTTTTTATTTTAATTTTATGAGAGAATGGTAGGCTTTAAGTTATTGTTTTTCATTCAAAGTGAATATGACACTAATTGATAGGTGCTTAATAAATATAAAATAAAACTTCCCGTTCTATATACTAGATAATCTAATTATTAGGATTAGGAGGCACAATGGAAGAATTTTTAAAAATTTTCGTCGATTCTAATCGAGGATCTATCAATAGCGCTTAAACTAAGTTAGAAAAATTCATACCTTTTCAAATTTAGGGTTTTCGATCTCTAGGAGCCAACACGACAAGTTCGCTCCCTCTACCGATATCCACACGAATGCTCTCCAACAAAGACTGCATGCTAACGCCTCCAAATGTGTCCTAGGGTTTCCCTTGCGGCTTTGAATTCTCATATGTTTTTTAGTATATCTGCTCTATCAAATTTATAACCTATGAAGGTTATATTCGAATTTCAAAATTAATCTTTATTAATTTCAAGATTAATTAAAAATTAATTATCTTAATGAGCTAATTAAATAAATTCAGTTTAAATTAAATCTGTCCAACAGTTTTAATTTAACCTATTTATTTAATTCAAATAAAGAGCTATTAGATTTAAGTTATCTTCATAAATTAAATATAAGATACTATATCTCTATCATGTTAATTATTAAATTTAATTTATCTTAATAAATTAAATTTAAAACTAGTACAATATAATAATATCATATAATACACACACACATATATATACATATATATATATATATAATATTATTAACGAATCTATATTATATATATATATAATCCATCCACCTTAGATTAAACATTATCTCATGTTAGGCCATTCTTATATGCGACCCTGTAAGCCTATATGAAGTTGACAGTGAGCCAATAACTGTACTAACCCACAAGTCGCAAGCGGCCTCTAGCAAGACATTACGACTACCCAATTCATATGAGAATCGTTAACACGATGCAACCTATCATACAATCATGTCACGTCCCTTTTGTCACACGATATATCGGTCAAGGACGAGGTATGGATAATGTCATCCTCTTATTTCTGACCATTACTTTATCGATTCATGAGTAGTCTGACAATAGAAATGGAAACTCTTTTCCATCGTAGCATGACCATACATTTCTCAGACTCACTCATCGAAGGGCCCAGTAATATCTCTCTACTAATGTGAGAAACAAATTCCATCTTGATTATTCATATTCCTTTGCATGAAAAACCACCAAGCCCGATTGTAGCCTTTATCACACTCGGTCAAAAATGACTTTTGACTAATTCAAAGCTTAACAACTCTCATGTAAGAATCCATGATGACCTTAGGTCATAGGGCATTGTGATGTGGTTGTACATGAGAAAAGTTTATGATTTAATCCATGTAGCTTTCTCATAGTGGGTCGGTCCAGCACCTTATACTCTTACAAGTACCTAAGATTTTGATTCATATCTCCATATCTTATCAAAGTCATACTGGTCTTGTTTTATCTCTGTTCCTGCATAGATGACCGACCAGGGATATTTTAGGACAATCTTTATGAACTATCCAAGGATACAATTATCACAATTAACATGTAAATAATATGATAACAAAATGAAGAAATTTCATTAAATTAATAATGTTTAAAGTATAATGATTGGCCCTTAGAACACAATTTCCTGCACTAATAACCGATGTCAATATTTTTTTTGTCCAGTGGATGGTTTAATCACAATTTACAACCCTAGCTATCAACGAGTGGTAGGGGTAACAATAGGTTAGGCAACCTATTAGGAGTCTATGACCTGTCCTATTTAAAAGTAGGCATATGCTCATACCTTTTAGGAGGCTTGTTTAGCTTTTCAAGTCAGATTTAGTGTATGTTTGGATTAGCTTTTAAGAATAGCTTTTACGATTTATGAAATAAGTATATGAGAAAAGTTTTATCTCTACTTGTGGAAAATAACTTCTGAAATCGCGGTTTGGGTGCTTCCCAAACACTCACAGACTCACTTAGAAGTATGTTAGGGTGGCCTAGACTTATTATGTTTTTTCAAAAAAATATTTATATAATAATATATTATACATTTATACTATTATATAATAATTAACATATAATTTATATGCTTTTATGTAAAGATTAATAATATATTATGATTTATGTAATTTTGACATGTATTTTGGCCAGTTTAAAGATCGCCTGTGGCCTATTTTCCTGTGAAGGCCTGGCGCCTGTTAATTTATTCGTAAGTGTTTTTAGAAGTTCAGGTTTTTTTAACAGGGTTCAGACCATGCTAGTCTTTTGTACAGTGAGGCTCAAACCATCCTCTTGCAATAGAAGGCTTAACAGGGTGAGGCATGCCCGGACCCTCCTGTTTCTACCGAGCGGCACTCTACTGCCTTTCCCCTTTTTTTCGAAGATTACTCAATATGTTCAGCTCCTTTACCGTTTTCTTTTTCTGATACATTCCTTTCCCGTTTTCTCCCTTCTCACTCTGTCTCTCCCTTTCTCCGCCACTCCCCCGACCCTCTTCCGGGCCCTCCACTTTTCTGCGACCCAATTCCCTGCGCCCGGTGCTTTTTTTTTTCGTTGTTGTCCCTTTCTCCAGTCTTGGCCTCCATCGTCCTTTCCCCCTAGGGTTTTATTGTCTTGCTCGTGATGTCCCCTAAACCCTCGGGAACCTCTGAATTGGAAGAAAGACTGGGTAATTTCAAGCCCTTCTCGGAGTCGGGATCTTGCTCTAGGTCCATTAGCGAGACGGTTGATGGGTCGCATCAATTCACTGTAAAGGGATATTCTTTGGCCAAAGGAATGGGTGCTGGAAAGTATATAATGAGCGACACCTTCAGTGTTGGTGGTTACGATTGGGCCATATATTTTTACCCGGACGGCAAGAACCCAGAGGACAATTCCTTGTACGTTTCGGTTTTCATAGCGTTGGCGAGCGAGGGAACCGATGTGAGAGCTTTGTTCAAGCTGACTTTGGTGGATCAGAGTGAGAAGGGGAATGACAAGGTACATAGCCATTTTGATCGCCCGCTGGAGAGTGGACCCTATACGTTGAAGTATAGAGGCAGCATGTGGTATGAATTTCCCGGAGTGCTTGTTTTTCTTTTGACGCTAATTTTTTGTTTTTAAATTCTGATGTTGGGAAGGTGTTTAGTGGGAGGAAAACCTATAGTGACAATTTGGGATTTGGGGGTTGATTAGAGTGGATGGTTTTCCTTCTGGTGCTACTATAAGTCGGGTTTAGTGAGAATAATGGCTTCGACTGTAATGTTATTAAATATACTTATCTTGAAAAAGAGCATCAATGTTTTTTCATTTAAAAAAAGTTGGTTTGTATATTGGTAAAGATTTGATTGATTAGATTACCTTTGATGTTCTTATGTTTGTCAATTTAAAATAAATCTGAATGGAAGAGGTCTTCGGTTGATTATTCCATTGTTACGAACTTGAGCTTCCTATCAAGGTAATGCTGCCACTCAAGAATTGTCTCTACATACTTTTGTTTGATAGTTCTCTCAAGGTGGTTGTCAAATTGGTGTTTTAAAAGTCAGTATTGCCAGTGTTTAACGAGGCCTAGATATCAATAATCCAGGATATGCTATTTCAGAATCAGGTTGGGTGAGCATTTTGTGTTTGACAATTGGTCTGTGTCCTGTTGGCAGCAGATTTATTACTAGTCTTGTACTCACCTTTATGTATTCATTCCAGGGGTTACAAAAGATTTTTCAGGAGAACACTATTGGAAACTTCAGAGTACCTGAAAGATGATTGCCTTGTAATGCAGTGCACTGTTGGTGTGGTCCAAACACGTTTTGAGGGAAGTAAACAGAGTATTATTGTACCACGGTCAGGCATGGGTCAAGATTTTAAGGGCTTGTTAGAAACTGGAGTTGGTTGTGACATACTTTTCAAGGTCAAGAATGAAAGCTTTAAAGCTCATAAGCTGGTACTTGCGGCCCGGTCTCCTGTGTTTAGAGCACAGTTTTTTGGACTTGTTGGGGATCCTTGCATAAATGAAGTAGTGGTGGAGGACATTGAGCCATTTATCTTCAAGGTGGTGCTTTTGACTTTATTACTGACTATTGTGGTTTCTAAAGAGTGAAAATAATCAATCACATTTTTATTATGTAATAAATAGTTATCTTTTAAAGTTTCCTCGCAGAACATATACTTACACCTTTTTTAAAAAATAAAAATAAAAATTTCTTTTGTCTATTTATAATTGAGAATGTGGGTATTGGATTTTTCTGTATTGCAATAGATTCTTAAGTTCATAAGAAATGCTGTTGTTGAATATGTTTTCTCAATAAGTTAGGCAATGGCATTGGCAGTTTGCTGTTATAACTCAGGAGATTAAGTGCTTTAGAAAGATTTTCAACTTTGTGCCTGGGGTTTGACCTGAACCTGTTGTAAAAGAAATAAACGGAATGGTAAATTATATGTGATTTATGGACTTTTTCTCTTGTACGTTGGCATACGTGAGACAGTGACACGGAGGTAGATTACCTTTTTTGAACTTATTCAATAGGTGTTTGACCTGAACAATAGGTGTTCTTTTCTTTTCTTCTTCTTCTTCTTTATTCGACAGAAGAGACTTAGCCAGAGTTTTATTCTTACCAAGCCTTTCGTGAATGGCAAAAATTCACAGAGATAAAACCTATTGTCTGGGCTACAGTATTTGAGAAGATTAAACCAAGCAATCTGTTGACTAAAGTTAGTATTTTTATAGAAAGACCATCCAGCATGGAATTATAATGCTTGAGCATTTAAAGTCATTACTTCCTTATAGCCATAAGTTGCTGTGCTGGCTGCTCTTGTTGCTTTTGGATTTTTCATGCAGTCAAATAGTGTTCAAACATGTACACTTCCACTATGGTGTTGGTCTGCCACCAATTATGTTTTTTATGGTTTTGAAAGAGATAGTTGGAACTAAGCATTGGTTTTGGAAACTATGTTCTTATACTAGCAGGTCCTTGAATGAGTTATTGCTGAAGTCTTTTTGATAATTTTCCTATGGCTAGAATGTTGCCAATTTCAGATAGAACAATGAAACATTATTTCAAAATTTATGTTAAGCGGGTTGGTTGAGTGAAAAATTCTTTGTGTCTTAGCAGGTAATGCTTCTCTTCATTTATACAGATGAACTTCCTGATATCCATGATGTTGTGGATTCAGTGCCACTGCCCATGTGCACACATACTGCCATGATGCAGCATCTCTTGGCTGCTGCTGATCTGTATAATATTGATCGTCTGAAATCATTATGCGAATCAAAATTGTGTGAAGATATCAGTACTGATACTGTTGCAACAACACTTGCACTGGCTGAGCAACACCACTGTCCCCAGCTCAAGGCTGTCTGTTTAAAATTTATCGTGAATCCATCAAACTTGGGAGGTGTGTTATTCATATAAAGAGTGTATTAGATTCTTTTAGCTTAAGTTGCATGGTATATATATATATATATATATTGGCGCTCTTCCTGTTCCCTCACACTTTTCATGAATTATAATTTTCATTCGTTGATTGTGTAGTTTCCAAGCTGATCAAACCACTTTTACTTTGCTCTTTGTATTCTTGTAATGAATTTCTATATCAGTTTTTAACATTCTATCAGTAAAAAAGGTGCTTTTCATGATACGTGGTCTCCTGGGTTTAACCCTTCGTTGTTTGTGCGAAATTCATTGAGTTTTCTACATTATGATGTATATGCTTGCTTCCTGCAGCGGTGATGCAGTCTGAAGCCTTCATGCACTTGAATGAGAGCTGTCCCTCAATGTTGTTGGAGTTGCTGGAGACATTTGCATCAGCAGATGAAAAGTCGAGCCAGACATTGAGCAGGAAGAGAAGTGGCAGCAGCATATATGGGCAAGATTTAGCAGAGGAGGGTGCTGCCGAATCAGTTAATCCAAATGCTAGGCGTGTGAGGAGGCGGACATAGTTTAATTTGTAGATGATGGTACTGCTGAATCAGTTAATCCGGAAAAAAGAAAGAAAGTTTTACAACACAAAATAGTGTGACTTAGGACAGTTTCTAATATGCAGAATGCTCAACAGTTTTATGCGATGGTAAATAGCTGATATTTTTGTAATTATCTCTGGGAAGAATATAGTGTTTGGGCTTTGCATCTCTACTTGTTGAATGAGTATGAGAATGGAAGGAGAGAAGCAATGCGATAGGCTGGGCGGGGCGAATGAATTGATGATGGTGGAGTAAAAACCTCTCTTTCAAGTTTCAAGGGACTTGATTGATACTTGAATAATAAATATGTCATCTCAAGGTTAATTTGTTTTATATATATTTATATATATATATATATTTTTTTTTTTTTGAGCTATTGGGGAACAAAAGACAATTGAAATTGAACGTGAGAGATAAATAAATTTAGGACTTGCGTGATGGAGATGAAGATATTCGGTGGGTTTGGTCAAAGTCAAAATACGGGTGATAGAGAAGTAGGCGTGTCTGTATCTATATTTCTTGAGGATGGAGATATTAATGGCTTTCGTCGTCGCATTGGGATCAATGTCGACAGCTGCTGTGCCATTTTAATCCTACGAGTAGCCCTTCTAGACAGGTGTCTGCTGCTGGTCAACGCCAAACTTTTGTTCTGCCTCCTTGTGTTCTATACATTGAGTGAAAAACCGGACCGGCCGGTCCGACCGGAAAACCGGTGAACCGGTCCTCAGTCCGGTCCGGTTTGCTGTTTTAGAGAGGGGGGAGGTCGAACCGGTCAAACCGGTCAAAACCGGTGGATCACTGGTTCAACCGGTTTGCTCTTTTTTTTTTTTTTTTGAAAAATGAGATATTTGGTTCAAAAAAAAGCTGAAAAAGAAAGAAAATCATAGATTTAGACCAATATACATACAATCTATAATATTTTACTAAATTATAAGAACAAATTTTAATTTCAAGGCTACAAAAATTTAAAAAATAAAAAGAATAAAAGAAAAAATATTATATATTATATACATAATTACATATAATATATAATATTTTAGTCAATTAATTTTATATGATAAAAGTAATCAAATCTAATATAATCAATTGATTTTATCTATAGAAATTTAAGAATATATTAATATATATATTGTTACTAATAAATTGTAATATTTTAATATGACCGGTTCGACTACCGGTTTGATCACCGGTTCAACCCCGGTTGAACCATTAACCCTTGAACCTGTTCCGTGACCGGTTCATTGACCGGTCCGGTTTTTCGTTCCTTGGTTCTATACTTCTATTCGATGCACATTACCCCTCCCTGGACGTAATTAATCAAATTATATGATATTTTTTAAAATATTATAGTTATCTTTCTTAATTCTTTTGTTCCATCTTATCTTTGGTTATTATTAAAGCAACATCAAAATGAGTAAATTAGAAAAAATTTGATAAGTATAAAAAATATATCTTATATTTGAACAAAGATTAAATTTCTAAATATGTTATACATTAAAGACAGGAGGAAATATTTCTTTTTTGCTTTGATAAAAAACCCTAAATTAGGCTAGGGGTATTACTCCACTCATCATATTTATAAGACATTTCCAACATATTTAACCCATCCAAGAAAATGGCCAAAAAAAAAATGATACAAGAAAAATTTTAAACTTCATTTATTCTGTCATAAAATTCAATAAATTTTTAATTTTATCTTTATTTAATATATATTATACACCATTTGAACAACATCAACATGATAATAAATAAAAAATAAAATTATATAATCATCTGAAAAATTTAACTGAATACCCTATCAATAAGATAGAAAAATTCTTCTCACTGCCCTATTATAATAGGAGCAGAGGAGTAGATGCCACCTCTGGTTCTATCCCATTTATTAGATTATTTTTGCGATAATTTATAAATGCTTTACTAAATTTTAAAAGATATCTCATACGACTGTCTTCTCTTTTAATAGAAGTCTCAATTTTCATTTCTCTCTAAATATTAGTCCACGTACAGATTTCTTTATGTAATCAGTGTATGTTTCTAAAAATATCCCTCAGAGAGAATTTAAATTAACTATCCCACCTTTAACATTTTAATGCATTTTTTCCATGTTATTTAAGTAAGGATAAAAATAGAAAGCAAAAACTAATTTTTACATAGTATATATCACATGAAGTTTAGTATTTTCTTTGTTGATATGTTTTTCAAAAATTGAGACTTTATTAGAGAATGGAGGACGAATTTAAAAACAAATAAAACTTGTAGAAGGGAACTAGAAGAGGTATATAAAAGTCATTTAAGCACTTCATAAGAATCAAGAAATTTAGTTAGCTTAGTTAATGACAATAAAATCTGTGAACAATTTGCAGCTTTCCCCCCCCAAATCACTCTTCAAATTATTGGGTGGCCGCAACTAAAGACCGCGGGGAGTCATGCCAGTAGATGGGGATCATCCCTCCAGGTTTGGAAAAATGAAAATAAAAAGGAATTGCCATTTCATAATGTATTGTTTAAACAGAAAATCACTTAAATATGGTTTCAAGTTATTTTGTGAATCAGCGAGAACATCAACATGCATGAATGTATTTTGGCGTATAATATGTTTGACTTGGAAGTAATATGTTGGCTGACTGGGCTTAAAAAACGGAGGTACAATTAATTTGTGGGGGCGTAGCGGTAAATCCGGACTGCTTGCACAGAATTGAGAGTGATTGGTGGTTGCCAGTTGCAGATATATTTACGATTCAGAATGAATGAGCGAGCTTGAGCAAAATGAAGATAAGTGAGAATGAAGCAGCGTAAGCGTACGATCATTTACATTAGTGACTAAAATGCTTAAAAACAGTTTTTTAATAGTGATTTACGATATATGAGATAAGTATGTGAAAAAAATTGTGTCTCAATTTATATAAAAAATAACTTATAAATAATCTGATCGTTAAAACAAACATGTCAAAAATACCCTTCTAACGGAGCATTAGGATGGATTGGATCATTAGAGTGTAGAATATATGATAAAATATGAATATGAATTGAAGGCCCAATTATTTTGTATAATTTTATAATAAGATGTTGTGATGACGACTAGGAATAGGTACGGAGGATATAGGAGTAACTGGTACAGTTGGGTTGGGAGTTATTGAGCCAGAGGTCGCCTCCCCAATATTAATATTAATATTCATTTATAAATAAACATAGAGCCTCCTAAGACCTAATCAGCGGAACAAGACATGGAAAAGGCGTTTCTCATCTTCACGACGGCGCTGCTAACATGCGCCGCCTCTGGAGTGTCCCTGAAGCTTTGCCCAAACTGCGGCAACACCTCAGTGCCGTACCCCCTCAGCACCTCAGCCGAGTGCGGTGACCCGTCCTACATGATCCGGTGCAGCTCCGGTTCCCTCATGTTGGACACCCTCAACAATTCGTACCCCATCCACTCCATCCACCCCCAAACCCAACGCCTCATCATCCGACCCGCCTCCCTCCTACCCAACACCTGCGTCACCTCCGATAAGATCCACGGCGGCATCCTCCTCAACAGCACCCTCCCCTTCAACATCACCAGCAGCAACACCATCCTCTACCTCAACTGTAGCCCAACCCTCCTCTTTTCCCCCTTGAACTGCTCGTCCTCCAGCCTCTGCCACACCTACATCAACGCCACCCCACCCGCCTCTCCCTGCCTCCTCGACCCTATTTGCTGTACTTTCAGGGCCGGTGGCTCCAGCACCTCCTACATGATCCGCGTCCGCGATGTGGGATGCAGCGCTTACTCCAGTTTCGTCAACCTCAACCCCTCTCTGCCGCTCTCCACCTGGCCTGAACCGGGCCTCGAAATTCAGTGGGTGTCGCCGCCTGAACCGCTCTGCGGGTCCCAGGGGGATTGCAACGGTGGCAACTCCACTTGTGCGCCGGACCCATCCAGAAGCGGCGTCAGGAGGTGCTTTTGTAACGCCGGCCTTGTGTGGGACCCTATTCAAGGGGTGTGCGCTGAAAGTGAGTCGTTTACTGTTTTCCTTCCTCCTTTCAACAAAATTTGTCAGAGGCGTTGACTAATCTTTGACTTGTATAATTCAGAAACCACATGTCAACAGAGTCCGGATGGTTGCGGCGGCTCCGATCGAACGGCACTAATAGCAGGTACACCCTCTTGCCTGATCCTTGACGGACTAATGGACTATGTCCTGCATATATTATTTATTTAATTTAATGCAAGCTTTGGGCTTTTTCTTTCCCTTCGACGGCTTTGGGTGCAAACAATAAACATGCGCAGGTTTGACGAGCGGGATTTGCGCAGCTGCGATAGTAGCCCTTGTTGCGGTTCTGCTCTACAAACGGCACAGACGTACGAAGGAGGCCCAAGAACGGCTGATCAGAGAGCGGGAGGGTATCCTGAATGCGAGTGGCGGAGGCAGAGCCGCAAAGCTCTTCTCCGGCAAAGAGCTGAAGAAAGCCACTAACAACTTCTCCAGAGACCGCCTTCTCGGCGCCGGCGGCTACGGCGAAGTCTACAAAGGCGTCCTCCAGGACGGCACCCTCGTAGCCGTCAAATGCGCAAAACTCGGCAACGCCAAAAGCACGGACCAAGTGCTAAACGAGGTGCGCATATTGTGCCAAGTCCACCACCGTAACCTCGTCGGTCTTCTGGGTTGCTGCGTGGAGTTAGACCAGCCCATGATGGTGTATGAGTTCGTAGAGAACGGCACTATCCTCGATCACCTGTCCAAAGGGCAGGGCTCTCTCACCTGGTCTCATCGCCTTCGAATAGCTCACGACACGGCCCAAGGTCTGGCGTATCTTCACTTCTCCGCCGTGCCTCCAATATACCACAGGGACGTCAAGTCCAGTAACATTCTGCTAGATAATAAATTAAACGCAAAGGTTTCGGATTTTGGGCTGTCAAGGCTGGCTGAAACAGATTTGAGCCACATCTCAACGTGCGCCCAGGGGACGCTGGGGTATTTAGATCCAGAGTATTACAGGAATTACCAGTTGACGGATAAGAGCGATGTGTATAGTTTTGGGGTGGTGCTGTTAGAGCTGTTGACGGCGCAGAGGGCTATAGATTTCAACAGGCCAGCGGATGATGTGAACTTGGCGGTGTATGTGCAGAGGATGGCGGAAGAAGACAAGGTGATGGAGGTCATAGAGCCGGGGCTGAGGAATGGGGCCACCACTTTGGAAGGGGACACAATGAAGGCGTTGGCTTATTTGGCTCTGGGATGCTTGGAGGAGCGGAGGCAGAGCCGACCTTCCATGAAGGAGGTGGTTGACGAGATTGAGTATATCATTGGTATTGCCACCTCCAAAGCTGAATGATAGTCACTTTTTTTCAATAAAAATAATAAATTGTGCAATTGGTAATTAATATTCCTTTCTTGTTTGTCAGTATAAAATTATAAACAGTAGCTTTTTCATTTTTTATTATACTATATTCAATTCAATAAATAGATAGGAGCTTTTAAATATAATTCTTTATTTTTTTTGGGTGAAGCTTGACAGGATAAACAAGAATGAGAGAGAGAGAGCATATAAAAAAGAAAACCGCAATGCATTCCACACCAATCAAACATCTCTAGAGTCTAGACACTACACATTTACAAGACATTCAGAGGTAAAACACCACACGGATACAACCAAAAAAAATTACACCCACGATTTTTTTCCTTTTCCAAAATATTGTTCTTTCCACCGATAAGAACAAAATATACCAGTCTGTCCCCAAACTGAGATATTTCAGACCGTGCAGGGACAGAAAGCACGACAAATTGCAGAACCTACTTTGCCCCACCCAGTCACTCTTTCTTCCATATAGTAGTAGCAAATCCAAAAAATAAAAACGCATGTTAAGGAAATTCCACTGATCGTTTTAAGCAGACTAACCAATTGAGTAAGCTTGGTGTGACGGTGATTTGGGATTTTTTCTCACTCAGGGCACATTAAGCTCATCCAAAGAACCAGACCTTGATGAAGACTGCCAAAGCAATTTGCAAGAAAAATGCCGCTATTATCACAACCGAAACATCACTTCCTTCTATGTAAGACCTGAGGTTTAGGGCAACAAAGCTAGCTGAGGCAGTACCCACAAGGATTATTATGAGCCACCGGACAATCTCAGCAGGGATCAACATTAGAAACTGAAAAGTTTTAGAAGAATTATGTTTTAGACAATAATGCGAAACATGATCTGATAACACTTCTCTTTGTTTACTAGTTAAGGGCTCGATTTGGAAATCAAAACAAATTCCGATAACACGCAAACGACATGTAAATTTAAGTCATGCTTTGTTACAAACAGAAAGTAAAAGAAATGTGGTGGCCACCTCCCCAGTGATGCAAACTCACTTGCAATTACCACGCACGTATTTACACTCCCTAATATCTTTCAATGATATTTCACCAAAATTAACACAAAAGATCAGGGGAAAAAATGATAAGCTGAATGGTAGAAAGCACAAACTCACAGAGGATGGGACGAAAATGGCAAGGGAATACCCCCACATACACCAAAACCGAATGAGGCTAGAATTTGAACCCATATACTGAAGCAAGAAGTAATATGCCAGTGGGACAACTACTGCATAGCCATAGATAGAACATGCAGCCGCATTGACATAGCTGACATCAAAGCTCCATGCAGTACTCTCATCTGTTTGTTTTTCCATGAGATACGTTGCAAGATTTCCCAGTGACGAAAGAACAAATACCAATGTCGTTGAGATCCATATAAGCCCATATCTATTATAACAGAAAACAATTGCTCCATTAGATACCCATTGTATGTGCAACGTTACTGGGGTTGTATCCAATCATTAAAATGAAAACAAAAGAAAAATAAATGGAATGGAAGGGAAAGATTTGCCTAGAGGTGCTGTATGTCTCTTGTAGTATCACAATTATGAGGTAACGTCAAGATTAGGGTTCAAATATGCATACTTATTTCAACCGCTTTAATATAATAATGGAAAATCTTGTGATCACAGAGTTCTGCCTTTTGTTAGCAGAATGGTTTGGAAGTAAACACCAGATCTAATTTTGACCCCAAAAAATCAGGCCTATCAAAAGTTTGAACCATGAAATTCCAAGCATGCATTAAGTTAACAAGTGACGGTTTCATAATTCCCCACCTACATAACTTCCACTTGCTCAAACCCAGGTCAGAAAAATGATTAGTTTTGCATGGGTGAAAAGAACAGAAAGATAAATATAATAAAAGGAATCAGAGAAGGAAAAACAACAAAAGACTTAAATGCCATATTTGTGCCAGGTCCAAGTATTTCCCATATCATGGTAACAGTTGAACTGTCAATGAGACTGTTCTCCAGGCATAACCTTCCAAATGTAATTTCAGAATCTTGAGCAATACTCTCCCTTTTGAACTCAAACGTATAGAAGCAAAAGTTAAAAAGCATAACTCACAAATCAGGGTTAGCATCTATCTTGCTAAAAAAATCTCCAGCAACTGGATTCATGGCATTTATTAATCTGTTCAAGACAAGATCTGTATCCACATTGAAATACTGTGTGTATGATGAGATACTAAAGATTCCCCTCCAGTTGTTTGCTGGCTGTTGCTCAAATGCTTCTGCATGGATGGATAAGCCAGAAAGATGTCAAGGATGCAAAAATAAATGACAAATGGTTTAAAATCAGTTGGAAATTGTCCTTATCAAAGATAAAATCGTAAACTCAGACTGTGTACTACTTTGCAATCATTAATTATCTGTGTGTGTGTGTGTGTTTTTTTTTGGGCTTATAAGCATGAGGAAGATCTAAAAGCATATCCTCACATGCTTCTGATAGTATTCTCTGAAAGCACATCAGTTGTAAAGAAAACAAGCACCGTAGCTAAACTCTGCTAGGACATCCCAAGGTAACAGAAAGGTTAAAAAAAGTTGGTTATACAGGTTGTCATCCCAGAGCAAACAAGAGGTACATTATTCAGTCAGGTCATCAATAAAACAAGCCAAAAAAAGGAAATCAAACAAGTATCCAAATCACTGCTGTTAAAAAGGGTCATACCAGTTGGACTTCCAAGAGTTTGATATCCCCTTCCTCTGTCTCCTCCATTGTTTGGAGGGAATATTTGCATGTTTGCTCCAGGGACTGCAGCGTAGAACTGAAACTTTAATAGCAGGCAATTATGCACATCTTAACACATGAAGGACAAACTCAGATATAACATCATACCCTCATGGTTTGTGATATTCTTTTCTTCAGCTGTGACAGCCTAGGCATGAAACAGGAATAAGGATAAGCAAATAAAATAAATGAAGGGATACCAAGAAAAACGTACGGATTATGATCAGACTAATTTACTTTCTTATGGAGTTCACAATTGAAAGGCAGTGAAACATGTCAACCACTTACGGAATATCTCACATGTTAATACACATGTCATAGTTTACTTGACTGTAAGTAATCCTCTTATTGATTATAGGCTAAATTACATAAAGTTCCCATGAACTTTGACCCATGTGCAAGCATGACCATTAAAATTTAATAATGAATCCCCTTAAACCTCTAAACTTTTGTAAATAACCCCTTTCCCGTTAATTAGCCCATTATTTCACTAACAAGGTATGATACATCATTGACCATATATCCACTTAAACTTGTTTTTGCTCTTGTTTTTTGGGTTTCATAACCCTCTTAAACATCAAATTATGTACACATGACTTCATAAACTTTTAAATCATGTGCCAACGAACTCTTTGACATCGTGTTACGTTTAATTACTAAAGCAACCGGCCAAATAATAGTAAAGGCATTTATCGTCCAGTTTCAAAGGCTGGGAGGTTATCTACACATAATAGGGGTCATGTACAATTTGTCCTCAATTATTTCAGGAAAGTGAAGTTATCATCTAAATATTTAAATAACCAAGAAAGTAAGCCATATTTCTAGAAAGATTCATCATTTTCTTTATTAACCCTTGTGTATATGAGCAGCCATAACTGATATTGGTGGTCCTAGAAGCAACAGTAATGGACTAATATAAACCTGAAAGATAACGACGATAACAACAATAACAACAACAAAGCTCTATCCCACAAGGTGAGGTCAACTACAAGAATCATAACTATCACAGAGCCATTGTGCTCTATCAACAGTCTAATAGATTGTTAACCAAAAGGTCTCATTCAATAACTTCATTAAATGTCCTCGGGCTTTCTCTATTCTAAATAGAGGACTCCATACTAATGCAAAAATCCTCACCTATGAATCCAATGGCCTTCTTTGGGACTAAAATAATTTCTACTTTAAAAATACAAAAAAGAGAATGTGGGGCTAAAACTCCCTTTCCCAAAACTGCCGCAACGAACACTTATTGCTTGCTAGTTATATGCTTAACACATTCATCCATCTCCAACTCATAGATGGCTGCTTCCATTTAATATGCATCAGTCTTGGGATAAATCCCTTCTTCCCATTATCCATGCTATCTTTGCATCACCTTCTCTATCTAAGAGCAGCCATCGATCACCATGAAGAAGGAAAGCAAGCCAAGGGAAGGAAGAACTGAATCTGTAACCCGGTATCAGGCTTTGCAAGAGAAAGCACAGGGAAAATAATGCATTCGCATATCAATTGACCTAATGAGAGCCAGGTATGCAATTTCTCTCTAGCAAGAAGGTATGTGAAAGTCATCTCCCGAGTGATTGCGGCAAGGGAAAACAATAGAACCTAGCCTTTCTTTTGTGAGCCGTAACTACCTCTAAAAGAAAAGGGGAGCTATCCACTTTTCACGTGTTTCATGGGGGCAGAGCAACTCGACAGAGGGATCGGGGTAAACTATGGAAAGACAGACGAAGAAAGATATCGCAGGGAAGGACATGCCAAATGGACCAAAGCGCTGGTCTGAGACGCACTAATCACCTCTCGGTGGCATCGTAATTGTAGTAAATAAAATCTTAAGATGCTAAAGACCAGTGATTTATTTTTTTATTAAAAAAAGAGCCCGAAAAAGACAATGAAAAGGTTGTGATGATTCAAGTTATAGAGGCCAATCCATGTATTTCGCATTTAAAATTGATCAGTCGAGCATATTCAATTTGTTGGAAATGAAACAGAATGAAAGGATTTTGCGATAATGAAGTATCTCCGCCACTAAAACGATCAGATCAGTTCATTTTATCTCGTCATCATATATGATAATATGAATATGCACAAACTAATGAAGTATAGAAATCACAGAGTGAATAATCAAGAAACAGAAAGAAACAAGAGGGGAAGGTACGAACAGGAACTGAACCGAGCAAATGGCTAGTGGGAAGGCCGGTGTAGGACTCCTCCATCGCGCAGGGAGATACACAGAAGCTTCGTAGCTCAAAGACAAGAAGGCATGGAAGCTATGAGATTCAAAAGTGAATGGGAATTCCTGAGAGGGACTCAGAAAACGACACCAGAGAAGAGGGGCTTCCTGGTGCAGGTCCTGGGATTTTTCGGAATAGCTCTTGGCTCCGCTCGCCTCTGACTTTCCCTTGGTGGTGTGTTTCTTGTTGCTGAACCGTGAACTTTGTTGTCAGTGCAAAGTGCAGGGCCTTGCTTTCTTTCCAGCCAGGGCTACGTCATCGGATGCAGATTGGGCTCCACAAACCCAGCTCTAGGGCCCTTGGAAATTGGAACATGTCTACTTCGGGGTAAACATTTTTTTTTTCCTCTTATGTTTTGCCTTGTTATGAATGCCGGAAAAATCTTTTTTTTTTTTTATGCAAATTTATTTTGAGACTGGAGTGGTGGTAGTGGGGAACTGAGGATTCACGTGGCAGCACGATATTGTTTCAGTAAAATGAGCGAGTGACGCTTATGACCATCTGTCGCAGTGGATGTTAGGCTAGAGGGAAAAATTTTATCAGTTTAAAACATATTTAATAATTTAAATGTCATTTACTGCTATATGAGTATTAGTTAACATAAACTTGTAATTAAAAAAAAAGTGTTGTATCAAAGCTTACAATTTATAAGTTACATTTATCATCACAATCATTATACAGGTGTATTATCTTATTACTTTAAAACACTTCTTTTTATTCTACAAAAATTTAAAATGAGTCACGTTGTTCAAAGTTGATGAATAATGCAAAGAGTTACAATTTCTATCATTAATCCTGCTAATAAATATTTTCAACATGTTTCATTGTAACCCAAAAAAGCATAAGGGAAAATCCCTTAAAAAGAATTTAAAAAATGTCAAAAGATTAAAAAAAAATGTTCTGAATATTTATAACACTAAAGAGGCGTTAGGACTTGATTTATCCTTTTCAAAATTAAAAGAAAAGGACAGAATTATCCCTCTAAGTTTAAAATTAAGAACATAAAGAAAGACACAATTTCATGCCTGGTTTGGCATGCACTTCTCAATTCATCTATGATTGACTGGTTATTGAGGGTGAAAGATTTGTTGTGAGCGGTATGGGTGGTCATAGACTCACAATGAAAGAGCAGACTGATGATTAACATTCACAAGTTCTAATTAAGGTTTTTAAAAGTTTTAATAAAGGTTTCCCATTCGCAATTGTTATTTTAAACTCTTGTCAAATTTATGGATGCATGTGGTTGTTAATGCAAAATTCCTATTAATGAATCAACAAGTTCTGAGAAAAGTTTTCATAAGTTAAGTTTTTCATAATTTTAGATTAGAATTTCACCACTTGTGAATCATAATTTAGTGCATATAAATAGGGTTTTACAAGTTTTGATAAAGTTTATCACAGGTTTTCAAAAGAATTTTACAACTTAAAGAATTTCACAAGTTGCAAATCAAAATTTACAAGATTTGATATGGGTTTCACAAGTTCTCAAAACAAAAGAATTTCATAAGTTGCAAATCAAGATTTACAATATTTGATAAGGGTTTCGCAATTTCTCACAAGAATTTCACAAGTTCTCAAAAGAATTTTATAACTTCCTTGAAGAATTTCACAAGTTGCAAATTAAAATTTACAAGATTTGATAAAGGTTTCATAAGTTCGGATAAGATTTTCACAAGTTTTTAAAAGAATTTCACAAGTTCGAATCAAAATTCACAAGATTCGATAATGTTTCCACAAGTTATGTTAAAGGTTTAACAAGATTGGATAATGTTTTCACAAGTTCTTAAAAGAATCTCACAACTTGTATATCAAAATTCCCTAGATATGAGTAGGGTTTCATAAGTTCTAATGAAGGTTTTACAAGTGCGGATAAGGTTTTCAGAAGTTCTCATAAGAATTTCACAACTTCTTTACCTAAACAGTAGCAAAGCTATGACAGTACAATTGTATTATCATAACCAGCCACTATGACCTCCACACCGCTAATGAGAAATCTTTTAGCCCTCAATAACTACCCACTATGACCACCCGCACCACTAACGAGAAATCTTTCGGCCCTCAATAGCCAGCAACTGTGACCACCCACATCACTCGAGTGAAATTTTTAGCCCTCAATAACTAGCCACTTGCAAAGGAAATGAGAAGTGTGTGTGAAGCTAGGCACGAAATTGCGCCTTCCTCTCCGTTCAAGTTTAAACTTAGATAGATAATTTTGTCATTTTCTTTTAATTTTGAAAATGACAAATTAGGTCCTAACACCTCTTTGATATTATGAATACTTGGAATACCTTTTTATCATCTGGCATTTTTAAAATTCTTTTTAAGGGATTTTCCCAAAACAAAATCTCATTAAACCTGTCTTAAAATTTAAAAAAAAAAAATCACTTTTCTCTTCCTTATAGATAAGACAAGTGAGTATTTTTATATTTTATTTTGATATAAAAATATATAATCCATAAGGAAGTCATTCATGAAAAAACTATATGTGACGAATGTAACAATATTTGATCTGGTTAAAAATGTCGTAAAAATAAGCATGAAACTATTAAGTTCCAAAAAATATTACACAAAGATAAGTGGATTCACTTCACTTAATTATAATTGTCAGGAAAAAAAATAATTGTGAATTTTGAAGTATTAGTTGCAAATAAGTAAATAAGGTATCTACATATTATAGTTTTAGCTCATATAATACCAAACATTAAGAAGTTAAAGAGTTCAACTCTCCTAAATATGACGGATGCATGAGCCTTCCCCTAGGTGAAGGAAAGCAAAGCGCAAAAGGTATTTAAATCTTATAAGCCATTATCAATGATTTTTTATTAAAGCTTTCATGTTTACAATTGTCTCTCCCAATATTTACGACTAATTTTTCAATAAATTCTTTTAAGGATCTATCCATGGTTAAATTAATATTTTGAAATTTAAATCTGATATGCCCATTATCTTTATATATATCCATAAATTCATTAATTTTTTAGAAATGAGATGACAGAAATTTATCAAGAAAAATAGAGAAAAGTCTCCTGTTAGGAAATCAATTGGTGAGAAGGACCTAAATCAGAGTATTTGTACTCTAGGGATACAAATTTTGCAGAATACTATTATTCTGTGTGTAAAAATTTATCTGGTCCCCCTCACCAATTAAATTTGCAAGGGGGATTTCCCCCCTATTTTGCCAAATTTATCCTATTTTAAAATGACTAAAGCATTTTATTTTGTTAAAATGGTATTTTCCCTTGTGAAAAGCTTAGAGTAGGCTTGTGACAAGAACGACCAGAAGAAAACCTGAGACAACATTCATTGAAAGGGTCCATGAAGATTCATAAAGGATATGCCAAGTCATAAAATCATATTTGACGTTAATAGCCAGCCATTTTGCAGAGACTTGACGAGCAAACAGCAGCATTTTTTACTCCCCAAAAGATGCCACTTCAAAACAAACGAGAAAAAAGGAAAATTGCTAAGCCAACAGTGAAAACTAAAACTACATTACCCAGACACCACTTCACCGAATTATTTCTCATCATGCATCTGAATCAACAATTTGAGAAAGGTCGCCAAACAAAGTCACCAGCCTGATGATGATACAAAACACCTCATGTGCCCCCTTATCAGTTACCAGAACCAATTGTGCTGAATGAATTGGTAATGTCAGAGAAAACTAGCATAGAAATGTCCATTTCAGCTGTGTATGCTGTCATGAACACTAGCACGGCTCGATGGGGGCCTCATCTTGAAGGAAACTACGACTTACTTGGACCAACAAATCACTTCTTGACTAATTTCAAGACATCACCAACAAGGTGTAAAGAACCGGTTACCAGAACCTGAGGGACAAGCAGGCAAATTTATAATCAGATCCTGCATCTGGCATATATATAACCCAAAATGCAAAGCAATCTCACACATTTATTTTTAATATTCAATCCATAGAGATAATGTTCATTCCGCATGCAGCCTATCAGTTGGCTTCTCGACAACGTCAGATATTCACAATTACTCAATCTAATTGATGTTACCTGAAAACGAACAGACTGATTTTGCTGCACTCTGTCCCTGAGCCACTTGATAGCCAACGGCAATGAGGGAAACACTGCACTATGTTCACAATTACTGGTACTCATTTCCATATCCTCTTTTAATTCGTCAGACACAGCATATGCACTCTTGGCATCACTTCCTACCAATCCAGAATACCACCAAAAAGAGAGAGAACCGATTAAAGTCAGGAAATAGTCTCAGACTCAACTTATCAAACATACCATAACCATAGTAGCAAGTTTCGAAGTCAAACAGTGACAAAGTACACGTATCAAATTCAATAAAGCCAATTAAGAACCAGGTGGCTTACAGACACAGCAAAAATCAAAGATGACTAGGCTTTTATGTTCTGCACAGCAATAACAAGGCTAAAATAGGGCTTTAGAGAAACAACACAATAATATATGCATCACATACTAATCACGTGCTCCCAAAAAAGCTCCAAAGAAACAAATTACCAGAATCCACAATATGTCATCATCCCAACTCTTTCTTCCCTAGATTTTTTCTTCCTCTTACTCCACAAAAACATGGATACAGAAGTTCCATGGGTCACATTACGTCAGTGCAGGGTTGGTAGAACCCCTTTTGTCTCTTTCAAAACTACTGGTACAACATATGGCAACATAGATCTAGACCAAGAACTTTCTTAGCTAGCAAGTAAGCGCACTGCAAACACAACCTAGGTCTAAGGGAATTTAACGTTGCTTTACTATAGATTATTTTGGGAAATCATCCACAACTTTCTTTTTCCCACACTCCAACACAACAAACTCAACTTTACAAAATAAACAGCATAAAGAACATACTTGTCACATTTATTTATAATTGTTTTTCAGCACATAAAAATCATCAGATACAAAAACCTGAGTTATGATTGACATAGTATTGGATGCAGTCAGTTAATACCTTTGTTTCCTTGCATGAGAGTTTCCCACGCTTTCTGAAGAGTGAACTGCCATGATAGGTCAACATTAGATTCAGCTGGCATTGAAGAATGGGATCCAACTTTGTAATACACCGATAAACTTGGTACAAAAAGCGCCTTCTTGAAGTACACACCTACATTTTCAATTCAATTTCTTTATTCGGTGGACAAGGAATAAATCTCTGGTTCAGATAAGATCAGCCGTGGGAAAAACTTTTTAATTGCTTATCCTCCATATAGGTGCATTGTTTGGTAATGTGACCGAAATAATTATTGTAGAATTAATGGTGGAGAAATCCACTTGCTTTCTGAGTCATGTGCGCATTCCTGCGCATGGGATGGTTAGGCTGAGCAATTATCAAAATCCAGGGATTACTCACCATTATCAGCACATGTTTGCATCAGGCGAGGAAGGAGCAACTGAGGATTTCTCACGGACATGCAATTGAACAATAATATCTGCAAGTAATACCACAATCTCAGTTCAAAAGCCACAAAAATAAAAAATGAAGCATCAACATTGTTGGTTGCAAGAAATATTATGGTGAGTATTCCTCTATAATGAGTTTTCAATTGCTTAAAACGTTACAAGAAATATGATCTTGGGCACTTGTCCTGACTCCTGATAAAGTGACTAGGAAAGTTCATTTAAGAAAGGACCAGAGGGAAGAAAAGGCAATAGATATCATGCAGAGACATAAAAATGGATTAGCATTTGAGATCAAAGCTCAATTGGCTGATAAAAACAAGAATTATATTTATCTGAATTATATAATTGTGTCTGAAGTCCCTAAAATTCAAGCCAGATATCAATAAGGAGTTGCAAACATAATAAAATTCACTACACTCTTGGGTAATTAAGATACAAAAATCAACTTCGTGAAGGAAAGCTGACTCTCGACTGATTTTTTTTTTTCTGATAGAAGAGCCTACCAGGGAGAAGAACAGCTCACCTGTATCTCAAGTTATATTCAGGGAAGAAAAGGTACAGGAAGTTTGAACGATTCAATAATCTGTATTTTTATGGGTTTCATTGGTAGAACTAATATGCCTGAAGACATGGCTAATCAATCACTCGACAAGTTACAGTTGCATATAGAGTGATTTTCTGATGTGGTTCTGTAATTCCTGACAGAACCGTGTAGAAGAAATAGGAAATATAGGTAGAGGGAGAAGGAAAGAAGAGAGATGAGAGGAGAGAATCTAGACAGAAGGGAGAGAAGGAGAAGAGAAACCAAGAGAGAGAGAGAAGAAAGACACAAGAGTTTCTGAATATTCTCTGATTCAGGAGTAATCACCACAACAACTGAATTACAATGAGTATCCTCTAGGCTTTATATAGACAGCCTATAGATAGCCCATACCAATGCCGCCTTATTCATTTAATGAAGCGCATGAGTCTATTGCCATATTCATTAATGGCAATTCTGTAATTAACCCCTAATTCTAATTAAATCTCTAACTAAACTAAATCCCTAACTATATAATTGGGGATTAGGGATTTACATTACATATTCATATCATTTTCTAGATAAGGACCTCTGATATTACTGACTAGGAAAATGATTTATACAGCATGACGAAACTGTTGATAGTTATAGTGGCATGGCTATCAAATTGGAAAAGGGTTTGCAATATAAGGCAGTCTAATCATCAGTCAAACAGTGGCAAAGTAAGACCGGTGCATCTTATTAGTTATTAGTTTGTATTTGTTTTTGGTTAATAGAGGAACCGTCAATTGACAACTACAGGCACCAAAAACTGGAAATTTAAGACATGGTAAAGTGATGATATAATTATGGCTAATGCATCAGCCAAAGTAGCAACTTTGTGTATTACAGTATTATGCCCAGAGCAAACTTACAAAATATTTGTAAGTATAATTGATTACGAATTACAATAACTTCCGTTCATGTTCTCCAATGAATTAGGCAACTTGTCCTACTACCCAGTATCCAGTAAGCATTAGTTTTATTTTGTCATTTTCACAAATTTTATGGTATCATATTTAACTTTGAGCATGGGACACAGCCAGACAAATACTTCAACCAAATGACAAACTTTATTTTATCATCATATTTCAAACTTCAACTGCTATGACTTTCATCAGACTATTCTTGTCAAACATCCAATTCCAATATCAGTTACTTAAAAATAGGATTCAAAATCTGTGCTCTACCTGTGTGGATTGTCTCTTGGCTCTTTCACCATCACGCAAACTCACTAAGTCATTAGAAATTTTGTAAGTATCAGGCTTCCGATGAAACAAGGTCTGGTCCTGGTTATCTTCTTTAACAGCAAATGAAAACCACCTCGCACACGCTTCTAAGCTTTCAGGACTATGCGCCCCATCTAAAAAGAAGACAAGCTCATTTTGGCGTTCAATGTTGATGTGTTGATCAGGAACAATTTGAGCCCTTCCTTGTAAACTTGCAGTTGTTAATCCTTTCACAAACTGCTCTGGCAATGAGTGCTGCTTCATGTGGATAAATGAATCACTCCAACTGACAGATAAAAGGCAAGGGGAAAAATAAAGCAACAAAAGGGTGTAATGAGAATCACTGTTCACAGTTAGAACTTACAGTCTGTTCCAAGTAGCTATCCTCAAGATGTCCAGTTCTCTTCAGCCAAGTAGAGCATAGTAAAACAGCAAGACCTGCGTTTACATATTGATGCTCGCCTTCAAGCCCAAGTCTTAAACCATTTAACAACTTGGCATCTAAAGGCTGTGCTACTCGAAGAGGTACCTGTAGTTTGTGAAATTTACTCAGATGATTGATTATGGAATCAAACTACTCCAACTTGGGCCACCAAGAACACAGTTAAGCCAAAACAACAAAATGTTAATGGAAAGCTAAGCCAAGAAAGTTAATGAATTTGATGTATGTATCTCCTGGCTTTCAAACTATAGTTGACACATGGAAAGTTCACAGAATAGGACATAATTAGATTAGTGAGTGTTTGGCATCACTTATTTCTGGGAAATAAGTACTTATTACATAAGTCGAAACAAAACTCCTCTCACATATTTACTTTGTATACCGTGAATCACGAATTATAAGCACTTATTGCCCAAGAATAAGTTATCACAAACGAGCACTAAATGTAATGAGTATAACGGTGTGTAAGAAAGATAGGAAAGAGAGGGAAAGGGAGAGAAACAGAAGAATAAAGTGAGAAGGGAGGGAGGGAGAATAGAGGAATCAGTTTCTCATTGCTCATATAAGCCTGTTTACAATTAGTCCTAAGCCACCTATATATAGCCCTTAGCTACCAACGGTAATCCCTCCTACTGATCCCCAACCAACTCCTGACTAAATTCTCTTATTTATTATATTTACACATCATATAACAAGTTAAGTCCATGGGAAGACAACTTTCTCTTTCCAACACAACCCCTCAAATATCTTTTGAAATGTTAAATCCATGTATTAGCAGATCTACAATTTAATTGAACTATTATTTTGGAAAACCGAATAATGGTAATGGACATCTAAGGAAGCATTTCAATAATCAAGCATATAAAAGAAAATACTTGGTGACGTTTGTCTATGAAATTTGGTCTGGGTTGGCAAGATCTGAAAACAACACAACAAAACTAATAAACAAAATCAATATTCATGCTTGTAATCCAAAACAAGCATGCCAATCAGTGTCCTCTCGCTTGACTTTGAAAGTTGATTTTATACATGATAGCCTCAAGAAAGAATGTACCTACATCAAGTCGCGATGCCTTCTCTTCAAGGACACGCATGGCTTCATCAGGCTGAGGCACAGTAAAAGCTGGAACCCGGTGCTAAAACAAAATGCATGCATGCATACATACATACATATTAAAGTAAATAAAATGAAATTGTCAGAACGAACTAAAAGAAATTAACTTTGTTGATGCTACAAGGAAAGACAGGAAAGAGTATGAGAAAGAATAAAAATGCAATAACAACTAAGCTGCACTAAAAAGAACAGATTGTTGAAACTGACTTTAAAAAGATTTTGAAAGAAAAAGTATTTGCTCCAAGAATACCTTGAAGATACCAGCCTTCTCACCAGCAATTTCTCCAAGAGTATTCCCTGTTTATAAAATGCAGCAGGAGGAAGTAAACCTAACTGGTTGAGAGGATCAGCGGCAGTGCAATCATATTATTGCAGCTTCTATCATACCTTATAACACTTCAATCATATTATTGCAGCTTCTAGAAGTGTTACTTTTTCTTTTTTCTTGTCAAATAGGAATACAGTTACATAAATTTTCTCGATTTGTTTAGTTACAAAGGGGAAACAAAATCTCACCAATTGCCTGTGTCAACATTAAAGGTCAACTTGCTTTCATGATTTACAAGTTATAACACTACATATCTCCCGTTAGTTTGTTTTGAAAGTAAGACTACAGGATGTTCTGTTTCTCATTGTTGTAAGTGCAATACATATTAAATCTACATATAAATTGGTACTTTTCCATATCTCAAGTTACTTCATGATTTTCATTAGCAATGGCTTGTCATTAACAAACAACACTTACAAAATAAAATACTAACCAAGAATCTCCATGTGGTCATACCCAAGGGAAGTTATGCCACACACAATAGGTTTTTGAACCTGCAATATAAGCTCATTCAACATGATCTTATTCAAAAATATTCTATGCAGAAAATATTGATAATCAAGCACACCAGTTTTTTGCTGCTGAAATAACAATTAAACATACCACATTTGTTGCATCATATTTACCACCTAATCCAACCTCCATTATAGCAACATCTACCTGAATAAAATTTGAAAATAAATATTTTTCTTCATTATCAGGGTGCAACAATATAGAATTGGGTTGGAAAAAGTTTGCATACATAAATAAAACATAGGAATCTAACCTGCTCTGCTGCAAATATCTTGAAGGCAAGCAAAGCAAGGAAGCGAAAATAGGGAGGCATTGGAATATTTTCATCAGTTTTTTCCTATGGACCATCCAAATGAGAAACCACTTATCTTCAGAAATATATGCAACAATTCCGGAGAATAAAATGAGTTAAGCTTCAAAACTCCAAGCAGGAAATATCCATTTTGTCAGTCTAACTAGGCACACTAATTTACAGAGATGTAAAGCTAAAGTTCAAAAAACAATTGAAATATAATCTTGTGCTTCAAATTAAATTAAAACAGGATAAAAAAATGACAACATGGTTTTCCAACGTGCCAATGATTATCCAGTTCAGATTCTTAAAAAGTGATCAACTGATAAGGCACTGCACATACCTTTAGTCTATCATAACACCACCAGAAATACGCTAAAAATTTCTCTTCACATATTTCCACACTGCAGAAGCAACAAGAATAGGGCTAGTAAATCAGACCATCCTAGCTATTTTGCCAATGTCTTAATTGCAATTGTACTCTCTGAAACATGGTTGGTCAAAAGACTGTGCATTAAGGATTGTCAATTCAATGTAAATGGATTTTAGTAGGTCTGTTAATTAAGCAAAAGCAAATAGGTACAGGATTTAGGAGATACCAGTAGCTTCTGAAATTGAAGATCACTGTTGTTACAAGAATATATGAAACTATATCCTTATTTTCAAAATCAGCAGAATTCAAATGCTTAATCACTAATCAGTAGCATTCATGCCCCCTTTTGGCCACCTCATCAAGCCCACTTGACAGAACAGGGCAGGCATATGTTGAGCAAAGAACTTTAAATTGCCCATTCAAAAATCATAAATATCACTATTTGGATTACAATAGAGGAAATAAAAGTGCTGGGCTCAAAATAAAAAAGAAATGAAATAAAAGCGAAAGTGGATGTGAAGTACTGACCCATCTAAACGAAATCTTTCACGAACATCTATGAGGTGAGGAGATGTGAAGAGCCCAGTGTGAAAACCACAGTTACGTAATATAGATTCTGCGAATGTGCATGTAGATCCCTATGAAGACGCAATTTAAATGAGTAATTTGTATCATGAAAAGTGTAAGCAAACTTCATGTAAATTAGAACTGGAGAGCTGCAGTGAGACTCTGAAGCCTGAAGGCAGTCATTAGGAGCAAAGGACAGGTACATTTTTTTTGGCCTGAACTAAGCTCAAGTCATGCAAATCCATAAATGAACCGTGACTGTGTTGAGAGAGAAGGAAAAGGCATAGTTTATTACTCAGAGATGAGTCAGCGCATGGATTCATTTCCGAGCAACCACCAAAAGGAAATAAAAATACCTTCCCCTTGGTACCAGCAACATGTATGATCTTCATCTTTGAAATTGGCTCCTCCAAATCCAGCATCTGTTGAAATTCATATGGCATTAAAACGTAGGCTTAGTAGGCCACTCTAGCAGCAAAACTAGCCCGAACATCGCCGGCTAGACTTTTCCTAACAAGATAACTAGGTATTCTAGTCCAACTCGCAAATCGTTTACCTTTATGTGCTCGAATAGAACGTTGAACTGATCCCCCATGTTACTATTATCAGCACGGGTGCGTCGGGTGATTAGAGACGACAACGCATCCAATGCTTCTTCATACGGAGATTTTAAGGAGTTGGTGCCACCTTCTGCAAGTGCAGGAAAAAGAAAATGCTATGATCTAAGAAGAAAATCAAAATGTTGACTAGAGCTGATAAGCGCGAGAGAGAGGAATATTTAGAATAGCCCAGATAAAGACTTTAATGAGCATAAACAAAGAATAGGGAATACCTTCAGCCATGACGATTACTGATTGGATACTGAATTGGATACAAAAATGGGGGCAAAGTTGCGTGAATTGTAAATCCGAGCGATGCAGAGAGCGCAGAGAGAGAGAGAGTTATACAGCGCTGGGTGAAGTGAAAATTAGCAGATTAGATTGAGAATGAAGGATCGAAAACTCCGGGAGGAAATAAAGTCATATAGAGAGATGTCTTTTGCGGTTTACATTGGATGTCGAAATACGGGAGAAGGATAGCGTGCCGTTAAGTCCGAACCAAGCAATGACATTTTCGGTTTGTACGGTTAATAGTAGTGGTTGGTTATAACAGTAAGAGTAAATCGCCAGTCGCTGCCCGTGGATTTGCGTGGGTCATGGCGGCGGTGAACGAATGGAAAGATGTGGCAAAATCAGAGCCGTCGGCTAATGGATCTGCGGTGAAACATTCCCATCTCTTTGAAAATGAAGCAAGTGGGCAGCATGAAATATCCTAATCACTTCCCCGCCAAAAGTTGAAGAGCCATTGAGGTTCTTTACTCACTATTGAACAAGTCCATTTGCTTCATGTGTGTTAGTGTTTAGGGTGTGCATGAGTCTGGAGGGTTTATTGTGTTGCTGTTAATTTGGCTACGTTGGAATCAATCCTATTCAACTTATTTTTATATTTGCAAACCGTTTAACGAATTCGTGACAATCATCTTCTCCCTTTCCTCTCTAGTTTGGTTTGAAATATGACATTAGTGTTTTGCAACGCTTATGTTGATTTCCTTAAAATTAAAAGGAAACACTAATTTCAGACAAGCATGAGGGGAGTTGAAAAGAGTTTTGTTCTTGAAATCAACCCAATGGACAATGAAGCAAGAGCCTTAGGTCTGTTTGGTATGATAGGAATGAGGGAGGGAAATTTTAATGAGCTCAATTTTAAAAAAAAATGAATAAATGAAATCATAAAATATTAATTATAAGCTTTTAATCTCACTTCATCAATTTTTGTAAATCGAGCTCCTTTGAATTTAACATGGAATAGACTTGAGAGATAAATCTGAAAAATGTAATTTGACACAAATTTTATATTTACTTCTTTTTTTTCTTATCATTGTTTTATTTTATTTTTTTTATTTAGTGCCAATAATTTTTTTTTTTTTTGAATACAAACTGGAATACAATAACCACTAGGAGGTTACAAAGCGAACCCCGTTCCCCTAAGAGAACGCAAAAGAGCTATTATCCATGATCAGCCGCCTCCCCCAAAGAAGGTGGTGGGTGATCAAGAATAACAAAATTCTCATTCATACTATGGGCTAATCCCGCTAAATAATCAGCAAAAGTATTATTCTCCCTCGGAACATGACTCAGAAGAACTTGCTAATCCTTCGAGATCCAGCTTCTTGCATCCTCAATCACTTCCCCAAAAGGGTGGTCATTATGGTAACCCCTTGATATTAAGTTAATCGCCTCCAGACAATCCGTGAAGACAATGATATTCCTTAGATTCTTGCTCCAGCATATCTGAAGACCTTGAATAATTGCGATGATCTCTGCCACTGCTGGGGGCACTTGTACAAGCCGATTGATATATCCACAAATCCATCTTCCGTCGCCATCCTTTATAGCTCCTGCGCATCCAGCCATACCTGAACCCAGTATCGAGCCATCTGTCTGCAAGGTAGCAAAACTTGGTCTACTCCCCATAACCGCAGCATTCTGGACTAGATTTCCTTTGTAGAAACGACAATTTCGGGTTAGATCCTGATCCCACGCAGCCCGAAATAAACTAGAATGTCCATTACGATTTCCCATCTCTTGATCGTTCCCAAACAGCTTCGAGCAACGCGCTAGCCAGATGTCCCAGCAAACATACCCGAACAAAATTGGCCAGCTTACTTTATTAGTGAAATTTCTTCCCGCTTCATTCTTGAGATTCCATCTGATCCATTCCAAGCCCTGAAGGTTAGAGAATTGCTCCCACAGAAGAGGATTAATTAAGGAAATTCACCTCTCTTTTGCATTGACACAATCCCTTAGTAAGTGCATCAGATCCTCCTTAGAATCGCATCCAAAAACACAATCTGCATGTTCCATCAAACCTCTTTGTTCCCTCAGTTTCGCCGTATGGATCCTCCCATAAGCAGCAAGCCACATAAGAGTCTTTATCTTTTCTAGGACCGCCCATCTCCACAGCATCCTCCAAAAGGATTGATTATGATTCGGGGTACCTGTAAAACAAAAGTGATATGTAGATCTAACAGAAAAACAACCGTCAGTGCAGGATTCCAAAAATACTTATCCTCTCCTCTCTCCTCACAAGGCGGATGAGCGCTGGTAATTCTCTCGATAATTGGCCACTGGAACCACCGACTCAGCTTCCCTATGTCCCAATCCCCCCACGGATTAGTGTAGTCTTGAACTTTCTCATTGATGTCCATAAAAGGCTCCAACCCCGGGAATAGATCAATCAAAGGTCTATTTAACTCCGACCAGTTGTCAAACCAGAAAGAGGCCACCGTACCATTTCCAACTTTAACCCGAACCCCCTCCTTGAATTTGTCCCAAACAGAGCAAACTCCTCTCCAAGTATAGGAAGCACTTCGCCTTGGTCTTGGTCTGTTCATCTGATCCCATTTATATTTGCTCCTTAACACCTTCACCCATAAGGTCTCCTTGTTTGTAAGTAGATGCCAGCAAAGCTTCATAATAAACGCTTCATTCTGCTTGCACATATCCCGAATGCCAAGACCACCTTGTTTCTTATCCTTCTTGACTTGATCCCATGATAACAAGTGCATCTTCCTCTGATCCTCCTTTTTATCCCATAGGAAGCTTCTGCTCTTCTTCTCAAGCTCCTTTAAGGTTCCTTTCGGGAGTAACATGGTTTGCATATAATAGGCCGGAATAGCAGACAGCACTGATTTAATGAGAGTTAACCTCCCTGCCATATTTAAACAGCCTCTTTTCCAACCCGATAATCTCTTTTGGGTTTTTTCCAGAATTGGGTTAAAAATAACCTTAGAGACTCTTTTATGGATTAAGGGTATGCCCAAGTATTTGCCCAAGTCTCCAGTTAAAAGAACTCCCATAGCCCTGCTCAACCCATAGGCTCTATTGAAATGAACGTTTTTTGAGAAACACAGTCTAGTCTTCCTTCTATTCACTTTCTGACCTGATACATCACAAAACTTTTGAAGACAAGACAACATCTGATCAATCTGGTCCTCTGATGCCTCCCCAAATAGAATTAGATCATCCGCAAAAAATAGATGGGAAATGGAAGGCCCCCCTCTATTTAGTCGAATGGGTTTCCATAGGCCGGCACTAACAGCATCCTGAATAATGTGATTTAAACGCTCCATGCATAAAGTAAAGATATAAGGCGAAAGGGGGTCACCCTGTCTAATTCCCCGAGATGAAATGAAAGTATCAGTAGATTCCCCATTCCACAATACCTGGAAAGAAGAGCTCGAGATACAGGCCATGATAAGGTCACATATTCTCCTTCCTACTCCGACAGCTTGAAGTGTGTCCTAAATGAAAGACCATTCCAGACGGTCATAAGCCTTTTCCAGGTCCACCTTCACAGCCATCCAACTTTTCTTCCCAGTCTTTATCCTCATAGAATGAATAACTTCTTGCGTGATAATTATATTGTCACTACTCTGACGACCCGCAATGAAGCTGCACTGATGATGTCCCACAACTTTTCCCATAATCTCCCGGAGACGATTACTGAGAATCTTGGTGATAATTTTATAGCTAACATTACACAATGAAATGGGTCTGAAATCCGTAATAGTCTCTGGGTTCTCCACTTTCGGGATGAGCACAATGTTTGTATTATTTATATCTCTAATCCGCTTAGGCTCTTGGAAGATATCAGTCACCAACTTAATAACATGATCCCCAACTACAGGCCAGTACTCTTGATAAAAGATTGCCTGGATCCCATCTGGCCCCGGTGCCTTGAAAGCACCAATATCAAAGGTAGCTCGTTTAATCTCTTCACGGGATATTACAACATTTAGCCTGGTCAACTCATTATCACTCAGACTTGTAAAGGTGGTTTGGGTAACAATGCTATTAAAATTTTGCAGGCTACAATGAAACAGCTCTTTGTAGTAGTCAACCGCCATATTTTTAAGCTCTTCTTAGTCAAAAGTCCATTCATCGTTAGTCTTTTTCAGACCCTCAATCCTGTTACGTCGTCTCCTGATAATTGCCGTAGTATGAAAAAATTTACTATTCTGATCCCCCCATTTCAACCATTTACATCTTGATTTCTGGTACCAACTTAATTCTTCCTGGGCCAGGAGTTTGTTATACTCTTTCCATAACTCATTTTCAGTCTAGATCAAGTATTGGTTGTCACGTCTAGCCCTGGCTCTCTCAACACCCTCAATTCTTTGAAGAGTCTTCCGTTTTTTTACGTTTAGATTCCCCACTCTTCTTTTGTTCCAATCTCCCGCTTTCTTGGTAAAGTTCATAATTTTTTCATTCCACTGCCCCCCAGTCCAAGAATCCTCAACCATGTCACGAAATCCATCTTCTAAAAATCAGGAATGTTAGTTTAGTAGGGAAGGACAACCTTGTTATTAATCACTCCCTCCGGTCCTAAATATAAGACAAAGTTGACTATTTTAGACAGATTAAGAAAGCTAATTAAATTACTTTAGAATATTTTTATTTTTATTTTTTTTCTCCAAACTAATTAATTTAACTAATAAACTGATACATAATATATGATATAATTAAATAACTTATTTAGCTTCATTAATCTCTCTAAAAAAAAAATCAACTTTGTCTTATATTTAGGATTGGAAAGAGTAATAATTTGTGCACAGCCCACCACCCTCTTAGGAGTTAGGACCATTTGTGGATGCGGGCACTTAGTTTATTTGTGAGTTTGATAATCTCTTGAAGAAAAAAACTATAATTGAATTTAAACGAGCCATTCTCGCGCTTCGGTGCAGTGTTTTTCAACCTCCTTATTCAAACAAGGATGAAGTGGCAAATGGCTAAGCTTTCGTGAATGGAAATAAGAAAAAGTTTATGGATGAACTAGCAATTGGTAAATCGGTGTTAATTAGGAAAAGACAGCTTTTCAACTACTTAGCAACCTGGAAACCTTGACAATCCCAAACACAATATTCCGCTTAATAGTTCGATGACACCACATAATTTATCAATATCAATCATTATATTAGTACTACTTTCTATCTTAAATGCAAAACCTAGTTTCTATCGCAATGCATTTAGGACCGGAGGATATATTATTTATAACACCACACTCTCAAATTTCATGGAATACGCACAACAAAACAGAAAGGAAGCTCAGCAGGGTCAAAGGCTAGAAGCTGACCAAATCATCTTGGTTACGTCTCAATAAATGTAGAGATCCAAGCAAGCAAAGTAAGCGAGGGCCAACCACTAAAGAAAAAACATCAATGCTTATGATGATCCAGGCGAGAGTCAAGATTTCGACAGTAGCAACCCAATATACAATCAGAACAAACAGGAATGACAATTTTAACACAATTGGCTAGAATCCTTAACACACACTGTTCCATCGATGTAAGTTGAAGCCAGTCTACGATTCAGGAGACCTTCCAGCTCAAGGTCACTTTCATTGCCCATCTACACCACATCTATGTACATATTAAGCCATAGAATAGTGTCATGATCCAGGAATATAAAAAACAAAGGAGCTTCAATTCCCAGCTTTAGGGCCATCCCGCAAGGCGCATCCTACAACTAACTAGTACGTAATGGCACTGCCCGGCTATATAATAAGCATAAAACTAGCTTCGCATCTCCTCAAAATAGATTAGGACTTTAGATCAGGCCGTCTACATTTGAATCTGACCTTTCTCCAACATATAGGTACTGAAATCTGCACCAGGAGAAAAACACCGAATAGATGGGTCAGTAATCATGATACTCCACCTGATGTAGCGGAAAGAGAAAATTCAAAAGGAGAAAATGGAAGAAACAATGAAAACCAGACAATAAGAGAACTGAGAAGGAAGAAAAAATCAATATCCTACCCAGTCCTTTGCCCAAAAGGGGTAAAAATTAAAAAACAATGCCAAACATCTTTAGCTCCACAAGATGCATAAAAAACATGCTTCAGTTCGATCCTAGGAATTTTCCAGATGATGAGAAATAATGGGGGCAAAAAGAGCATCATCTCTCACAGAAACACAAAAATATTCTTTCCAATTTGTATATGATTGTGTTCTTTAATTATGAATTAAAGGCAGCACAGAGAATAGAGATTATGGGGCCTATGATCTAGTGATTTGAAACGAAGTAACCTTCACAACACACTGAGAAACATTACAGAGTAAGGACGCTTTCACTATAACTGGGTCAGTATAGAAGCATTCCGGCCTGCCTTATTAACAGTCAAAGCCAATGGGTGCAGTGATGTAAAACAATGAATGAGCCAAAGCAGCACGAATTACCAACCATGAAATAAAGAAAATGTTTTATCCCTTTACACGGAAAGAGCAAAAATAACCACAGGAGAATATATGCGCATTGGCATGTTATTATTTAGTATATTTAGCTCGTAAATTAGAATAAGAAACTAAACCCAGAAAATTCATTCACGTATTAAAAGACATCAAGGTGTAAAGATGTAATCACTTAAAACAAAATCTAGCCAAGCAAGTAAACTATATGCAATCTACTTGTGTTACTTGCAACGTCTTCTATAATAAGCCCAGCTCTGGTTAAAATTACGAAGTTTGTGAACTAACAGAGTCAATCATAATCCTTTAAGTCTTAAGCCTCTTAATATTTCATTATTTTTACCATAAGTTAGCCCATGAATACTTGTCTTAACTGCTCTAATCCTACACATTTTGACTTTACGCAACTTTTGCCCATTACACTCTTTTTTCCAAAACCAGCTAAATGGAAACAATACAAATTGAAGTTTCCTCCATTTCAATGAGCTACAAGCAAAGAATTATGTGACTGAATCAGCACAATAAAACTTTGATCTTAAAAAAGGAGTTGAGCCACCAGAGAACTTTTAAATAAATTTCAAGATATAGTAAAATAAGAATATTCAAATAGGAAAACAAGAAGAACGCAACAATGACAAAGGAGGAATAGAAGTAGAGTAGGATTTTCTTTCCAAAAACAAGGCTTCCATTGTATAAATAAATAAATATAAATTTTCACAAAACAAATATCAACTAAAATATATGATTATGAAGAGTTTATTGCTTGATGCTTGTTTCAGTACTAGCATTAAAAATTGTATTGCTAGAACAGATGTGACGATAATAAGTAATTAATGCAATCCTATTTATAATCAAAATTATTTTTCTGAAATATAAAGCCTACAAATTCCAATAGAAAAAACATAATTCCCTCCTCTCCGCAAGGAAAAAATAGAACTATGCCAACATAGAAGCAAAAACTCACACATTAGCAATATTGGCAATTTTTAGGGATGTATGAACAATCAATACACCTAAAAGTACCACACTAACAGAAGAACCAATAGCCAGTTAGGAAATAGTAATGTGCCAACCATCAAATTTTGTTTGACATCATGAACTTTGCTTTTTTCTCTGCAGGCTTAAGAATCTGGAAAGAGCACATCAAGTTTTCATCCACGCTCATCATGGCACCAGCATTGTCAAATTCACCACAGTAGTTAGGAGCTGAAAAAATTGTAACAAGTTGCCTGTCGGCAAAGAATTCATATCCCTCCTCAACAACCTATAGCAAAAATTAAAATGTCAGTTGCCAGTCAAGCACCAACGGCTCCATCTTTTTCTTAGGAACGGAGAACGAAGATTGAATAGAAGTTGGGAGAGCTAAAGAGATAATCCAGAGAATGACCTGATGTGCACGACAGATCAGATCCAAGTCATGCTTCGTCAAAAATTCAGCCACCTTATCTGGGCCAAAGGTGTATGAAACTCCTCTGTCATTCATGCCCCATCCTTTCACATCTCTGCCAGGATCTGACCAAAGTAAATCACATAGTAATCCTGTATCTGGAACAACAGTTGGACGAGATAGATTTCTAATTTGATCCAAGCTTGTTAGGTCTGGGGAAAGGCCACCATGCATGCACAATATTTTGTCATCTATAAGGGCTGCTACAGGAAGGCAGTTAAAACAGTCTGTAAAAGATTTCCAAAGCCTCACATTGAACCGCCGCTTACATTCATCATAAAACCCATATATCCTATTAATGGACGCACATTCATGATTTCCTCTTAAAAGGAAAAAGTTTTCCGGATATTTGATTTTATAGGCAAGTAAAAGGCATATGGTTTCTAAGCTCTGCTTCCCACGATCAACATAGTCTCCTAAAAATAGGTAGTTAGAACTAGGAGGAAAACCCCCATACTCAAAAAGCCTTAATAAATCACTGTACTGTCCATGAATATCACCTGAAAGGGCAGCAACAAATTTCAACCAAATATAAGAGTCATTATAAACAAAGACATCTATTCAACTTAAGAAATGTATCCAATCTACAGCGAAGTTCCAAAAGAAAAAATGTCTAATCACGAAACATGCAGGAACTTTTGATTCTACTTACATCATCAGTGAATAACTCTAGAGTAGTTTAAATAATGACAAGTATTTTCGCAACAGGGCAAATCTTAGCAGGAAAAAGTGACACATAATTATATTTCTTGTTTAATATATAGTGGCCTCCTATCCACAATCCTCAACACCAAGGCAATAACTTCAGGAAAGGTTGTATTAGTGGCGAGCTGAAAACACTAGAATTATGGCAGATGGGGAAAATGAACTAAAGGAAAAAAGATCATGGCCATCAAAGAATGTTAAGAAACGAAAGATGCAGTTAAAGACACGTAACAAAAATACTTTAAAAATAAAGGAAAGAACAGATAAACTTCTACCCATTCATAATCAGCAGAGAAATATTTGCCTACAGGCTACAATGGAAAAAGAGTCCTAAATTCTAATAATGTGTTTCAAAAGAGTTAAGAGTAGCATGATAACGTAATTATTGTAAAGTCATAAACACCTGACAAATAACTGTATGAATCAGATTTGTTTCACAATGCCAATATCCAGCACCACAAAATCCAAAGTTGCAACATGCAAAGGAGAACGATTGAGAGGCCACATATATAAATAAATTATTTTAATCTCTAACAATGTCCTATATCAGAGTTATAGTTCGGAGCTGATATATACATAATGATAAGCCAAGTTGGCTAGTTCCAAAGGAGCCACTACACCCGACAAAGCTTAGGAAGGGCCATGCCCCTCACATTAACATCTAACAGCATACGTAAACTTACAGGCGGTCTATAAAATTGTTGAAAACCCAGTGCGAGTTGAATTGCATGAATGGCCACATTTAAAACAAGCTTAATAATTAATAGATATGCAAGAACTGCACCTCATCAAAGATGAAATATATAAGAGACCCAGAATGAAACGTTAAACCAGATGAAGTATTTTTATTCCAAAATAATAAATGAAACGTAGCAGTTAAAAAATGAAAGCCCCAAAAACAAAAAGCAATAAGGGTGACAGCATATTGGCGCAGTGTACCACAAATCTTGATGGGGGCCTCAAGTTCGAGCAAATTGGGCTGCTGAACAAAGATATCCTTAGAGGCAATACATAGCTGCCTGATCTCGGCCTCAGAGAGCTGAACCTGTTTTCCGGGTCTCGCTAATCGGACTTCTGTGAGGCGTCTGATTATATCGTCGAGCACAGCATGGTCAATCCCGACCTGCCCTTGTGTGGTCATCGGATCCTGGCCTCCGCGAGAGAATTTTTCTTACCAAAGAAAACCAAAGAGGGAAAGACTAATGAGGACCAGTCAGAGATTTCAAAGAAGTTTTTCAGGCTTTCAGACTCTAAGAACTTTTTTCCCTTGTCCGTTCTTGGAAGTTTCCCTTTGGAAAACCCTTCTCTGTGCCTCTCTGGGGTTTGAAGTGCCCGATTTTATCGATGAATTTTGTTGTGAAGGGTATTCCCTCGGAAGTGAGGAACGGCGTGGGAGAGAGAAATGGGACTCTGGGGCAAATGCGCCTGTAATATCTCAAGGGGAGAACTGTGGGGCCTGCACGGCCTCGTGACTCGGGTGGCATTGAACTATTTTAGGATTCAAACGACATCGTCACAGCTTCTTTTAATTTTTAACCCCGTTTTACTGTTTGCCACCTGGTTGAATGGTAATGGATTTGTTTTTCCACAAGTCCCTTATATTTTTTCAGTATTTGGATTAGCTTTTAGAGAATAGTTTTTACGATTTATAAAATAAATATATAAGAACAGTTTTATCTCGATTTATAAAAAAAGACTCTTGAAATCACAATTTAGAGGTTACCCAAACACACACTAATTCTCAGACAGAGCATTAGGATACTTACAGAGAAAGACTAGACATTAATAAAATTTATAAAATATTTTATGTGGCCTCTGTTTGGCCATCGTAATGAGCAAGGCATGATTGTTTTCTATTCCAATATCTAAGTGTTACTGTATTACAGTTGACAAGAATCGCCACTCATAGTCATAGGGATATATTGAACAATATACTATACATTTAAATTTTAGTTCGCAATTGGTATTACCGGTAAGGAGTTGACTCATGTAAACTTTTTTCCATTAAAAAAATAATTAGTCCACATTCTGTTAAATTTTATAACCCATTTGCAACTTATCTTCCTATATCTGCCCATCATACTTTAAACTCTGGCTTATCCCTGCCATTTTAAAATGATGAACTTCCTTAATATGCGTCATAATCTTTCCTCTTTCATTTTAACGTGGTCGGACTAACCTACTGCTCTTTTAAAGTGCGTTTTGGTGATTGGATGATCCAGTTATTGCACGCAAGGATGTCAACAAATGTAAAGCTTGTAGATGCTTTAAATAACTGGAAGGCACACAAATCTGCTCACTTTGCGAGTTTGAGCTTGCAATCCAAGAATGTGTGATTGGGTTTGCAATTGCATAGAAGCTCCAATGGCGGCCAGTGGGTCAATCTTATTTGCACGTTTGGTACCAACATAGCTTTTGGGGTGAATACCTTTTTTTTCCATTACTATTCATATGATTCTACTAGAGCTTTTACAAATAGAAAAAACTATATTGCAAAAATAGAATTGAAAACTAATAAACCAGTTTACGAAAAGTCAAAAGGATATTCAAAGTTAGATTTAGAAGATTTTCCTAAAGTTATGGAAAAGCTTATAAATCTAAATATGATAAGACCTTCTAAAAGTCCATAGAATTATCCAGGATTTTTAGTAAGAAATTATTCAGAACAAAAAAGAGGGGAACCAATATTTGTAATAGATTATAAGCCTTTAAATAAGGTTGTAGAATCTAATACATATCCACTCCCAATAAGAGATGTTCTTTTTGATAAAATTAAAGACTCTAAATATTTTCAAAATTTGATTGTAAATCTGGATTTTATCAAATTGAATTAGAAGAAGGATCAAGAGAGTGCACTGCTTTTAGTGTACCAAATGGACATTATGAATGGAACGTCTTGCCAATGGGTTTAAAAACAAGACCAACCATTTTTCAAGAAAGGATGGATCATATTTTTAATCCATATAGATCTTTCATTCTAGTATATATAGATTATGTACTAATATTCTCTAAAAGCCCAGAAGAGCATAGAAAACATTTATTTGTCTTTGCTTGTCTAGCTTTTAAGAGTGGATTAGTATTATCAAAGAAAAAAGCAGAAATTGGAAAAACTCAAATAGAGTATTTGGGTTTAAAAATAAAGCCAAGAGGAGTTGTTAAACTTCAACCAAATATTATTCGGACAATTTTAACATTTCCGGATGAAATAAAAGAAAAGAAGCAATTAATGTCTTTTTTAGGTCATCTGAATTATGTGATGAACTTTATTCCTTATGGGGCATTAGTTCAAGGAAAATTACAGAAGATGCTTAGGAAGAATAAGCCCTTTGAATAGGGTGAAACCGAGATTCAAGAGATAAGAAAAATTAAATAATATGTCAAAAAGGAAGTAAAGCCTTTGCCTTTACCTAAAGATGAAGACAAGCTGTTTTTACAAAATGCCTCTAATTATTATTGGGGAGCATTTTTAAAGAAAAGAGATGAACCAATTAATCCGATATTGTCTTATGCTTCAGGAACATTTAAAGGAGCAGAGATAAATTATGATATAAATGAAAAAGAATTGCTTGCTGTTAAGTATGACATTAAGAAGTTTGAAATATGGATTGTCAGTAAGAGCGTTTATTAATAATAAATGTCCAAATTCAATTTCCAACCAAAGAAGAGCCAAGTTATCTGCATGGTTTAGTATGTATTCCTTCAAAGTAATTACTATTAAGGGAACTAAGAATGTTTTTGCAGATTTTCTTAGCCGATATGGAACTCAATTCCATGACTAGTCTACTGGATCAAATTCAAAAGATCCAAGAAGAAGAAGCCAAGTTGGAGTCTCTTTTAGACTCTCAAAGTAAACAATTCAAGGAGTTAATGAAGCTTCAAAGCCAAGTTATACTTCAAAGAAGCATATTATTTTGACTCAAAACTGATTTATAACAGTTCATAAGGAATTCCAGTCCTTTGAGCGAAGAACCCAAGAAAGACTTAATCAGTTCTCATGGTTTAAGCGAGAAAAATCTTTCTGATAGAATACTAGAAGCGAGAAAGTTGGAAGTATCTTCCGCAATAGCCAAGTTGGAAGAGGAATTTAAAAATTCTAGTAGATTAATTTCCGATGAATCTAAGAAAGAGGATAAAGAGGAAGAATCAGTCAAGATTCCCAATGACTTATCCAAAGAACAAAGGCAAAAAGCCTTAGAACTCAACAATTTAGGATCCAAGACTGAGACAATAGTTGAGGCTAAAGTCTGTGAAGTCAAGGAAGATAATCCTGAATTGGAAAGATTAACTCGAGAGCTACTTGGTCAGAACTTCATGCAGGCACAAAAAAAAAACTGTCCAGTTGGGGTTTACATTTGCAGAAAAAGCCAAACAAGTACACCTCCATCCTAAACAGTTTCCAGAATTACCTGAAAACACAAAAACCAGAGACCAATTCCTTTTGGAATACAACCGAGTTGTCACCCTAATTTACTCAAGGAATAACCAAGAGTCCTCCAAAACCTTTGCCATAGATTATGGGAGTTTTTATCCTAAAATCATAACATTGATTATAGCACTTAAAGAAGTGATTAAACTTGCGTTTAATTACGGATATCTTTCTTTAGCTTATTTTGAAAATTGCACCTAGGCTAAAGAATTGCCTAGATCAATCTATTTAGCTATTAAAGAGTTAGATAAGATTGGACCAGCCAAGTTAAAATTTGCCAAGTTTGGGATAGTCCCTCCAGAATATGGTTTTATAGGACCTTATATTTGTCAAGTAGGAACTGTTAACCATGGCAGCCAAATAAATTTAAAAATTAAAGAGTCAGCCAGATTTGAAAGCTGATGTTAATGAAGATTATATCAGTCTATGAAGAGCAGCAGGATATGTTCCTTATCTCCTCGAGATTGATGAAATGTTGAAAGACAGAGAAGCCTGGACCTACCACATTGCAGAGTCAGAAGTAGTATACTGTCTGAAACAAAATCCAATGAGAGCAGGAGTACTTAGCCAGCTCAATGCTTTTAGCTGAAAGATAAGGTTAAATTAGATCTATGCAAGCGATAAAGTAAAAAAGAATCTTTGTACAATTATGCGTAGAAAAGAAGAAAAGCAGCACAGCTGTCTGATTTGCCAACCACCGTCGGCAGAAACGACAGAAAAGCAGACGATAAGCATGTCGGCCACTTAAAGAAGCTTTTCTAGAAGATTATCCGAGAAAGAGACGAGACAAGGCCACCAAGATAAAGTTGTCGGCCATGAAAGAAAAAGAACACCACCCATGATTTACTTTTTGTAACTAGGGTTGTGTAAAGGAACTATGGTTGAGTTATAAAACCATGGTTACCTACTAGTTGAGTTTCTATATAAACCAATTAGGGTTTTTTCACAAGGCACGGAATTAGCACCTTACTCGCTAATCTACTTTGTTTTTCCCCAAGCCATATACATCCTTTCTGAGTAAATAAAATCTAAGGAATCCTTATTCCTTGTTTCTAAAATTATGCTTCTAAACTGATATTCGAGAGGGGAGAGGATGAGTTGAGCCAATTGCCCAGATAACCGAACAATAAGGTTTCCGATTAAGTAAGTTTTCTAATTCTCGAAGGTTTGTCAGCGTTGTAGTAAGCCCGTTAAGGCAGGAGGCCGTGGAAGGGCGTGATACCAACCGAAAGGTGCTGAGGCGAAGAAGTGAGAAAAAGGAAGCGACTTGCGGAAGACAAGTTGGACCCAGTAAATCCTAATCTCTCATCCTATTATAATCCTGATTATTAGATAATTCAAAGCATAATAGGAACAAAATTAAGGATTCTTTGATTTTATAAAATGAAAAAATTTAGTCTTAGAATTGATGATATAGCCAAGGAATATCATAAGAACATCTATATTTATTTGGATGAAATGAGTATAATTAGACGATATCCGAAAATCCAACTAGCCATATTTGAAAACAGATTACATTATGCTTTAGCCGAATTTGTAGAAGAATTTGGAGAAACTTTTGATTATTCAGACAAGTATTTAGTAAATTTTTTTTGGCTATTTAGTCTAAGAGATTTTGTTCAAGTTAAACATAATGTTTACAAATCAATAAACCAATGTATAGTTGATAACTATATAACCCATGAAGCAGTAAAGTCGAAAAAGATTAGACTTGATAGAAGATTAAATCCATTGACTCCGGAATCATCAACGGATCATTGGAAAATAGAATTAGCCAAGAAACGAAAGTGTGGATGTATGTATTTAACTTGTGAGTTAGAGAACTTATCTCTAGAAGCCGAAATTCCGCAATCTTTATTAGAAGAAACTTCTAAAAATTTAGGAGCACCGCCGAATTCCAGCAAAGTGGTGTCAGAGCCTGAGGATAGATATGCTATTCAAGAAGGTTCTTCTTCTTTATCTTATGATAAAGAAGATCATAGATGAAGAAAGCTACAATGCATGTATAGTAAGTCATCCGATTATAATTATCTTTAAATGATTAATTTAAAGAATAAGAAGATTGAAATTGAAAAAGAATCATCCAAGACTAGAAAGTTGGAAATAATTAATCAAGGGTTACCGGTTAATTTAGAGCCGATACAAAACCATTTAAAGGTTTTAAAACAAGAATTAGATTTAATAAGTGAACAAATTAAAATAGATGCTGAATTGACTAGAGAACAATTAAATGAAGAAGCATCTAGTAGTAAAAAAGTAAAAATAACTTCAAAGACAAGAGAAATTTATCCTTTTTCTTTAGCTATACCCAGTGCTATAGATAAAGAAATAGAAGAATTAAAAATTCTTTTAGAAGAAAAAGAAAAAAGGAAATTAGAAAGAAAAAAGAGAAGAGAAATGAAAATAAAAGGAAAAGAAGCTGAAGAAAAGAAAAGAAAAATTTTAGCAGAAAATTGAAGAAGAAAGTGATGATGAGTCAAAGACATCTTCATCAACAAGTTTTAAAGAAGAAAAGGCAATAATAGAAACAAAAAGTTTTGAAATAGCCTTAGAAGAATATCTAGAAAAAGAGTCTTCTTATAGTTTAAAAGAAGAAGAGATACGTCAAGAATTAGATCGATAATTAACTAATCAGTTAATTGAAACCCAAGCAAATGAAGTAAAAAAGGAAGAAGGACAAACTTCTAGTTCAACTGGAGCTGAAAGTACGCGAGTATATGGTAACAGAAACCAAGAAAGATATAGTTATAATCTTTCAGAAAGAGATTATAGATATTATAGATATGAACCGAGTGATAACCCAATGGAATTTGTTAGACCAAATGGAGTTATCTTAAATCTAGATTGTGAAATAGATCAAGAAGCCAAGATTCAAGCATAGATAAAAGAAAACTCAGTTGTAGCAATGTCTAAAACAACTTAATGTTTCATAGGCATTAGATTATCTAATGATGACAACCCGAGGGCAAATTGATAAATTTTTTCAATCAGTTAATCCAGAAGTTAAAAATGATCTTAAATCATCAGCAAATATTTAAGAGTTAGCAACCAAGTTAGAAAATTTAATACTTTGGGAATAGGTAGGAGACCCAAAACAAGAAACAATAACCAAATGGATGCAAAGAACAACTCAAAAGTCTATTAGAAGATTTAATCAATTAGCAATGTGTTCTCCATGTTATTTGGAGCAATATATTTGTAATTTCCAAGATATCTTCTATGAAAGAAGATTTAGAGACCCAGAAGTTCAAGAATATGATATATATTCGAGACTATTTTTCCAAAAGATATATGAGCCATGGGGTTCTCAGATAGAAAAAGGATTATTATACTTATTATAATAATAAGTATAATACTCAAGAAAATGACATGTTAGGTCAAAAGATAAAATTCAATCAAGAATGGTTTAAAGAAGTATGCATTAAACATTTAATGAATAAAAAGATAGAAAAGTAGAAGCAAACTAAAGGACTATGTTGCGACCAATTACTTGAGAAGAAATGGGGTTGTAAACCACAATTTCCAGAAAGAAGAAATAAAAAGAAGAAATGGATACCCAAGAAAGTGTCTAAAAAATATAAAAGGAAGAAATATCCAAAATATGGATATTGGAGGAAAAAGACAAGTAAATATAAGCCAAAAAAAAACAGTGTACCTATTATATTTGTCAAGAAAAGGGACATTATGCTAATGAATGCCCAAATAAAGAAAAAAAGAAACTAAAGTTTTTGAAACTTTACAAGAACAAGGTTTTTATCCTTGTGAAGAAAGTGAATATTCAATTTCAGAAAATGATTGTTCATTTTATGAAATCACAAGTGAAAGTGAATCCAATACAAAAACTATTAATTATGACTAGTGAAACTCATATTTTCAATAGTCAGTTATCAGCTAGAATAGAAAGAGAAGAATTTGATCTTGAACCATCAAATATCTTCAAATCCGAGATTCTAAAAGATATTTTTAAGAAAAACAAATCACATTATTTTGTGATAAGGAAAATTTAAGAGCCAATAAGAGTAGATCAAGCTACTTCCGGGATAGCTGAAATACCTTTATTAACCAATGAGATTGCTAAAGAAGAATTAGCAAAAATAAACAATCCAAGAGTACAAAATATTTATATAACAACAGTACAAATTCTAGTAAAAGCTTGTTTTAGATCTGGAATTAGTACACCAATTCAAGTCTATTTAATGGACGATAGGATTATATCTAACCTAAAACATGCTACGATAGGAGTTGTTTTAGGAGATTTAATTTATCAAAAATTAAAGTTTGTAGTACAACCAAACTTTAGTTTAATCAGACGAGAGCTTAATAAACAAAAAGCATTAAAATTATGCTATAAGTTATCAGGAATAGACATGATACTAGGAAGTGATATCATGACTATTGAATCCAATATTCTGTATGCATTTACAGAAGATCATAAAATCAAGAGAAAAACTAAAGAAAGAGTGATTATTCCCTCTATATTTAGTTCTATTCTAAGAAATGAGCCAATACCTACAGATGATGGGTTAATTCCAACCGAGATTGTATTAGAAGCCTCTAGACAGAGATCTTTAATACAAAATCTAGTAATTCCAAGATTATCATTCGATAATGGAAATATTTAACGTAAGACTTAGTTAATTAATTTGATTAAATTAAAAAAGTTAATTGAGTTAGTTAATGTGATTTATTTTTTTGTAAAACATCCTAATCATCTTCTGTAATTCTCTCCCTCTTTCTCCTAATTGATTATTATTGAGGGAATGTCAATATGGCTAATTTAAAGAGAGGGAAATAGGCCTTACATTTAGAACCAATATAAACTCTAAATTAGATCGTATATTAAGAAATGGAAGAGCATTAGTTTTGTTTGTTTGAGAGGTCATGTTATCATATATGGTTTTGGAAGGTGTCACAATATCCAGCAGCTACTTACCCACTCACTACTCAGACTCAGCGTGAGTCATGCTCCTGCGTCTTATTCCAATTGGGTTGAAGTTGATAGCTCGCTTCTGCTTGTCAAAGGGTACTCTTTTCCCCCTCGGAACAAATAACCATTTTGCCACTCGATCTCCAAGCCCTTTTCTTCATACTTTTCAAGAAGTTGCCATTGTCTGAGTCAGAAATTATCCCTTTCTGCTTTTCAGCATACAAGTTCTAAAGGCAATACTCCTCGGGTACTTAGTATAAGACAATTTTTTAGATTTGATATTGATTCTAAATATAATATATATTTTTCATATTTGTCAATTTTTTTTCATAATTTACCCATATTGATGCTCCCTCAATAATAATTAAAGAGGAGGAGAAATGAAGAAATTGAGGAACATGACTAAGGTGTTTTAAAAAATACTCCTTCGAACCTTAATATAAAATATATTTACCTAAATTGATTACATCAAGGAAGTTAGTTGAGTTACTTAACATGATTTGTATTTTCTAAACACCCTAATCATTTCCTTTAATTCCCCCATTCTCTCTCCTTATTGATTATTATTGAGAGAGTATCAATAGGGATAAATAAATAAAAAGAATGATAAATATGGAAACTATATCTTATATTTAAAACCAAAATCAACTCCCTATATTAATAATCACAGGAGTATGTCATATTAATTAACTTAACCAACTTCTTTAATCTAATTAAATTAAATAAACATGTCACGGAGTATTAAAGAATGGGATGGCTTCCCATTCATTTTCCTGTCGTCCATTTTCAATACATCTAACAACCACTGGAGAAAGCTTAAGGCAACCACAGCAGATGGACGTGTTGTCTTTAAAACTTGTACCAAATTCTTACAAGCGCAAAAGGCTTAGACATCCACACAAGACAGACATATTCTTTAGTGACGAAATAGGTGCTTCAAATAAACCAGACAAAACACGCTCATGATTTTCTTGTCTATTGTATAGAATACCGGGCTATTCCATCTACGGCAGGCTTCACCAGCAAAGCATCAGCCACTCTTGTTAAAACATTCAACGTCTTTTCCTCAATAAAGTGAACTTAAGAAACTGAACCTCCAAGACATGGTCATTTGGGAAATGTCAAGTGATAGCTAAGAAGCATGCTTTTCCTTCTAAGATCCTAGTCTCCAGTGCCCCTTCATCGATTCATAACATTGATAAAAAAGGACGAGAATGCCTCTTTCTTTTCTCTCCCTATGTCCCTCATTGATTCCCCTCTATCCACCCTTATTAATGTTCTTCGCTTCACCAGATTCTTCCACGCCCATTTTAGCCTCATTGCGTTGCAAGCCAAGAATGCCCCTCCTTTTTCATCCAAATATTTGTGTTAAAATGAAATTTGCATCCCAAACCATCAAGCGCTTTGTTCAAAAGAATATTAACAATTTAAATAGAGGTATTGAGAATACTTGCGCGTCAAATATTTCAAGTCCATACTAAGTCTTTCATTTGATGTGGTCATTGATTGTTAACAAATGACTTTACACAAACATTTTTTTTGGAAAAAAAGAGGACAAAAGTTGGATAATATTTAAATGCCTGGTATCAAATTCAACAAATAAACACTTGACGGTCTCCATAACTCAATGCAAATAACTCTTTCAAGAAACTTCATTTAAGCAAATCTTCAAATGGATAACTACAGATTTAGGCCACTAATCATATTGTAATGGTACCTGCTGCAAACTATAATAATAATCATCAAACTATAATATTAAGTAAACAGAAGCTTATTTGTTCACTAATATAAAATGAATCCCTAAAGGCAATTTTACCTTCATGATTTGCTTACTTTCAGAACTATCAAAATGACTTGCTCAAATGCGAAAACCAAACCTTATTCAAGGATTATGCGTGAACAATAACCGTCAAGTTTATCTGCAACAGTAAATAGTACAATGGCTTTCACCTACCGGAAAAACAAGGAGGTTCAATGCAAATCTTTGTCAGGATGAAAATAATCACTCACGGCCTTGTTATGCTAAAAAACGATCAACTTAAAATTACGTAAGCCATTCTCCCACACACGCATGAGTAGGTACAACACTGTGCGGGTTACGTGTATATAAAATACACACTTGTTCTCAATGTAAATTAACAATTGCTATCTGCTATTTTAAATGTGTGTGTGTGTGAGAGAGAGAGAGAGAGAGAGAGAGAGAGAGAGAGTTGATACAATAGACCAGTGCCAATTTATCAGTCATTGTTACCTACCCGCATCGGTCTAGCCAATTAAGTTTGGGAATTCAGGCACCTACTCAAAAGATAGCATAGTCCCAAACGCAACTCCTGTTTTGTGGGGGATTCAGAGGCTATTAAAAACATAGAAACGGATAACTACACCAAAGCTTGGTGCTCAGTAATAGGTAGAATATCAAAAGTCATGTATTCAATTTTCAACATAATGAGCCTGATGAGCGAAATTGCAACTGCAAGACATGATAGAATAAATCATATGACAAGCATATTGATGAGATTATTCCATCGCCTAAAAAAATATCACTAAAAGTTTACTTGTAAACAATATCTAGCAATTTCTCAGAGGATGCCAACAAAAGAACCTATGAAAAGCAGCATATTAATGGTTTCAAATTAATTTTTCATTGGGGGCTTCCGGATGGGAGAACCATGTTTGAGAAAAATGAGCATGCCAGGAATTGATAAGAATGTAATCTTTAATGCTGCGCCGGCCTGGAGATGTAGTTAAGAATCATCTCTGTGCAGTGCAAAAGTGTATTTCCCACAGCAGCACGGCACATTTTACCACAATGAGAAATCATGAATCAACATGAAGCTTCCTTCTCTTCTTGCCAATGAATATACATTCTAAGTGAAAGTAACATCCGCTAAAAGCATCTTGAGTGCCTCATAAGTCATGAAACAGATACCAACACCAGGCACCACCTTATAATATTCAGGCAAAATTCCTCTGTAGAGGCCCAACACGCCTTCTTTTCGGATTATGTGACCAAAAACCCCAAAGAGGCCCGTTTTATACACAAGTGCTCGCCCACCAGCCCCCTCCAACTGCTTCCTTCGCCTCACAAGATCCAAAGGGAATGTTGCTGCATAAAATATTCGCAGATGAATCCAACCATATATCACATTTTAGTCCAAAAGGCTTAATTAAAAAATGGGGTCAGTTGGTGTAAGACCAATAAATCACAAAAAACATGAAGCTCTAACGGTAATGATGCAACGTTTCTGATAAAGCTGCAACACTTAACAGACAAAATCAAAAAAATAAAAAAGGTGAGCAGTTTAAACTGCTCTCATGAACTTATCTCAACAAGAAATTCAAGGTTCAGCAATTAGATCTTATAGACAGAAACTATTAACACATAACAAAAGTCCTTCATAAAAGCAGCATAACAAAGAAAGGGGTAAAATAAGTGATGCATGCGCTAATAGGTTTCATATGCATAAGTACTCTTGATACCAGTAGCCAGTGTGCATACAATACAGACTTGGATGCAACATTATTTATTACTTTTGCCATGAGTAGACTATTATTGTGTGAGCTCACTGCTTAGAAATGCATGATCAAGAATTTCTGATACCCATTTGACCATCAGCTGAAGGAAGCTTATGTGAGAAGCATACCAGAGAGAACACCTCTCACATTCGACAATTGAGGGAACGATAAAGCCTTATAGGTTCATCCATGTAATGCCACCCCATGTTGTAATCCACTGCATAGCTTGGGGAGACATGTCATAGAATAAAAGTTGGAACGATGAACACTTCAATAAGATCTTTACAATTAAAAAGTTAAAGAAAGAAAAGGCTTTGATTTTATTGTCCTCCTTACTAAATTCTCATATGCCATATAAGAACAACTCCAACCTGGCCTCTGGGTCTAGGGGTCAGTCTGGTTAGATACTTGGTGCAGCTACTGCACCAAACCCTCTTTCTCTGCATCAAAAGCATAGTAAACCACTATACACATTAAATTCTTTAACATCCTTTGGTTAAGCAAATTCATCAATTAACCAAAAGATTCTTAAGTTCAATCGAACATCTAATGAACATTTGATATAAACACTCAAAAAATGAGTACCATGACACCACACAAATGAAGGGTTACAAACACTAAATAGAGTACTAATAGAAAATTTTTAATCACAAGCAGAAATAAACACAAGACAATACATGGCATAAATGAATATTATCACAACCATAATAAAAAAGCATGTTAAATAAAAATGTTGACAATCGCCAGAGAAACCTGAATTAGGAAGAAAGAAGTAAATCAACCAGGTTTAAGGATTTAGATGACAAAGAAAAGTAAAAACGTGAGTAATAAAGATGCCTTCAGATCACTCACCTGTTGATGACGCAATGCCTGAAAGACTGCCACAGGCCAGGCTGACAAGGATACTTGAATCATTGGACCTGATGTTCAAGATGATAGACACAAGATTATGCTAGAAGTGATATTACTTATTAATAATAGTTAATCAAATTATGCAAAAGTAGGAGTTCTGATAAAATGCTAAATCAATTTATGAACCAATTACCTATTTGACTGCCATAAAGATCTCAATGTTTCATATACAGTGAAGCTGATTGCAATATTGGGCCCTACACCCTGCATAAGCAACAGGTTTGAAGTTAGTAATGCATTAGAGAAATCATCCAGTTTAAGTACCAGTAATTATACAAACATACCAAAAGCGTAGCTCCAAGTCCCTTATAAAGGCCAAAAACTCCCTCTTCCTGGCTGATAGTTCGTAAAGTATGCCAAATTCCTTGATAGTAGATAACATTAGTCTGTAAATATTAACATTGCCTAATTTAATTAAGTAAAATACAAATACAAAAATAATCAACCACTAACTATACATGAACAGTTCATTCGACCAAATTTGAGAAAATGTTTCATTTCCTTGTCTATGCTCCATTTTCAAAAAACAAAAATACCAAGTCTACATTATGCAAGGTTCCAAGCATCTTATAGACTAAGACTAGACATTCAGAATGCTATTATACAATTAAGAAAGGGAAAAACAAAATTACATCAACTTGGACAGAATCTCAGGCACGAAATGTCAGACAACAACAGTTATCGATCTAGAATAGAGCCGGAGGCCAGGCACACTGGCCCAACGGGAGAAGAAATGACATTGTGGCCAAAAAGGAAAAGGCACAAGCAAAATCTTAACCACTTAATCTTACCTGAGCAGCAAGACGGGTTCTCACAAGATCCAATGGATAAGCAGCCGTAGCAGCACTTATTCCTGCCAGGCCACCACCTACAAAATGTACACAAAGGTCTGCACTGATATTATCCGTATGACTTTTGAGTCCTGGAAGCGTCTTTAGTAACTGTAGACATAAGAATTATCACATATGAATCAAGCCATGGAAAACGATAGTTATAAATACAATTACACCATCTACTATAGTCTTAGGATTGTGAATATAAATATTGAAATAAAAGCAACCTTCTTGTACTGCTCATACGCATAAAAGTTTACTGAGGAATAGGGTAGACGGTGAGCAATTGTAACCAGATTTCCTCTCCAGAAAGCTCTAAATCCTTCTTCATTGATAATTCTTGAAGCCTCGTGCCATATACTGGCTTTTCTCAATGTTGCAACATTGGAGTGCATACCCTGAACCTGAAAGAAATGATTAAAAAGACGAATGAGATTACCGAAAACGAAAGGTAGTATGAATGAAAATGAACTTCTTAGCCTCCAAAAAAAAAAAAGGAATGAAAATAATGAAAGCATAAACATAATAGACCTTGCATAACAAATCAATGCTTCATTTTCCGAGATCACCTTTGCCTTTTCATAGTCCTAGCAAGCCAAAGAAAACCAGATGGAGGGCAAAGAAACTGTTTAATCAGTTCTAATTCCACCAGTTCCCTGAGCACTAATTAAAATGCAGACTGGCTCCGACCCCAAACAACTGCTACCAGTTCAGAGAAGCATTAGTTATTCGGGTCAATATGTCCAGTCCAGTCAGATACTAAAAGATTGTTAAACCAATAAATATTCCCACATCACTGCTCATCATAAGGCAATCTTCCTTCATTGTTCAAGAAGACGAATGACCAAGCGTCAGAAGCTTTCATTGTTTGCTCTCGCCGGCCATTTTTATCATCGTTTTTCTTTTGTTAAATTAATGGCTTTCTTTGATATGAATACGCAGAAGCAGTTGAAAAGGGCCCAGGCAAAATAACAAGCCGCAACATATACTCTATCCAACATTTATTCCATTAAAATAATAAAAATAAAAAAGGAGAGAAAATAAAAGAAAGAAGGAGCGACCCTTGCCAATCGCAAAGTACCAAAGAGAACACAAAGGAAAATGAAAACAACCCACACGGCAAGCTGAAAAATACTATTAAAATATAATTTTTATCTGCATTAAACACGAACAAAAAACCGACAAGTACTAACCTGAAAGAGTATGGTTAGTCGAGCAAGTGGCGCGGTACATGTCTTGCTAAGAGCGCCTGCTAAGCCACCAGCAAGAAGCTGCGAAATAGGGCCAATCTGAGACTGCGGCGGCGGCGGCGCCATCTTCCTAACCGCGCCATCGACGACAACAGCCGCGTGAGGCGGATGGATACCTCTCTGGCCCCCTTCTACCGCTGCACCAACCCTAGTCTCCGTTTGCATATCCAAATTATGGTCTCTTTTCCTGGATCTACTATCACCAACTTATCTAACAAATAATTTTAAAAAAAGAAAGAAAAGAAAAGAAACGGAGCCTTGCCCTGGAGTTCGGAAAAGCAACAAACGGACAATAAAAGCAGCGGCAATCGGGGACTAGCACAATTCTGAGGATCCCTTTGTCATCCTTGTATGGGCGGTTTACAGGGCAAAAAAAGAGCGAAATCTTGAAAGAATGAGACTAGGAGGAAGAATGAAACGTTGTCGTATACGTCGGTGAGGCAGAGGTGGGGTAAGTATGAAACAGTTGGTGGGAAGGAAGAATGAGGGTGAGGTTGATCTTAGAAGGAGAGTTACAGTGAGCGTAGAGGCGAAAGATGGGCTCCCTCGGCGAATATTTCAAATGGATCTCATCGGGATATTCCTAAGCACGTTAACGGCATAGGAATATTAAAAATTAAAAATTTAACCCCAAGTCCTATGTCGGTTAGTTAAGTGGGATCTCACACGGTGATGGTAACGCTAACGGCACCAGGCAAGTGAAGGATTGGTTCAAGCTTGAGCTTCCCACCCTCATTTGATTTTTCTTTCCCTGGACGATCTTTTGTTTTTTTCCAACAAGAAATACTTAAGCATGAAACACCAGGGACAAAGTCTTTATGCTAATAAGAGAGAGCCAAACAAAACAAACAGGAATGGAGACCCAAAGGCTCAAAACGAAAGGATTAAATGGACACATGTTAGCCCGATGACCCCAAGCCCAGCAACGAACGCACAAACACACACCGTGAGAGTGATGGAAGGGTGCGCATAAATTTCTATGCATAACTCGATCACTTGAGTGTTGGAGTCTGCGCGGTCCCTTGGCTCAGTACTGCGCTGAGATGCCTCAGATGGCACTTGTCTCCTGCCATCATGTTGGAGTCTGCGTACGTGGTCCCTTGGCCTTCTCTGTACATATATATGATACATTAAATGTTTGTGTGAAATAATTTATTTTTAGATAATAAATGTTTATAAATCGTAATTTACGGTATACGAGATAAGTATGTGATAGAGGTTTTATCTCGACTTACATAATAAACACTTATATTCAAAAAATAAATGCTCTCAAACATACATTGAATGTCAAATGTTTGCCTTTTGACTTGGTGACTTATGTCATCGTAGTCATATCATACCCCAAACACTATGTTAATACACAAAAATAAATCTAACGTGTGAGCCATAAAGAGTAAAATATCAGCTTAATTAATTGCCTTGTTTCATACTAAAATGGTTGCTCTCCCATCCATTATATTATAACCAACCTAGACACAAACATTTTCATTAATGCTGAGGTGAATGTATTGAAACAATATATATAATAGCATGTGTTATATATATCCCCATGATACAGAGATTTTTATACATGACGTCAGTTCTTAATTATATGTTCCTGAATGATATTAATTAATTTATGGGAATTTGTTTACCCAGTATATGAATTTTCAATCATCGTCGCTCAAATTAAACATAGATGAAGAGAAACCAGCTGCCATCTAATGTTCAGGTAACCCCCATAGTAGACTTGGACTCGAGCCAAGATTCGTTTCGTGTGAATCTGCAATGTTCGGCTTTTTTTTTTTTTTTTCCATCGTAAATCTGCAATGTTCTTAAAGTCAGTTTCTTTATAATATTCTAAGAAGAAAAAATTTTAATTTGATTGGTATACAAGGTGATCAAGATGCGCGTGAACACGTACATCCAATTTATGTGTCCTGCCAGCTTCATCTTCTACACAATTTCTGGAAGATTTCTACTTCTCTCAGATTTCCTCGTGTTCCTCCGTCTTGGAATATTTTAACCGAACCCGAATGATGATTCCGTCGGTCACAACAGTTCAACATTCTACTCAAGTTTTAAATTTAATTAAAACTTTTTCAAAGCGGTGGAATATCATCACCATTTTTACTATTTAATTAACCTTGCTGATTTTATGATTAGACTCCCACAAAAAAATCATTAATCTATCTATCTATTGATTATACCTCTTGTCATCTGGCATGATCTCCTCTCTTCCTGCCATGAATATCGTAACAACTAAAATAAAGATATAAAATAAAATATTCTCAAAAAACAAGGAGAGATATTAGGATATAGTTACAAATTACAAAAAAAATAAAAACATTAAAATATCAAATAAAATATTTTAGGTTGAGAGTCAATAAAGAAAGATACCAGGATATAGTTACAAATGACAAAATATTTCAAAATATTAAAATATAAAGTAAAATATTTTACGTTGAGAGTTCCTCCTCACACACCTTTCTCCTTCTATGAATACAGTAACAACTAAAATAATGATAAAAAATAAAATATGCTCAAAAAATAGAGAGAGATATACAGGAGATAATTACAAATTGCAAAAATATTTTGAAATATTAAAATATAAAATAAAATATTTTTAAAATAAATATATTAAAAATAGAGAGATAATGAAATGATAGTTTCAAAATATTTTTAAATCTTATCACGTTGCACCCTTCTAGATCCCACTACTAATGCTTTTTATAAACTAAAAATTATGTTTATATTTTATTAAATACTTTTTGAGCGGATTCCTCTTACCCCCACTCTTCACTTCCCATGTTCTCCAACTCAACGCCATTAGTCTCCCCATGTCCTCTATAGTGGAGTTGGTAACCAACTCAAAATTCCCTATAAAACTTTGCTTTTATTGCATTCGTTCGACTAAGATAACTTTATGATGTTTGGATAAGAGGTTGCTCTTGATTGTGCTTCAATGGAAATGATCCTACATGATGCAAAGGTTTGTTTTAGAAATATTTTTGTGTACTTATTGTTTTGTATGATCTCACGTCAGTTGTATTGTTACCATATTAGCTTCTCTTATACATATGTGTTCTGCTCATTTGGTTCATCATGTGATATAAGGTGTAATGCTGTTGCAATCATTTGGTGATTTCTAATTTTAATGTCGATCAAAATATAAGGTGCGTGTGACCTTCATTGATAAGGCCAAACATATTAGGGATCTTAAAAGACTTTATTTGAGATTTGATGGTTTCAACTTTTATTTTTTTTAAATCAGTCGGGAATTGGCAGTTTACTTTTTAGGAGTTATACCATTTAAAAATATAAAATCTTTATATTTCATAAAAGACTTTATTTAAGATTTAATTTTACAGTTACAAATTGGTTATGTATTTTTAATTTGGAATTCACTCTTTTATCCAATCAGTAAACAAATTTTAGGAGTATTATAATAAATTATTTCTGTAAATTATTTTTAAATCAACTGGGGATCTACCCATACATACATCTATTTTGTTTGGAGATATCTGAACTAAAAATATTAAATCTTTGTTTTTTTCTAAAACATGTTCCACACATCAATTATCTTTTTATGAATGAAGAAATTTATAATATTTAGATTAATATTTACTGCCCCAGTCCATGCTATTTGAAGGAAGAATTTTTTATAACTATAAGATATTACATTATGACATTAATTATTTATTATAAGCTTTTTAATTCTTCCTTTTTAACTCAATACGTAGGAAAGTGGCAAACTTTTCAAATATATATTTAATATGAATGTAGTAGAATTTTTTTCATCTTATTTGACTAAATTATTCTCAAGCTATTTTAGCTGAATTTATTTTATTTGTAGATATAATCAATAAATTTTAAAATTTGTATGAATAATGATGAGACTGAGTTAAAAATAAAAATCAGAGAAAGTATAGTTCAATGAAATCAATTAAAAAAAATATAAATTTTTTGAATAAGTTTTTGATCCACGGTATAACTAAATAAATGGGAAATGTCATGACAGATTTATTTATCTTTTTACCAAATATAATATAGGATCATGTCTTTTTCTTTTTTTATTATGAGATTTTAGTCTCTTTTTAAATATTATGATTTTCTTTTTCCTTTACACCCGTGCATTACGCGGTTCTAAACTAGTTCATTAGTAAAAGTCCGCGCGCGACGTGAATAGAGGGCCTCAAAATTTTCTCAGTCAATTTACAAGTGGTTTCTCCTCCCATGTGGCCGTGGCCTTTTTGAGCATCTTCCCTATTTTCCAATCCGATAAAAACTAGACGTGGCCATTATTGCATCAAATGTAGATTTACAAAAAGAGTGGTTTATGATTGATTTGTAGTTTGTAAATAGTTTATAATTTGTATTAGGCTATCTATACACTTCTCCGTGACATTGAATCCGAATTTTAAATTTTGAAGCTAATGAAACCCAGCTAAAAGAATGTTTTTTAAAAAAATTTTGTAGTTAATGAATTTTTGATAGAAAACTCATGAAAAATGGGCTTTTTACTTTTAAGTGCAGCTTTTTCATAATTATGAACTTTGACGAAGCTAGAGCTAATCACCCAAGAAATTGATTAATTCCTTAATAAAATACAACAAAAATCTTGACCTGATGAGTTGAAGTGTTGAACGGACTAAAAACCAACTTTTCCCGATATTATTAACCAGCGTCAAGTGTATTAGATATTAAAAGTAGGTATGATCAATCATTAAAAAATCATTCTTCTATTTGTACTACGTTTCGCCTGTTTAGCTTGGTCCTTTTATTCAAGTTTCAGACTTTGACAAAGGAAGGTAGATTTGGGAAATTAAAATAATCTTATATCTATATAATTTATAAAAATCATTATGTTATTTTTTTTGACAAAGGACAAAATGATATATATTAAAACGAACCTTACAGAATCCTAGATGGAAACATAAGAAACATGAGTCAAATTGCAAAAGATCTAACTTTAGTTTAAGAGATGATATGTGGTCTTTGATTAAATGTTTGATGCCTTGAAACACCACATCGAGGCAACCTAATTGAATTGAACTAGTTTTGGGGAAAAGAAGAAAAGGGAGATTCTATATTAAGGACATGATGAGGGAGTAGTTGACTGCCACACAAGTTCTAAAATAATGATTCGGAACTATACATAACATGCAAGACGCACTCACGCCTTATGCCAGCTAATTTTTTCCATCAAAATTAATTAACTGCTCCTAATTTGATCAAATTAAGAAAGTTAATTAAGGCAGTTAATATATGTATGTATGTATGTATATATATATGTATTTTCTAAAATACCATAATTATCTGCCTTAATTCTCTCATTACTCCTCCTCATTGATTATTGTATAGGGGACATCAAATTAAAAAATTGACACATGAAAAATAGGTCTTATATTTATGATAATAACAATTCTTTTAATAGGTCATATATTAACAATGGAGTATTAGGGAGACACATTCCAAATAATGTTGACATGGCAAGAGTCGGACGTAGGGTCGGGGTCATGTTGAGTTGGTCAAATATTTATAATAAGACAATTAAATCGACACCATATAGATATATGTATACATATGTTGAGTGTGCAGCGGGTTCACATCTGAACACCACTCTTCATTTCATACATCCATTTTCATTTGAGCATACACGCATGCATCTAGAAATTTAAGGGAAGCATCACCTCTTGTCTGTTGTGGAAAAGCGGGAGCCACAAGTCCTGGTTTTCTTCGTCAAAAATTCTTGGTTTACTCTCCTCTTACGTATTGGGTGACGATTGCGACTATTATTCCACAACAAATCCCTCCAAATTAATTATCTAATTATATAAAATAAGAAATCAAGTTTTAAATTCTTGCCACAAGATTGGCTTGAATAAAACATTACCTCCAATAGAAACATATATAGGCGCGCCTGTTGAAAAATATATACTCCCACGTATAATCAATAAACATGCGACACAAGACGCGCTCATTTTTTGATGAGTCGTATCACTCACACGCCTTTGTGCCTTATTCATCCTCAACTTGTAAAGGCAATATTGCAAAATGTGTGGCAAGAATATTAAATTTGTTCGCAAATACCCAGAAAAAGGTGGGGGCAGTTAATGAATGGAAAAGCAGTGGCAGCTTTTGAGAAATTAATTATTTTTAGTCAAGGAACAGGGATAAGAAGAGAAGAAATGTGATTAAGATGCATGAAAGGGAAGGGGGAGCGTGAAGAAACGTGCGAGGCAGTTTTCTAGAAGTTCAACGGCGTGTTGAACAATCCGGAAAAAGGAGTGACATTAATAAGAAGCCCTAGCTAGCTTGAGGAATTAACTGTCATCAGAAGTGGCAGCTCCAATTATTGTTTGGGTGGTGAGGATTGAGAATGAAGAGATCAGAAAACAGAAAGTGGGTGGGACTGGGAGTGCTTGTGTTGGCTTGTGTGCTGCTACTAATTCATGATGCGGCGGAAGCGGAAGCCACCCAGGTTTTAACCCTCCGCAAGCATGCTGGTGAGGATTCATTATATATATTTTGATATTCCCGTTGATGAGTTGAATTTAATCTGTATGGTAGTTATATATATATATATATGTGTGCATATGAATTAGTATTAAAGGATGGAATAATGTATACAAAAAAGCAGGGAAGAGATCAGGAGGGTGGCATGATGATGATGAGTGGAGGAGGAGCCTGGGAATTGTGTGCAAGTGCTGCGACGGTGCTACGTGCACTCCTGCTTCTGCTTCTGCTTCTGCTACTGCTTGCTCCAACCTTCGCTGCCTTCCCTGGAAATTCCATTAATACCCACCCACTGTGTTTCATTAGTGCGTCTGTAATAATAAAGCTTCCATCCATTTAGGGCTGGCTGGCTGGCTGTGTTAAACCCATGCATGCATGCCTCATCTAGTACTCTTCACATATATATATCCATCCTTCCTTATATCTATTACTTTATATCATCATCACTTCCATCTTCATAAACTATATTATATTCACATTTAATATTATATATATCAAATATAAGTACAACAACACAGGCAACACAAGACGCAGCCTCACATTTAAACGTGTTGGGGACACCTAATAAGAGAAATAAAGAGAATTAAGAGAGTGGATGGATGCAGGTACGTACGTAATTAATTAAATGTGCTAGTTTTTTATCAGGAGGGCACGTACGCCTATTTTGGGCAGGGGATCGATGTATATGATATTGTTAATTAGGGTTGGAGAGAGCAGATCGCATGTTTTTTGTGCTGACTATCGCGAGTTTAAATTAATTAAAAATAAATAAATTACGCTCTCACACAGCCACATACATACACAAACTTTTTAAGATTTTATATATATATATATATATCTTTTTTTTTAATTATTAAAATTTTAAAACACGAGTCTTAAATGTTTCCATGACTAAGAGACATAAACAAAAAGATGCTGAATGAATGCGAAAAAAAGGAGTTAATTAGCTTACATGCTTATGATGAAATTATGTAGTATTGTTGACAGTGTGCTTGAAAGAAGATAATGAATTAAGCAGTAATTAGCATAATATAAAAAGCATATAGAGCAAAAACGCATATGAATGAATGAAAAATAATTGAAAAAAAGCAGGGAACATTAGATTATATGAGATGGAGAAAGAGGACGGGGTTGGGGCCTCTTGGCTTTCTTTATAAATAATGTCAAATGGGAAGAAGAAGAATATAGTGATGCATATTATATTTCACTCTGTCCTCATTCCAGATTCTAAGGAATATTGTCATTTGCCACTTGCACTCTCATTCATTCTCTCTAATTCTATTCTCATGGAATATTTGTCAATCAATTAAGCCACTTGTTCGATCACAACTCATCACTTTTGACTTCTCTGCCTCTCGCGCCATTAATGCCTACCCCTGTCAACTTACGTTCGTAAATCTAATTCATTGATCCTTCTAGTGTTGTCGATTACCAACTCCACCCCCCTTTTCTCTGTGTAAGCAAGCATTAATTAATTTGACTATATTCCGGAGAATATATATATTGGGAACTAGTAATATAGTGCTTGTTTGGAATAGCTTATTTTTGGAAAATAAGTTTTTATAAATCGTGATTCACGGTATACAAGGTAAGTATGTGAGAGGAGTTTTATCTCGGCTTGCGTAATAAGGACTTATTGTCCAACAATAAGTGATCCCAAACACACCTAATATATTTGAAGGATGGATTATGGTGAAGAAAATATAATCCTGCAAGGAATAAGTGTCCTTATCCTCACTTATCTAAAAGAATAATAATCTATCAAAGGCCATATTCTTTGACGCGAGTATCTTTATCACACACACACACACACAGACCTTTCCCTCTCATTCCATATATATCTTCTTCTATCCACTTTATCAGCCGCCCCTTTCTCCTCTATCCCCATTTATATATTACTACTCCTATTAACTAATTGCTTCTCTCATCCATTATGCCAGCGAATCTCACCATTATTATTAACCCATCAGACTCATCGTATCATCCCATCATAATCTCTTTAATTTGCCTTCATTATAAAAGTAATAAATTTTGTCATACACTCCAAAAGTATTCATTTATTAACATGCATGTTGCCCTTGAGATAAATTATATTGTTCTTTCATATCATCAACTCAAAATAATGTATAACATTATAAGTCATTGGCTAACTTAATTATTATTAAGAGCCAATTAATTCACAGGGGAGGAAAGGAGGATATGTATAGCTAGGCTCACCAACTAGTATGTTTTCTTAAATACGAATTAATGTAAGATTTTTGTAGTTGATGAGTTTGAATGAGAGCAGACGGAGATGGTGGGTAAGACACGTGGGCCAATGGATTTGGAGAGGCCTAACGAGCAGTAGGGGCTCACCAAATTGCCCACCAAATGCCTAGTGACCCACCACTGGCTTATCAGCCGTCACTATCCTTTGCCATTTTAGATATATTTTTTAAAACCATTATGACAAATATTCCGAATGAAAACTCACTTTGGCAATAATTTCAAGAACATGCTTTAGAGTATACTCTATATATAGAAGACTCTCCCCTCATGCTATTGCCACACATAACCGGTCATCTTCTCTCTTGTTCGTTTCTCACTGGTGTTCTTTGCCTGACATAAAAGGCTCTTCATGGACAAGAAGATGAAGTTGGATCAGCTTTTTGGCCCCAAGGACTCCTCCGCCGTCTTTGGCTCCATTTTCCCCCCTTCTTCCACCACCGTATGCCTCCCCGCTCTTCCTCTCATTTCTTCGCTCACCAACTCTGAGTTCATAAATTTTGGGATGCCCCCTCACAGCCTTCTTTTCATAATTTTCGCCTTCATTATTATTCTAATAATTTCTGCACATACATTTATTCACTTCTTCCAAGCCCATCTCACGTTGTTCATTAGCTTTTATTAATACAACTCGGCTGCATCTGAATCAGGTGGGAGAGAGAGATTCGAGGATGCAACACATGGGATGCAAAAACAAAGGAACGCAGGGTTGGTTCTTTAATTTAATTTTGTCACTACCTATAATAGGCGTTGTACATGTGCATTTATAATGAGCCCTGCTGCAGCATATGACTCCTTAATGGTCGCTTCAAATATGAATAGTTCATGCTTACGCCTTTTCTATCACTATCATGAATTAGAGGGAATTAATTAATGCATGGCGGGGCTGTGTACAGGGAATCAAAGCAAGCATGGTGATCAAAAAGAGACGGTGGAACCCAGCTACTACAGCTCATCCATCTATTATGGTGGCCAAGAAAATTATTCTCAAAGAGGCCCCACCACCACTGAATCCCACCCCCTTGTGAGTCTCATATATATCCTCGTTACGTTTCTTTGTCGGTTGTCAGTAGGGGTGGGAATAGGATAAGTTAGGTCAGGCTTTTATCTTAACAGGTCAGACCTGTTTTGTATCAGTATGGCCTGATCCTAGCTTGTAGCCTGAAAGAGACCATTTTTTATGCCTAAGCCTAACCTATATAAAGGCCTAGCCTGAGGCCTGTTAAGAGGCCTATAACTTCAAAACATTTTAAATAGGCTATAGGCCATAGACCATGCAATAGGTTTATTGACAATCAGGCTGAAAACAAGCCTAATTACACTAACAATCCAATATATATCATAAAATATGAGACCAAATACAAAGCCATTGGATTTTCTCATTTTCACATCAAATTTTCAATATAATTTCTTCTTCTCCTTCAAAGACCTAAAAAAAATAATCAAATGTATAGTATTAGATTATAAAATAATTTAACAAATAATATATATATAAGAAATAATGCACAATTTATACCTTTTGTTTCTTCTTTAAACTGTATTTTTTGCAAGCCAATCCCCACCACAAGTTAGTGTTTCAATTGATGTTTCATTCAATTTAAAACGATATTCATCAATAACTTTACCTCCAGCATTGAATGTAGACTCGGAAGCCATGGTTGAGATTGGAATAGCTAGTATGTCCACAACCATCTTAGATAAAATCTTATACTTCATATTATTATTTTTTCACCATTCAAAGCATCAACTGAGAAGGGATGAGGATTCCACGTCGGATTCAGAGAAGGCGTTGGCATGACGGGGGACTGAGAAGCTAACAGAGAACAAAGAAATGCCCCTGACAGAGAAAACAGAAGCTGTGACTGTGAACTGAGAAGGAGAACTGAGAAGCTACAACTGTTAGCAGACATATGACGTAGAATTGAGAAGCTATGTCTTCCGTCGAAGATCTGAGAAGCCGATCACGATGAACTGAGAAATTGACAGAGAACTGAAGTGAGACAGATGATGATGAGTCGATGGAGAGCTGTGTGTGACCTATGATTCTATGAAAACGTAGGTGAGAACGAGGGGAGTAGTGTAACTCTGTAAGGTGTTGTGTGAATGTGATGAATTGATGATCTTTTTTTTTTTTTTTTTGCTCGAGAGGTGAATTGATGGTCTTACTCAGGTTTGTGAGGTGTGTTTGACCATGTGATCGTGTGACACACTGTGATTTTGAGTTATTTTGAGTGCTTGTCAGTTGTCACTTTAGAGTTGTGATGTGAGCTTTAGTGCTTATGAGTTGTGCAATCGATCGGCTTGATTGACTGAACTGTGTGAAGATTGAAATTTGAAAGAGACAGACTGTCAGTGTGGGGGCAAAAATTGAACGCCGGTGTTTTTTGTATAATTACACTTATACCCTTAATTTTTTTAACAGGCCGACTTGATAGGCTTAATAGGCCTATTAACAAGCCTTAGCCTGGCCTAATAAATAAATCAGGCTTTCATATAGGTCTTGGCCTGGCCTTTTAGCCTGAAAGGCCAGGCCCGGAACAAGCCAGACGGTAGGCCCCTGATAGGCCGTCTGACCTGTTCCTACCCCTAGTTGTCAGTGATCACTGAAACTGTAACATTAATTATATTGGCAGTTCAAGAAGGATGGGGAGGACGACGATGCCAACGGAAACAGTTCAAACAGCGCTTCCAGAGGGAACTGGTGGCAAGGTACGTACGTGGGCCCATTAATTGTGAGTGATCGATGTATTCATCCTCAATAATACTCAATGGTTTGCTCACTTTTAGAGATCTATCCAATTTGCAGGTTCCCTTTATTATTGACCTCCCTCCCTACCTCTGCCATACATCATGCGGCCTATGGAGCATGGTGTTAAGAAATTTAACTTCCTCGGGTCTTGATTCTTCTTCTATATATATATATATATAGGATTCAGAAGGTGACGAGCATGAATAATATAGAAAAATTAAATAAGATTGGACATGTCCGTTGTGTGTGTTGGTGAAGCAATGGAGTTATATATATATAGATATAGGTAGTAGCAGAGTGGTGGAGGGTAGAGGTGAAGGGATCGGAATTATTATTAGCGCTTGGGTCAGTGGTGCCTTTTGTACGTAGTCAATAAAAGTTGCTTGCTTCTCTTCTCCTTTGTTCCCTTCTTGTCCCCTTACCAATTTCACGTACAAGAATATCTAAAGGCAATCGCCAGACGACAAGTAGGAGGCTTTATTACGACATATACTTTTTTAAGCCAAAATTACTGCTGTATTTCCCACTCTAAATGCGGTGTTCTGTTAGTTTGACCCCAAAAAACAAATATGTGTTGCTCTATAATTAATTGCGTGTTGAATTAAGATGAAGAAAACGAATTCCCGGTTTGGTTTCTCTTTTTCTCGTTGTTGTATTCATGAAGCAGCGTCACGTCGTGTCTCAAAACGATGCAAGAATAAAGGAAGAGTCAGCGCATGAAGGTCCACACCCGCACCGCCACCTGTTATTTTCAAAAGATTCTCATCAAAAGTTATTCCCTTCTTTACATAAAAATATGGATTAATTTCACCTATTCACAATATAATCTTCTATAAATAGACGCAGAGCGAGGCGTTGCATGTAAAAGATACAAAGTCTTCAAGGGTGTCCGATTAATGAGGATGAATTATTTTTTATTTTTGGGCCATGCCAATAAGTTAGCCATCCCTTTATGATCCTGGATGGTTAAGTAGCTAAAAATGACTTCAAATATAATAGTAGTATTGTGTTCCGCCACGTGATTAATGAACGTGTTGAACTATATTCCCATAATAAAAAAATGACTTAGTTAAACAAAGAGCATAGTGGTTTGGTTCCTTATTGGAGTATGAGTATTCTTATTGATGAGGTGGCATGGGGCAATGGCTCTTATAAGAAACAACCATCACGTATACTCATTTCCTATTGATAAGAAACATTCGGAAGATCGATATCTTAATTTTTGTCCGTTATTTTTCCATTTTTCCCTATTCGATTACCCATATTTCTTGCTCTCTCAAGTACATATTCTGTCTCTTATACATATTGAATTACTATTACAATATTAATTTCCTTGTTCTCTCTCTTTTGTTATCCTCTTTATTATAATAATTTTCTTATTTTCTCTATCTCTTATTCCATATCTCCTCATATATATATATATATATATAAGGGTACTTTTGCAAAAGAAAAAGCAGCTACAATTTTTATATATTTATTACATTTAACCGACGTTTTAAATTACATTATCCAGTTAAGTGTTCCTTATAAAATGAGGGAGGGGGAGTATTAACTAGTAGCAGTGACCATTGCGACCACCCACAAACCAATTACTCCTCTGATTCTGTATATATGGCACTTCCAGCGTTTTTCATATAGACTGAGAAAAACTTTAAATATCATTAGTTTTTTCATAAAATATAACAAATTTTCAACTTTATCCTTATTTATTATATATTATACCTCATGAGAGTAAAGTTAATATGATAATAAATGAAGGGTAAAACTATATATTCATATGAAAATTATCTCTCTCTACATTATAAATAGAACAAAAAGTTTTTTTTTATGTGCTTGCATATAAGACCGGAGGAGTAATAGTGTGTGTTTGGATGCAATTAAAAAAATTGCTTTTGAAGCCAAACCATGGTTTGGAAAATATTCATCCAAACACTCACAATTTTTGAATAATCCATTTTCCATGTCAAACCATGGTTTGGGAGGTCCAAACCTTGGTTTGGGAACAATCCATTTTTTCTTACTTTTTCAACTTTGTGGGTCCCACCCTCTCATTCTCATTGGTTCTTTTTATGTTTGTGGACCCCACAGCACACTCTCTCTCTCATCTTTTTTATTTTTTTGAATTTCAACGTTTTTTCTCTGTTTTTTTTTAGAATTTTAAAATTTTAATACTCCCTCTTATCCTATTTAAGACTTATTTATCTAATTTAATTATATTAAAAAAATTATTTAAATTAATTAACATTACATATAGACAAAATTATTTCATTTTTGGTATTAATTATGAAATTTAATGTTAAATAATGGGTTAAGATGTATCATTTTTAATACCGTTAGATGTTTTCTTCTCTTATAATTTAACTCCGTTAGGTCAAATTTAACGGTTTTGTTAAATTTACATCCTTGTTAATTGTTCATTGTTATTTTCCATCTTCCAAAATTTATTTGTACCAGACGTTCTTCAGGAAAAACTTGGCTGTTAAATTTGATATTAATCCTTAAATAATACATAAAATATAATCTTATTCTTTATATGTAATTATCACAAAAGTTAATGTCCTTTTATGTAATTTGACCATGAAAAAAGCTATTCTGATCAAAACATCCAAACACTCTCATTTTATCAAAATCACTTTTTTCTCATAATCTATTCTTCTTATAATCTATTCTCCAAAAGCTATTCTCCATTTTTTCTCCAGAAGCTATTAAAAAAAGCTAATCCAAACTATATATTCATATGAAAATTATCTCTCTCTACATTATAAATAGAACAAAAAGTTTTTTTTTATGTGCTTGCATATAAGACCGGAGGAGTAATAGGATACATCGAATTTGTACTCAGTTTGTCTGCCCAAGACTTAAACAGCAAAATAAATTCAATGGTCGTGCAATAAGGAGCAACGAAACTTTCGCTCTTACCAGGGGTTCCGAATAGAAGAAGGAGTATTTCCACTAACTCTTTTTTTACATTCTCTCCATGTAATTTTTCTACTGTTGGATTGACTTTGAATAATTGAAACTTTATACTATAATATTAAAAATATTAGGATAATATTAAATATTAAATGATAATAATATTTTTATATAATGAATCTCAACCATTAAAAATCAATCCAATAATTTAAAAATTAAGTAGAGATGAAATAGAGAGAGAGGTTAGTGGAGACACTATTTTCCTGTTCAAACACAAGGGAACACGAACCACCATATGCCAACCGCAATTAACACTCAACCATGGTTTCCAACATTTAAAATCTCTTTGCATCCATGTAAGTATAAGCAGTCTTTCCAATCATAAATTAAGAGGCGCATTATATTTGGCCTCCTTTTTTTTTTTTTTTTTTCGCCAACAGCATTATATTTAGTCATAAGAACCGCGACAACAAAATTATGAGGGCTGGTTGTAAATATCAAACATGTAGATTATATGAAGGGTAAATTGCATAATTTTATCTCTTCAACTACTCCCACAAATTGTAATATATTTTTTTATTAACTTAAATGTATAAATACATCCATTAGATTTAAATTTACACAAATAAAAAATTAAAATATATTATTTTCACAAACATAATGTTATATATAGTAGTTCAGATATCCACGAGTTAGTGAAAACATTTATTTGGTTCTCTTTTAAGATAAGCAAAGCACTAAGACAACGTCCACCATCCTGAACATAATGGGCATTTGGTCTAATGGTATGATTCTCGCTTAGGGTGCGAGAAGTCCCAAGTTCAGTTCTCGGAAGTCGGAATGCCCCATTTTGTTTTACCTTTAAATAAATTGTCGGTTCTCTGTTACGCCTCTAATCTGACCATACTTTTCTATTTTCACTTCAAATCCTGACAGAGTCTGATAGGAATTCACTTTGATTTGAACGTATTGCAGTCGGAGTAATCCTCAATCAGTTCAACTGTCTCGTTGACCATGTTCACGCTCTTTGCAGCGCCCACAATCTTGTTCTCCATCCGCATTTCTTTTCCACGCAAGTAGCAGGTAGGTATCATCCAAACAAAAATTAATGAATTTTATGGCGCCAGGCTGCCGCCATAAAAAAAAATACAAGGGTTCTAAATTCACCAAATTTGTAGATCGGAGATTTGAGATGATTCAATGTCAAAATGACAATTACATTAAATTAAGTATGGCAGGGGAAGCTAGATCATGATGAATGATTCGCATGCACAGCCTTGGCCCTTGGCGTGGAGATTCGGTGACTTGTATTCCACCCGTAAATATAAATATTACCAGTATTAATTTAATTAGTGGGGATGAACACCGCATGGCGAAGAGGCCAATGATCGAAAATAGTCAAAGGACCCAAAATAGAAAAGAAAAATAAAAGGATGGAAAAAGGTGCCAAACTAACTGTGAGCCTCTCTTCCTTTCCTCTGCCCGCGACAAGCTTCTGCTTAACAACGAGCCCACGACCCCCCTCCCTCTGGTATGTGATAAGTATCTCCTTGATTTCCAATTCTTTTCGCACCTCTTTCCTTCCTTTGTGATTCCCAGTGCATTGGCTTTCTTCGAATTGGATGTAGCTTGTAGATTCAGTGGATAGCGCGGATCCTTTTGATTCAAATAATGGCTCCGTTTTTCTTTTTCTGTTTTGTGGGGGAGGGGGTGGTTAATTCACTGAACGATTATTTCGGTTGTTAAATCTGAACTTTTGGACGTCAATCTTCGGGCTTTGTTGGTGTATTCTCGTGGGAATGGTTAACGAATTGATCAGTTTCACTACTGCCTTGATTATTTTCTGGTTGCCGTAGATTGAATTGTTTTGGTCAAAACCCAAAACAAAAAGAAAAAAACTCGTATTCAGAATTCCTTTTGTTTCTGTTACGTGATCCGAGCACTGCAATATTGTGTTTCCATGGCTAGAACTCATTTACTTGTAGTAAATCTGTACTGCGTTTTGTTTTCGTTTTTTATGTAAACTAGCGTTATCCTTCTACAAGTTTATCTTTAACCGATTTTTTCGTAAACAACTGATATTTTCACTTTACTGTAAGGGGTTTCATTTATTTGTGATACTGACCGTCTTAGTTAAATGGAGTTGCCCTCCACTCAGTGTCAACTGTCAAGGCTCTTCATCCTCGACATTCTAGAGTTTACATCAAAATCGAGGCCACAAATTGTTTGGTTCATTTACCTTTAAGGAATGCACATACCTGATTCCCACTTTCTGCGTCATGGCCTTTCAGAGGCTCTAGAAACTAAATATTGTAATTATAGAAGCTGATAATGCCTATCTTTGACATCTAATAATTTTCTGCCAAAGCTGCTGCAGGTGGTAGATAAACTGTGAACCAATCTGGTTATCGATGTGGCCCTTATATTCTATATTCAGCAAAAATCTTAAAACAGAAGATGAAAAAGAACTAAAAGGAGATATGTCAGGTGCAATAGATCCCTACCTGTTTCAACAGCCATCAAGTAACAAAGGTTGCCATCCTCCTGCCTTACCCCGCTTACGATTTGTTGAAGTAAGTATCATCTGAGGTTTGGACGGTAGCTTTTAACCCCTTTCTGCTTTGACCCTGGGGCAAATGACCGCTTGCAGCTTTTGGCAATCAGCCCCTTGAATTTTCAAATGTGGCAATTAACCCCTTTCATTTAGTAAGAAGTAAACGAAAGCAAGGAAATCAGATTAGTTAAATTGGCAATTTGGTAGAATTTAATTGGACAAATGTGTTTCATGGTAAATTCTCTTGATTTTTTGATTTTAGGCAATTGCATTTAAATCAGTGTTTGTAAATTTGTCAAATTTCAATGGAATGAGTTATTTTCCAAATGTTTAAAGTTTGAGCTGGTTAATTGCCAAAAGTAAAACAATACAATGTTATTTGCCAGACAGTAAAAGTGAATTAATTTAGTCTCTGGTTTTTGCGGCAAATTGCAAATGTTCTCTCTTTCTCTATTATATCTTGAACATGTTTTATCACTATCATGCTTATAGGTGCCTCACATAAACCAATCATACACATGGGATTGTGGTCTTGCTTGTGTACTGATGGTTTTGGAAACCATTGGCGTCAAGAATTGTAATATTCAAGAACTGGCTGAACTATGCCGCACTACTAGGTTTTTCCTCTACAGTCTCAGAACTCTTAGCTACCATGTTTTGTGAGATTCTTGAACATTATAGAAAATGCTTTTGATCTAATTCATCAAGTTTTACTCATTGCCTTCATGTCGTCACCTAATTGAAGTTGTTGACTTTTTCTGTATGCTTATGGCTTAGAAGTTAATACTGAATCAGAAGAGCATCACAATTTAAAATAAAAATATGCAATGGACTTCTGATTTATCTTATTCTTGGCTATATTGTTCAGCATTTGGACTGTTGATTTGGCGTATCTGTTACAGAAGTTTTCTGTCTGCTTTTGCTACTTCACAGTAACTGTTGGTGCAAATCCAAACTATTGTGTCGAATCATTTTACAAGGTAATTTACTATCATCACGAAACATTCACAGGCTCTTTATTGATTTTTCATGCACAGCAGTTCATAATACATTGAAGATAGTAATGCTCTTATTTGAGAGGTCAGAAAGTGGCTGAGATATATTAGTGTCATAATATTAAAGACTACACTATTTTGATGTGCACAACTAATGGTATTTGGTTACTTGTCATTGAATATGCCATCTTGCCTACCTTTTTTTTTATCAGCGGTGGTATTTAGAACAGAAATCCAATTTCCCTTCTTCCTTATCCTCTTTTTTCTCAACACTATTAGCTTTATATTTTTGTACTGTCTTGATTTCATTGCACTGATTTACCATTTCTGGCTTTTAGCATTTGTTCAAATACATTATTTGCAGTAACGTAAAAAGATTGTGTTTTCAATATTGTACAGGAGCAATTACCTAATGATCTGGAGAGAGTTGACAAGCTATTTCAGAAAGCTGTGGAGGCTGGAATTAATATACAGGTAGGGTGCATCTTTTTGGACTTCCTTGAATCCCTGTAGCCTCAATTTTTTGGGCCGAGAGTTTTCATATAGTCAATTATTGAAGAACAAGAAGTAAAATAGTATCAGATCATTTCTTAATTGCCACTCCTCTTGTGAATTAATGTTTCTATTATTACATTTAACTTGATGGATATTATTAAATGAATGAAATGAGTTGCACGTGTACTACAATATCAATATTTTTCAGCAGATTTATGGGATTTGGAAGAAACTGACTAGCAGAATTTTATGTTCATTTGTTGGCCATGTTTGCTGTCTAAATTTATATGAAAATGAGGAGAACAGAATTGCTTCTTCTATTATACTTCATATTATGAGGGCATATATACAAGAGAAATTAATGCGCAAAGAAAACACTAGATCTAGAAATATTCCAAGATTGGCAAAAAAAAAAAAAGGAAAAAAAAAAAAATCCCAAGATGCAATACACGGCATAAGTAACAGAAAACTAAAAGAGGACATAAATCTGACAAACATCAATTTATCCCACAAACTATGGTATCAATCTCAAGCTTCATTAATATGTATTCGCTAAAAACTTAATTTTCTTTAACATAGCATTTCATCTTTTACAGCATAGATCAGTTTCAGGAGAAGCGATTTCTAGTCTAATATTGTCTGGGAAATATATTGCTATTGCATTAGTTGACCACAACAAATTGAGGTACAGTTTCTTTGACACCTTTTTTTCTCATTGGCTTGGACACATAATCTGCAATTCTGCATGACTATACTTATAATGCTATTGCAAGTTCGGATAGCGCCTGGGGTTAACCATGACAATTCATTGATAACCTTTACTGTTACAAAATTTTACCCCTCCATGCAATACAAAATCCTCCTATATCTTGTTCATTTTACTGTAATTATGCCATTTTCTTCAGTAATGGAATATTCTTACACGCTTTTATAGTTTTTTGTTTTAGTCATGTGTGGCAAGAAGATGTTCAAGTCCCAGATATCTTCTGCAACAATTCTGGCTACACAGGTTACCACCATTATATTGGTTTTGTCACTTTTAACTATTTTTAAATGTATTTTTTTCACAGTTTTTTTTTTTTTTGGTTGCGAACTAATCCATTGGTAATTAAAAAAATTGAAACTACCCTATGCTCAACCAACAAAGTCAGTTCCAATTGGAGCACCCCGTTTTAAAATTTTATGAAAAGGATTATGTATTGCTCATCAATGTCCCACATCATAGTCAGGGTTAGGCATCTCATGTATGTTTAAATTATCTTTTTCCGTTGCTATGCGAGGACTTTATCTGTTAAAGAATGACCAAGAGGATTACATTGTAGTTTAGTTTTTAAATCCTCCTAGATTTTACTTGCTTTCTATTAACTCCAATTGGCTCCTTTCTGCTATTCAGAGTTTGGTCCTTTTTTACTCGTTTCCAGAATTTGACCCTTTTAATCCTGAAAAATTCACAATTTTTAAAGCATAATACCACAAGCTCATAATTCTCTGATAATATTCAAAGTTTACCTCATAGAAGACACTTAAATGCCACATAATCACATATTAATCAAGGTAAATTAGGGATTTATCACTTTCCAATTTAATTTTTGTCTAAATACATGTGAATCCAATTATTCTCCCGATTTCAGGTCCATACATCTCTTATGCATTATGAAACCAATCCATTCCTGAAAACGTAATTGCCTTTGACAGGTCACTATGTGTTGATATGTGGCTATGATGATGGAGCAGATATGTTTGAGATTAGAGATCCCGCCAGTTCTAAGTACTACCTTCTTCCTCTTTCTACAGACGAGAATCTTTTGCTCTTTCACTTACATACTAAAAACTATCTTTCTATAAGAATATTTGATCATGATCATGATATGTACCACTGTCATTGGATTACAAACTCCTTTTAAATTATTGTCTATATGGAATAATTTATTGTTAAATTTGCAAGAAATGCTTTTCTAATACTCCCTCCGGTCCTAATTATAAGACAAATTTGACTTTTTTAGAGAAATTAAGGAAGCTAATTAAATTACTTTAGATTGTTTTTATTTTTATTTTTTTCTCCAAACTAACTAATTTGACTAATAAACTAATATATAGTCTAAGGATACTAAAAATATAAATACTCTAAAGTAATTTAATTGGCTTCCTTAATTTCTCCAAAAAAGTCAACTTTATTTTATAATTAGGACCGGAGGGAGTAGCATCTTATTACTTAGCAATGAGGTGATTGACATGGTACTAAACGAGTAGTCACTTTTTGTGATTAACATCCATACCAATGAGTTGTTTGGCTATCTTTATAAATATATAAATTCAATATTCCTCAAAATTCGTGTAGGAAACACAAGAGGATATCTGCAAAGTCGTTGGAAGAAGCTCGCAAAGCCTTTGGTACAGATGAGGATCTTCTCTTGGTAAGTATACCTTGTGAATTTTTACACGCTAGTTCTCCCCATTCTATTCTTAAGACACAGGATTTGTCTTCTCCCCTATACCCTTTCCATGGACTTACTCTTCACCACCCATCTCTATTGTTAGATAAAAATTTAAGGGGTTCAGATTTAATGTTTATTAAAAAATAAATAAATAAATTCAAACTGATAAATTTTTAGCATGATAGTTTAAAGCTGCTATAAAAAATATTTAACAAAATAATCTTATGAAACATCAAATTTGGGCCGCTCAAATTTGAATTGAACTGTGGAGACGGGTAATGGAGAGGAAGTGGATGTGAGGGGTAGAGGAGAAAAGTCAAGTCCAGACATTAAAGGCTTGTTCTGTACACAATGGAATGGAAGAAATAATTCTGTCGATGAGAAATGTCTCTTGTACCCCATCTTGTATCTTGATAGGAAAAAAGTAGTGAAAAAAAAAATACTGTTTCGGTTGAATAATGATAAATATCACCTATTTCGATATTTGCAATGTGGAATGGTAATCCCTTTCTTGTGTGGATACCAAATGGGGCATCATGCATTCTGAAAAATAGTTTGAAACTGGAATGGGCAGGGGAAAATCCCAAGTTACCTACCTGTGAAACAAAACGTGTTGTCAACTGTTATGGTGCTCTGTAACTCCGAGTATTTTGCCTGTACTGTCCGTTATTTTGATGGTTAACTTTTGAAAACTCAGCGGATCCCGTACGAGTGTCTCGGATGTTTCGTGGTTCGTTTTACCAGTAGACGTTGACAACTTTTTCATAATTCATTTGTTGCTGTTCAGTGTTATAACTGTAATTTTCTTGGGTGGCCACTCAGATATCTTTGGAGAAGAGCAAAAGCCAACACCAACCCTGTGCGGTTCTTCCCATTGATGTCAGTACTGACTCGTGAAATTCTTTTTCATGAATATGCTTCACATTCCTTGCTTATAATTATTAGGTGCTTGAAGGGAAAGAATATTGTGGTCTGTACGCATGAGTCATGTAGATAGGCAACATTTTTACTCAACACTATATAGCAACCGATTCATTCTCATGTTATGTAAAGCTTGTATTCTTTCTCAATAACATATGAGGAAGGAAACTACATCACTTTTCTTGTAGTAAATATTTTAAGATTTCTTGTCCAAACTGCCATTTTATTTAAAGATTTCTACGTGTCTGATTGTTCAGCTCATGATTTCCCCTGGCCCCCCATACCATTTAATTTCGAAAAACTTTAAGCCATGATAATCATATTATAAATATTTTTTTTATAAGTAATACATAATAACCTTTTGATATAGTTTAATATTTTAACCATTTATTCACAGATTGTGCCATAGTATTAATTTCTTTGGTGAACGCTTTATTCACTCTTTTTTAATATTGATAATAAATCAAAGTCATGAATATGAAAACAACGTTTGGTAATACTTGATGGATATAAAAGTGAGTGACAATAATGAGGGAAATGCTTCACTGCATTATCATCATTATTCACATTCACGTTAAACCTTCCAAACTTCGTCTTCGCTTCCTCCATCGCATCTCTTTTCAATAATCTCGAACTGTTGTGTTTGGTTTGTGGGGAGATGGGATTATGTTACCTTATTTAGTTTATTAGAGGGCTGAAGGTGGAATCTTTTATAATAAGAGTTAAAAATAAAGAAAGGGAAAGGAATAAAAATTAAAATTTTAGCTTCTCTTTTATTTAAAAATTTAAATCAAATGAAAGAATAAGGATTCTCTCCTACCCCAAACCAAACACGCCTAAGTCGCCGCCCCTATTCTGTCTGTGCTGCAGGCTTTGAAAGATTGAGGGAGGAATGCATAGAATTAAAAATAAATAAATTTAAATGGCAAATTTGATTACAAGAAATAAACACCATGACCGAGGGCGGCTCATTGTCAGAACTTTTTGTATTTTGTCCCTGATATAATTTATTTTAAAGAAACCGGGCTTGTCTTACCTGACTCAACATTTTATTTTATCCCATCATTATTAATTAACTTGTATTATGGATTACACTTAAGGAGAATTACACTAAGATATTAAAGAAAAAAGGAAATAAAAAAATGGTCTCTATAGATTGTAAAATGAAAAAATAGTCTTAAGGAGTTGTCAATACAAGCTCCTAAAGTTATTAACGAGTTGTCAATACAAGCTTCTGAAGTTGTTATTGGGATCATTTTTTCATTTTACAATCTAAAGGATTATTTCTTCATTTTTTTTCTCTATAGAATCTAAATATAATTCTCTCTTATATTTATATTGCACACAGTATTCGTGTAATCATGATTGTCAGATAACAACCTTTAGTTAAAATAAGTGCTTTGTTAAGTATTTTTTTCAGGACGAGACAAAATTCATCTCGAAAGCAGTAAAAACACTCTTAAAAAACTAAAATAAACAGTCACTGGTCAAAACCCCAGGAGGTAATGTTGCCACTTTCAAGCCTCTTATTGTGGTCATCAGATTCCGAGCCTCCTGCTTCCTTCATGCAATGAATTTGATTCAAAAATCAAAATGATCGAAGAGAAAGAGAAATCCAAGTTTGTGACGGCTCTTGAGGGCCTTATTTATGGAGCAACGTGTGGGAGAAGGGGAAAGAGGAGATGGAGCGAGAGGGGAAAGGAGTTTCCGTGGTTCTGATCCCATCGCCACTACAGGGACACATCGCTCCCATACTGGAGCTTGCGGACATCCTCTACTCCAATGGCTTCTCCATCATCATCGGCCACACCCTCTTCAACTCCCCCAACCCTTCCGCCTATCCTCACTTCTCCTTCGTTCCCTTCTCCGATCAACTCTCCGAATCCGAAGCCTCCACTTCCGATGCTCTCCACCTCACCAACCTCATCAACATCAGATGCGCACTTCCTCTCACTCGCTGCTTGTCTCACTTGTTATCCGATCCCTCCCTCGACCCCATCGCTTGCTTGATCTCCGACGCTGCCCTTCATTTCACTCGATCTGTTTGTGATTCCCTCCATCTTCCTCGCCTTGTCTTGCGCACCGGTGGCGCCTCTTCCTTTCTGGTTTTCTCTCTGTTCCCTCTTTTGAGACAGAGAGGTTATCTTCCTATTCAAGGTGCGTTCTCCTCCCTCCTCTGCTCCTTCGCAATTAATCGCAACCTCCGCTTTTCTCGCATTATGCTTGTGAAATTGCAATTGAAAATCTGCTAGTGCTGGATATGCAGAGTGTAGAGGGGAAGAAGCCGTGGTAGAGCTTCCGCCGCTAAAAGTGAAAGACCTTCCGAAGATGGACTCCAAAGATCCGGAGGCGTTATATGAATTTGTTTGTCGCATGTCGGTTGAGCTGAAGTCGTCGTCGGGAGTGATTTGGAACACTTTTGAAGAGTTGGAGATATCTGCACTGGAAAGACTCGGGCATGAGCTGGGCGTACCCAGCTACCCAATCGGCCCCTTTCACAAACACCCGACATTGGCCTCACATTCTTCGAGCGCCCTCATGAGCCCAGACGAGAGTTGCATCCCCTGGCTCGACACCAGAGAAGCCAACTCCGTCCTTTACGTGAGCTTGGGCAGCATTGCGGCAGTAAGCGAGAGGGAGGTGGTGGAGATGGCGTGGGGTTTGGCCAACAGCAGGCAGCCATTCCTGTGGGTGCTGCGACCGGGCTCTGAATCTGAATGGCCCCAACACCTGCCGGATGGGTTTATAGAGAGTATGGGAGGAAGAGGGCACGTGGTGAGATGGGCCCCGCAGACACAGGTGTTGAGTCACCCGGCGGTGGGAGCATTTTGGACTCATAACGGCTGGAACTCGACGGTGGAGAGCATAAGTGAGGGGGTTCCCATGATTTGTATGCCGTTCTTTGCGGACCAAAAGGTGAACGCCAAATATGTGAGTGATGTTTGGAAGGTAGGGGTTCAGCTGCCGGGTGAGATTGAGAGAGGAGAGGTGGAGAAGGCCATTGCAAGAATAATGGTGGAGGATGAGGGCAAGTTTATGAGGGAGAGAGCCTTAGAGTTGAAGCACAAGGCCACTCTATGTCTTCAACAACAAGGCTCCTCTCGTCGTTCCCTCCATGCCCTAATCTCTCACATCCTCTCATATATCCCAATGAGGAGGCCAAGTGAAACAACACCTCTACCACCGCCATCAACTCAATCCTGATGCTGTCACTGCTTGGGCACAAAATAATTTGCTTGTTTCAAATGAATAACATTCTCGTCCATATCTTAAAATATGCATGCATGCTGTTGATTTATTACTTCACCTTGAACTTGAAATGGAGTGTATCGTCATCTGGCGTTCTGATTGTACCCACATGTTTCTTGCTTCTATACGTTGCTCCATAGATATCACCCTTCTTATCAAGGTTGTGGCCTGTGATATAATGGACGTAGAGACTGTGAATTTCGCTTCAACTTTACTTATTTTCTCCAAGCAAAATGAATTGGGATGACATTATGAATCATATGGTTGATTGGGGAGGGACACCATACAACTCCAAGGAAGGGAGGGAACAGCGCCAGCGGGCAAAAAGTGAAATATGCCAATGCAATTGCTTTCCCCCCCTATTTCTTGATGTACAAATGCATATTAAACTCGCCACATAGATTATCATTTTTGTGTTTTACAAAGGTAGTATAATACTAGAAAATCCGACTCCCTCTTTTCTCATGCCAGGTTAACCAAATCCGATTTTCTTATGAAATAACCGTGAAAACCTTTGTTCAAAACAAGACTTTTTCTTTCATTATGGATACTCTTACACGACCGGGCAAAATAATAACTAAAAATGGGTTGGAGATTTTATATCTCTGTAAAATCAAAACGATTAACGAATAAAAATGAATTATATAAATTTTTTTTAATAAAACAAATATTTTATTAACACGATGAAATTATGAATTAAAAAGATCCAACAACCAAAAATATATAAACAGACCAAGAGTTGGGGGTTCAGGTTTTAGCGCTATTGACAAAAGACAGGGACACGATACTGAGAAGGGGAAAAAGAACTCTTTTCACTGAATCAAAATTTCCACATGTATATTTTCAGATGAAAAAACTTGCACCAGGTATTTTAAGGAAACTATCATGACCTCGCGTCAACTAGGAAGGACAACTCGATAGAAATTTTGAAGCCCCAGCGACCAGATTTTGAATTGAGACACTTGCGCCCACCATAATAAGCCACGAAGAAAGACTGTGAAATCAGCAAATGATCCATCAAACCTCTGCAGGCATTGCATATGGATGACTAGACATCTGCGTTGATAACATATCTTGCATCACACCCACAAACTTGCTTGCTCCCTCCTCAAAGAAGCCATTTTGAAATGCAGTAGCAACACCTTGAGATGCTGTTGAGTTTGCTGCATTCTCCGTTACTCTGGCATCTAGGCCACTCTTGATCCAAGCAATATTGTTCAAATCTGTAGCTATAGAGATCAATTCATGACTTGAAAAGGGGGGCGGCTCCAAATAGTCAATGAACTCAGGACCTAGTAGCGAACCACGAGAATGGCTTTCCCGAGAACTTGAAAAACAGCAGCCATGACCACATTGCACCGGAACCATAGGCTCACAGCCATCATCTTCAAATAGCTTGCAGGCTCCAACTTCAACGTTGGACGATTGGATCAAAGTGCCCTGCATTGGGAGCATCCTTGAATATGTGGATCCAGTTGTTGTCATGTTTGGAGGATTATAGACACTAAATGCACTAACACGTGCTACTGGTTGACACAGGGTAGGATGTTCCTCCACTTCAGCACCATCGTTTCTTGGAAGACTATCTTCATGCTGAATAATACCACCATCCATCCCGAAATTTTTAATTTGTGTAGGATTCAATGAATTGATGTCCCCTGCTGACATGGTTTCTTCGGAAGAAGCCTTCATTTTGTCAGGGGCCTCAAGGCTGCCCTCTTCCACCATGCCAGCACCCACTGGTACGTATCTTCCAAGATCCAAGCACCTGCGCTTAAGTGTAGAATTCCAGTGATTTTTTATAGCATTATCTGTTCTTCCTGGAAGAAGCCTAGCTATTGCTGCCCATTTGTTTCCATGCATTGCATGGGCTGCAACTATAATACGATCTTCTTCTTCTGCACCAATTTACATTACATTAGCCTCTCAGTGGTAAAGTGTATTCATCATGGCGGACTATTTTTTTTTTTTTTTGGCCGAGACTAATTTGTTGATGGAATGAACACGAGTTTACAACTAGGAAACATATAGCATACAAAGCAAAGCTGAAATACCTAGCAGGAAAACACACACACACGTTAAGGTTTGGTATGAGCTTTCCTTGGGGTGGAGAGGTATCAGCTATCCCGTTTTCAACCTTATCTTCCATCCAGTGGAGGCCCCACAGAAAAGGAAAGACTTAAGTAAAGTCACTTTATTGAAAAACTAAATCATGTGATGTTGAACCGCAAAATATATCCATTTATCATGTTTTTTATTGAACAACTTGATAGTAAGCGGTACCTAAATCTGGTCTCAAATAAAAATCCATAAATGATATGTGAATTATAAAAGCAACAGTATAGAGCAACTCAAGCTTATGAGTTAACCATGTTTTTCACGTTGCTAATACAAGCAAGCAAAGACATGTTCTGGTGAAAATCAATGCATGCCCCAGATAAGGCATCATTTTAGTTATAGAAAATATATGCATAGTGCATCATGAAATGAGGTCCCCATGATACAATAATGGCTGGGCAGAAAATGCCAACGTTTATGTTAATTGTTTAAAATAAAACCTTGCACTTGTTCAAAATAAAAGGTTATAATTCAAAAAGGGGAATGAAAAAGGCATAATTTATCACACACAGCAAAGAAGCGGTATCTGGAAAGACAGGTATGATAATCTTCCTTGCCGCAAGTGAAATACCAAACAAATGCACAACATTTGTTCTATTAATATCTCCAGTAACTTCTGGTCTAACAAAAGCCTGGAACATGAATTACATCTGAAAAGTTCGAGGTGCTTTGTCCCAATTCCCAATATAGCTAAAAGCAAAGAGATAATGACCACAAATAAGAAATAGTATCTAAAAATTGTATTCATGGACAAATATTGCCTAAGAATAAAAATTGTAAAAGCCACACCCATAGACGCATCTGTGAGAAATCGAAAGAAAATACATATGTAAAGCCTAAATGTATTTTACTAGGTATCAACAGTCTGGACATAAGAAACAATAAGGCTGCAAGTGGAATGGTGAAAACAATACTGCTTAATCAGAGAAGATTTTACTATTTAATTACCCAAGATTAAATGAAGCATAGATATTGTCCGCCATCTATACCATTTGTCAAACAATACCAAATTCCTTTGCTGGTTGTTTAAATATTAACACCAGATTCATCAGGGACATGCTAAGGTGCCAGATCAGGACTCACGATTGATCTAGCAATATGATAATATAAGTTAGAACATGATCAAATCAACACTAATAGCTACTGATGAAGCTATTTGATGGCACCATTCTGGCATTTTCCAATGCTGTTTTGATGGGTTCTCGCTGCTGTTCTGGTCACAAATGACCGACTGCAGTAATTTGAGTCAACAACTTATCTTCCACCCAAGGAATAAAACATCACAACCATTATTGCAAGATGATAAACTAAGCAATCTTGAATATTCAGCAAATATAAATTAGATGAAAGCAATACACAGTAATATAATTGTCATACACTCAAAAATGGCCAGGATGAAGGTTACTGAACTGTTCTTTGGACCACTCTGATGGCATATATAAGTAGATCAGGCATCTCCTTTCCACTATTAACACACTGTTCATATATTAAAAACATAGGACACTAGTCTTCCAGGAAATTATTCAAATAAATATTTATATCAGTTCATTATCATCTATCCATCAATCACTTTCATCAGTCATTACCAATACTTTTAGTATGTGATTGGATTAGCTTTTGGAGAATAGCTTTTATGATTTATGAGATAAGTATGTGAGAGGACTTTTGTCTTAGCTTACCGAAAAGGGCTTCTGAAAATGTGGTTTCAGTGTTACCCAAACACTCACTTAGTCTCCATCTGCCAACTTGCCCTAATTGCTTGAAAGATGTTCTAACCAATCATTTATAGCTCTTCTTTGGATATTAGACTTTAGAACTACCTTTCCTCATATCAAACTTTTCAAATGGTGTCGAGTCCTGATGCAGCGAACGAAACATTACTTTGTCTATCAATTGTTTCCACTCCATTGTGTACTTCCACATTACTGACTCGGTTTCTTGTCTATCTCTTTAGAAATGAAAACATTATAGTTTATTTCACATGATGTTCCATACCTTGCTCACTTAGTTTTTCCAATAAACCACCAAGGATACTAAGCCTATATACTCTTCAAAAAGTTATTGCTTAGGGCACCGAATAGGATCCTGCAAGAGAATTTGTACAAACGTTCACATATAACCTCTGCCTACAAATTTGACCCTCTTGTGGAGATCAGCCTTCAATTTTAGATATTACCATCTTATGACGTTAAAGGACCAAAGAAGTGCTAGCTCAGCTACCCCATATTAGTGCAGACCCTTCTTCAAATTCAGTAGTTAAAGATGATAAAACCACAAAACAAACTAAAATTAAGCAATCACTCAAGTCCCTAACCACAACAAATTTTATTTAAACATCCCGGGGAGGGAGGGGGGTTAATTGTTAGAACTCGACTAAACACTAGCATGAAAAACTTTATCCATAAATCATTGCTTTTTGGCATCCAAGTTAGGAATAGTCACAATATTGTAAGGAAAACCAAAGCAGCTAGTATATTTCATTTTTAACGAGACTGGCTAGGTGAACATAAGTGGGACGATAATAAGGCAAAATATATGGACATGGATAACTTAAACATTACCTCCAAACATTACCTCCATAGAATTTAATCAGCCCATTTTTGTGTGCATTCTACCAACATTTTCAAGATACATACAAATACACGTTTTAGTTGATTTCAAATGCAGAGAACAGAACCAAAGAGCTGATTGCCATAAAAATTGAGACCAGCGATGCAGGATCACTATAAATGAAGTTCAACTAATACCTATGTAATGCATCATGCGGGGAAAAACAACGATGGATTCTTATTGGCCTCAACCTCTCAATGACCATGGGAGCCCACAAATTGGTAAATTACAAAGAATTTTATTCCAAGACAAATCATGAAATATCATAGAAAATGTAGCGTTTTATGCAGCGATTTTTACAAGTTTATAATCAAATTAAATAATCTTGGACCCAAGATTCCAGAATCTTCAACTTAAACACATAAAGAACAGTGAGCAACCCCAAACCCCCCCCCCAAAGGTTGACAACGATAGTAGCAGACAAAACGGACAAAATAAGGATCGGGACCTTTTCCACTTGAAAACAGAGCAAAAAGCTTACGGTAACCATCAAATCCAAAATGGGAACAGCAAGGCACAAAACGAAATCAATAAAAAACGCGGAGAGCGATAGCAGAATGAGCGGGAATGGAGGTTACCGCTTACCAGTAAAGGGCTTGCGTTTAACACCGGGGTCAAGTTGATTACACCAACGGAGACGGCACGACTTGCCGGAGCGACCGGGTATCCCTCGCGCGATCATGCTCCAATTCCTTGCCCCAAACTGGGCAACCAATCGACTGAGAACGGCATCCTCCTCCGGGGACCAGGGTCCCTTGACACGGCCAGCAACGTTTGCGTCTCCAAGTCCAGAAAAGTCGGCATCGCCAGCCAGGGGTTCGAAGTCGGAAGAAGCGGCGACCTCCGAGTCGGCGGCACCATTGTGGGGAGGTTCGAGGGAAGGAGTGGGGGAGGGAGAGGCGGCAGGGTCAGGCTCAGTCATAGCGGTTAATTAGAGCGGAAGCGTCCGTTTGGTTGGTTTGGTTGTTGGAGTCTCTGTCTGGCCCTCGCGGCGTGTTGACTCTCTCTCTCTCTCTCTCTCTCTCTCTGTGGAAACAGGGGAGACCGGGGAGTCTATACTCTATACATACCTACCCGCCTAACCGCAATTTGGGGGCAGAATTGACTGCTTCGCATGTGAGAATGGGCGTAATTATGTCTCTATTATTTTTTTCCCATTTTGTAAGGCGGTTGTTTTGAAATGACGGTCATGCCCCTCTCCTTCAACGAACCCGTCCCCTCGCACCTTCTCTTCTCCATCAACTTTCATTATTTTACTTTCTGGGAATCTTGTTTGAGATCACAATTTATATCTTTAAAAACAGTTTTTCTGTCATAATTTTTATGGCGTAAAAAGTAAGTGTGTAGTCATGCAGGATAGTTTTGTTTTAACTTAGTTTGTGTGAACATAATTATGATAAACCGCTCCAAACAAACATTAAAATCATCTCTATAATTAAATAAGGTCTCTGAGGCATCTGTCCCTTGAGTACTAATACCGCGGTTTTTATTTTTAGGAAACACACACGTTTCATATCATATATATATACATATAGAGTTCCCTACTTCTTTTTTTTTTTTTTTTTGCCAGTATATAGAGTTCCTTACTCATAATACTTTTATGGCATTAATTAGCATACTGCCATGAATAGCAGAAACTAACGATAACTTGGGCTTAAAGTATACATAGTTTAATTAAACACTTATTGGTGGCCTCCTTATTTCTTTTTGAATCTAATTTATCCTTGGGCTTAAAAACACCACGCTGCATCGTCATGTTAAGAGAACTAAAAGACTATCATTCCCTTTTCTTTTTTAAAAAAAAGGTATTCCAGCGGTAGTAGGATGGGAAATTAAGACGCACCTTTTTGTTTTTTGTTTTTTTTTTTTTTTGCCAAAAGACGCACCTTTTTGTTAAATAAGGGAAACCTGACATTCTCTTTAAATTATTTCAGCAATCCTATTAAATCAAAATTCTTGAGAAGCAACACCCCCCCCCCCAAAAAAAACAAACAAAGAAAGAGATCTTGAGAAGCAACAGCCAACATGCTTATTGGTTAACACCGGCAACCATATATTCCAGTTCAATATTCGTTCTACAAGTGAGATTCAAAATATAGCGCTAACTTACGTTCTAAGTATAAAATCTAATTGATTTTTTTTAAAAGATTAAGGAAATTAAATAAGTTACTTAATCATATTATATATTGTACATGATTAAATTATATATCAGTTTATAAGTCAAACAAATTAGTTTGAAGAAAAAAATAATAAATATAAATACTTTAAAGTAATTTAATTATTTTTCTTAATCTCCCAAAAAAGTCAATTGTGTCTTATATTTAGGACCAGAGGTAGTAAATTTTGTAACTTTTGAGGTGTACATATTAGTATGAAATATACTCCTTCCGGTCCTAAATATAAGATTCCGTTGATTTTTTTTTTTTGGAGAGACTAAGGAAGTTAAATAAATTACTTGACAATAGTATATGCTGTGTATCATTAGATTATATATCAGTTTATAAATCAGGCTAATTAGTTTGGGAAAAAACAATAAAAATAGATATTTTAAAGTAATTTATTTAGTTTCTTTAATCTCTCTAAAAAAATTAATTAAATCTTATATCGAGGACTGAAGGTAGTAATAACATATAGCATATGCACGGATATATAAATATATCTCAGGTGGGTAACAAGTAGTATGATAAATTAAATAATTAATGATAAGCGTACTTATAGCTATAGTTATACCTAGCAAGCGTATATACCCCTCCGGTTGTTAATATAAGATTATTTATCTTATTTGATTATATTAAGGAAGTTAGTTGAGTTACTTAATATAATATGTATTTTCTAAAATGTTCTAGTCATCTTCCTGAATTTCTTTAATCCATCTTCTCCTTGATTATTGTTAATAAAACATCACTAGAGGTAGATTAAAAAAAGATTGATAGATACAAAATTTTTGTCTTATATATATATATATATATATATTCGGGATTGGGATCAATTCTTTAAATATGTCTTATATTAAGGATAGAAGAATTGTGTGTGTGTGTGTGTAGAGAGAGAGAGAGAGAGAGATTGGCGCACAGGGGGGAAGAGTGTGTGTGAGTGAGGAAGAGGCGGGCAGGTGTGGTGAAGCGGCCATATAATTAAAGATGGAAGAAAGGAATATACACAGAGAGAGAGAGAGAGAGAGAAGAGGTGGTTAGGCAAGCAGAGGGGGAGGACCCCCAAGAAGAAATATTTGAATGAGGGGGCTAGCCAGAAAAAGGCGAAAATAAAAGGCAGAAGAATATATGTGTGTGTGATGGAAGTGGCGGGCATATACATAATACATGTGTGGAAACTAGAAAGACAAGAGTGAAGAAAGGTGTGAGTGGGGGAGACTAACGTAACAATATATATATATATATATATACAGGCGTGCGCAGACACAAATGACAAAGGTGGCAAGCGCGCGAAGCCACAAGCCTGCACAGCTTTAAAATCACCAAATTATTAATGTGATGTGTGTGACTGTGGTGGTATATGGTCCTTAAATGCTAATTAAGCCACCCCAGCGGGGAAGGGAAAAACATGAATCCTTAAACTGTTGCCTTCAGCTGTCGTTGAATTATATTTTGCAGATGGACGGGGAGATCGAAAGAGACAAGGGAAAGGATTTTACATTTTAGAGATGCATATGTGCAAATTTAATTTATTTACTGTGTGGCTACCAAGCTAATGCTCCTTTGTATTCCCACCAAATCTTGAAGCCTTGTCCAAATGCTAACTCCTCCATCTCTCCAAAATTACCATTTAACTTGTCAGGTGATGAACCAAGTTGATTCCTTCACTACCCAATGAACTAACCCACAGATGCAATGCAAGAGACTTGGACGCGCTACACATTCGCTTTATTGTTTAGCGCCCGGGCAAAAGGTAAGTATTGTGCGAGAAAGTTTTTATGGGAATTCTGTTGTTGTCAGTCGTGGGTTTCGGAGCGAGGCCACTCTCTGAAACTGGATAGAAATCCTCTTGCAGTCTGTAAGCCAATACTCAATAGCCTTTTTCTTCCCTAACGAACAGGCCTATACCATAGATTTGCAACTCTAAATTAGGTCAAAATAAGTAGAATACTTGATTAATTTGCATACACACACACTGTGTATGTATGCAGGCATAATATTAATTGAAAAGCACATATTCCACAAACTGCTAATTAAATAATGAAATATCTTGTTAATTAGAGCGGGAGAAAATGACTAATGAGTGAGAAGACAAGCTTTAAATGCGAATTAGATGCGCAGCATAGGGTGGCTTTTTGGCAAAAATAGAGAGAGAAGTAATTGGGATGAAACAGTAGGTGTGCGTAAGAGGTTTGTTTGGCTGAAAAGGTAGGGGGTTTTGGAAGCTTTTCATGATGATTGCTGCATGGATAGTCATATTCAAGGGAGGGAATTGATTATTCAGCTTTTAATTAATTAAAGCAGCATTATTTGCTTGGAGTACCAATCAGTTGCTGTTGTAAAGTAAGGCGGGTGAGGGTTCATACTTTAATCAAAGGCCTTGTAATCTAATAATATAAAAGCTTTTTTATAAGAAAGAGATAGTCAGATCGATATCGTTTATAACTCCATGTCGTCACTATTTACTCCTTTAATTGAAAAAAAAAAAAAAAACTAGCTAGCCTAGCATCAATCTGCCGTGGGCCCTACTCAGTACATATATAACCCCGCACAAACACACACTTGTAAATGGTAATACCCTAGCTATGCTTCCAATTATAGGGACAATTTAATCAGAATCCATGGCAGTGAAAGTTGTTGGCTTCTTACTACTACTTGCCCTCGTTAATCATGCTCTGCCCTTCATATGCACCCACGCTACCTAGCTAGCTAGCTTTGATGCCCTCGATACTGTTTCTAGGTAGGTGTCTCGGCGTCACACACATATATATAACATCATTCTCAATCCAAGCCGTTCTCATCACCCCTACGCCTGGCCTCCCATCCTCTCTTTCATTGAGTTGTTGGTTTCTAGGTACCTCGGCCCCGAATAATTTCATCATCTCATCAGGTTCCATGAGAGGTGTTGTAGGGTCTAGGAAGAAGGAATTTTGAACAAATGGAGTATGTGGAGGAATCATTATTCGTGAAGTCGGGTCGGTCCCAAAACCGATTAATCGGTTGATAGATTGGTCCAGTTCGGGTTCCTGTTTAAAAATAATAATAAATTTTTTTCAAAATTTTATATTAATAAATTTAAAATTTTCTATTTTTTATTTGTTTGACCTCAATCTGACCCACTGACCTTTAATCTAATACTCCAATCAATTTAATACCCAGTTTGGGCCGTATGAGGCTTGGCGGTGGGATTGTCGTGGAATGAGAAACATCTAGCTCCTCCATCCGTGTCTCCTTCTTGGACTGCACGACACAAGCTGTCAAGAGAGATGACTAGATTTTGTTATTAGCCACAGAAGATTGTACACTCACATCAATCAAGTTTATATACAAGACTTGGCCGCTCCTAAGACTGGGGCCCTGCCTCCCCATTCTAACTTTAATTGGATGTATTTTCTTTTCAGTGTTTGGGACAATTTGTGGTTCAGAGAGATGCAAATTCATTAAAGGGTTATGTTATAAAAATACCTATATACATTTTTTAAAAGAGACACTCACCATTATAAATTTTTTTTAGGTGTAAAAATAATTATGGATTTTTAAAAGGGGATAAAAGTAATATTTCTGTTAAAACTAATTAACGGTCATTAACTTCAGTGCAAAGGTATCAAAATATCCATATATTAAAAAAAGTTTAAGAGACAAAAATACCTATAAACTTTTTTTAAATGTACAAAAAGACTCATAAACTTTTTTCAAAAGTGCGTCCACCATCATTACCTTTTTTTTTTAGATAAGGATATTTTGGTACCTTTGTATTGGAGTTAATGGTCATTAGTTAGTTTTACCAGGCATGTCACTTTTACCCCCTTTTAAAAGTTCATTATTACTTTTACATCCAAAAAAACATTATGGTGGTGAATAGGACTGTACATGGACCAGATTGGGCCGGGCATGGCATTAGCCCGTAGTCTGGTCCCGCTTGGTCTTTGGGCTAGTTATCCTAGCCCGAAACCAGGTCCAGCCTGGTGGACAACCCGCCATCTATTGGGTTGGGCATATTGGACAGGATCGGGTTTGTGGGCTTGTCTAGTGTGCCTTATTTTTTTTCTTGACCTGAAAGTGAACCAAACCTAGCTTAAAAACATAAAAAAAGAAAAAGAGCCCTTTTCTATCTAGATGCCCAGATATATTGTAAGGGAGAATAAGATGAGAAGCACAATTCATTGATTTAATTACATGTTAAAACATAAAGATATGGGCATTCAATAACAAGAAATTTGGCGCGTAAAAGAAAGTAGCAAGAAAGATAAAAAAATTAGCTTCTTCAAAATACAAGTCTTGAAGTTTGTTTCTATTAAGTGAGAAGAGATTGATCCAAAAAAAAGTGAGAGGAGGAGGAGGAGGCACCGACCTTAGACCGTTTCGCATCTTTGATAATGCTAGGAATTACAGAAGTCTTGAAGCAAAATCATCAGATTGGGGGTAGGAATGGGGAGGAGTTAAAAACCTTGAAGAAGAGAGGTTGAAAATGGAGGCGTCGAATCGTGGCTGAAGAAGGAAGAAGGAGGAGGCGCTGGATCTTGAGTGGAAGAAGGATGAAGAAGGTGGCGTCGTTTGTGACTGCTGACTAGAAGAAAGCTACAGGGGAAAAGATGAATCAATCAATCATATAAAGAGGTATGGGACTATGGGTTGGCAAAAAAAAAAAAAAAAAAGGTATGGAACCATAAGTAGTATTAAATGACATCATCCTTATTGGCTTTCAGCTTTCTCCTTACAGCATTTATATATTGCAAAAAAGCTATATCACATTTACTGGGTAGGACCGGGCTTAGTAGTCCATAAAACCTATCCAAAACCTGTTCCTACTTGGTGATCGGGTTAGACCCGATCTTACTCAAATTCTTTCTGATTGATTTATACTCCTTCTGGACTGGATTTGGTAGAGTTGAATCATATCAGATTTATCAGGTTTAACGCTCAACCCTAATGGTGGATGCACTTTTAAAAAAAATTTATAGATATTTTTATCCCTTAACTGTAAACATGTCAATACTCAGTATATGTTAAAAAGGGAATAGGATAAGCATGGAATCAACATAACATTGTGCATAGTTGAAGTTGAAATCAATTGAGCAAAGTATATAGCATGTGATTTGATTTATGAATGTAGATGCAGGTAGGTGGTCATCATTAGTTGTAGTTAGAGTTGGGAATCAGGGCCGGCCCTTAACTGGCTAGGGCCTAACAGGGTCGGTCCTAAAGGACTTGAGGTTAAAAAAATTGTAGTTTTTTAAGGTCCGGCCTGAGAGCATCAGGGCCAGGGCTAGCCTGCAAGGCTGGGAAGTCTTTTTCACAATATTTAACTATTTTTTTTGCGTATTTTCTACAGAGAGATATAATTAGTAAATAACAATAATTAAAGTTACAATTTAATACATAAATGCTGTCAACATTAAGGTTTAAATAACACGTCTCTTGCAACAAACAAACACAGTTACTAATGTATAATCAAAGGTAAAGTCATGTCCATAAATAACTCACACAAAGGCCAAAGTATAAAAAAGCAAGAAGCTAAATACTCTAACTTTTAAACAACATGAGTATTACGACTATCATTTTCATCTTCTTCGCCATTATCATCAATTTCAAGGACATTTGATTGTGTTTCACTTTGAGTAGTAGGTTCAAATAATCAAATAATCACAACCTCCATAAAAAAGTTATACTCTATCAGGCATAATAGTATATAATATGATTTTATTCTAAATAGGCAGAACAATATACTCGAAAATCATACTAAAAAATCACAATATAATTCAATTAGACAAAACAATATACTCAAAAATCATACTCTATATACAATATGAGGATAGAGTGATATATAGATTCAATAAGGCAATTCAAAAATAAAACATGGTTAATTTCCAAACAAAAAAAATAAAAAATAAACGGGCTTAAAGGGTCGGCCTGAGGCCCTCCAAGGCCAGCTCTTTTAAGCCCGAGGCCCTATAGGGCCGGCCCTTTTAGGCCAGACTTTCTTTTAAAGCTACAATTTACAAGCTCGGCTCTTAAAAAATCAAGGCCTAAAAAGACAGGTCCGACGAGCTCGACCCGTTTTCCGGCTCTAGTTGTAATTACACCACCCCCATTAATTCCCGAGTACTAGCTAGTATAAATGAATTTTGTACTCTTGCCAAGTATTGTGACGCTACTCACTTGTCTATATCATATTTATTATTCTTTCTGTATTCTATAAATAGTTTTGTAAGTAATCATAAGTCTAGCCTAAACACCAAATCCGAATTCAAAGCAGAAATAGTAAAAGAGTTAAATTTTAAAATAAAATCTGAATTCTGCCAAAAGCTCAAATCGGGTGTGCATCGATTGTTTGCGGAGAGCACAGTGCTATCCGCAAATAGCATTTGCTCGGAGAAAAAAAGGCGAATATCCACAGACTGATGCCGACGCAGAATCCTCCATCCTTCGCCTCATCCCCTTGAACTTTAGCGTCACCGCTATGGCTTTCAATTTCAACTACATTTCAATCTTCTGCCTCTTCGTCTTCTCTGCCATTACCCTAATTCCTCGGCCTTGTTCATCTTCTCCCGGCCAACATTCTCTTCACTTAAACCCCAATTTCGACCCAGAAATTGACCTCTTCGGCGATGCCGAGGTCGTCGACGGAGGAGCACACGTGAAGCTCACCCGCCCAATGCCCTCCAGCTCTGGTCTTATTCTGCGCCGAAACCCCATCAAGTTTATCCATCCCGTGTCGTTCTCCACGGAATTTTCGTTCTCCATCTCTCCGAATGACGGAGACGGTCTTCTTCTCGCTTTAGTTCCCGGCAATTTCTCGCTCGGATTCCCCGGAAAATCGTCATTTGGGATTTCGTTGGAGAATAATTATCTGGTCGTTGAATTCAACACTTCAAAGGGTCGTAATGAAGGCGATCTCAACGCAAATTATATAGGGTTGAACGTGGGAAGTCCCATGTCTGTCGCTGTGGGCAACGTGTCGGCAATGAATTTGGTTCTTAATAGTGGGGTGAAGTTGCAGGCCTGGATCGATTACAGCGCGAGCTCGAAGAGATTAGAAGTCAGGCTGAGCAGATTGGGAGAAGACAGACCAGCCAATCCGATCACTGCGTGCGAGATTGATTTGTTAAGAATGTGGGGAGGCAGCGACGTGGTTGCGGGTATAACCTCTTCGAACCGGGGCGGCTCAGCACAGATTATTAATGTTTATTCGTGGAAGCTTAGTTGGAGGGGAGTTCCAAAATCGCTGCATTCTCTGCCAGCGGATCCTGAGGATGAACGCATGAGGGAAGAAACAGCAATGGGCGGGCAGGAGAGAGATTATTCGGCTTTCACACTTCTTGCCAGGCTGATTTTCACGACCGGGTGTGTTGCGTTGATCTCATTTGTGGGGCTGTTCATGTGGGCAATCTTTGAGAATTGGAGAGCAGACTCAGCGGTGGCCGCTGCGGATGCCAGGTACGAAAGAATCCATGTCACTGTTGACAAAAATACAGACCATCATGGGAAATTGGCAACCTCATGTCCATAATGTCGTCCGCGTTTTTAACTTGTAGGAAAATTTGCACTTGTGTGTGCATGTACAAGTTTTTTTTTTTTCATTTAGCTGTGTAAGATATGAATTTGCGCATCTAGTTTGAGACCCAACCGCTTCTAATGTGGAAGGAGTTTGTTGGTGTGTTTCACAAATCACTAGTTGGCACCTTGAATGAATGCCTTTGTGTTTTTTGATCCAATAAATGAATGCCTTATTCATGCGCTGCAGATAGGCCAGAAGTCAGAACATTGGCTTCAGATGGGCCTCTTTTTTGTGGGCCTTTGATTTGTGCCTCCATCCTTATTATTATAAAAGCGGTGGTTATTGGCCCATCCAACCCATATGGGCTCACTGGGTGAACCAAAAATCCCTTTATAGAGGGCGCTTTATTTGCAACGTCCGCTCTTTGTTATCCCCGTCTTTCTTTCCCAAATGTTATATTATCTTGTTAAAGGTAATCTTACTTATAATATTGTCAGACGCTAAAAGTGGACACTTCTCTTATTAGGGATTCAAACCTTAGTTTATCATATTGTGAGAGACCAACCCCCATTGGTAATGTTATCCCCATATGATCTACCATTTAGTGACTTGTTATAAGTCACTTATACTCCATTTTCACAAACTAGTAAAAATATTACATGGATAAATTTTTTCGGATTTGTCCTTATTTATGAAAGGGTACACATTTTTTCTCATATCCCACTATCTCTCTAAATTCACACTTCTCTCTCTTTTATTAATGTAGTCAACATAGGTAAAATTGAAAAAAACTCATTTAATACCCCTACAAATAATTTATATTTTGAACAAGAGCTTTTAGATATAAGTGACTTATAAATAGGCACTGATTGATACACAAATTCAATCAATCATTGCATTCTCACTATTTATAAAAATGGTAGTAAATGATTTTATAGCTTTTCCTTTTTTTAAAAAAAAAAAATTTGCGGGCCACTGTCATGTGTCAGCCATTAATTGACATTCGTAAAACATGGGACATCAACAAAGCAAAATGATATTTTTGCTTTAAATGATAGGGTAGAGGATAGGATGCATGTATTGGCTGTAACTTTACTGCAGCGAATGAAGCAATTGCGAATTAATTGGCGTTAGTTGGTTTTGTTGTTGGATATCGCTCAAAAACATTGGTAAACGGGTCAGTCAGAAGTCAAAAGAGGAAAAGCAAAAGCAGCGTACGTCCATCCGGTTTGCCACTACTAAATGGAAGAAGAAAGCATACGGTAACATTTATAAGTAGTGGGATGCAGTGAAGGGACCCTTTTGATTAAAAAAAAAAAAAAAAAAAGGGACGGCATCAAAATTGAAATGAAAAAGAAAAAGGCAAAGATGCTGGGCCAACGTCCCCGTGAAGCTGTGTTTTTGGTGTTTAATGAATTAAGCATATGTCCTTCCTCTCATCTTATTTTCAATTATTCCCATAACCACGCATTAAGACTTCCCTATTATTATTCCATCCCAATCACACCCAATATTCATTCATATACACCAACCCTTTATATTCATTACCGAATATATTATAATTCAGAATATTTTTCCTAACTCACAATCCTTTTATGTGTTAAAATATCTAAAGTTTATACTGTTAATTATTTCGACTATAAAAAATGCAAAGCAAGTAATTCGTGAAGTAGGGAAAAAGAAGCACGCAAAGTGGTGGTGCCCATCATCATTGCCATCAAAAACAAAAGGAACTCTCGCCACCTTCGTTCATGTTTCTTGGATGTCAAATTTATAACTGTTGAATTTAAAAAAAAAATTTAGAAAGTTAATTAAATTATTTTAAAGTATTTATATTTTTTTTTTATATCAAATTAATTTATATAACTTATAAATTAATATATAATCAAATAATATATGACATATTTTATGATTAATTTATTTTAAAGTATTTATATTTCTTGAAAAAGTATTTGACGTTTTTTTTGGGTTAATGTCAAGTGGGTGTAAAGAAAGGGGAATATGATTTGACCGGTTTTACTCCCACCACCACTTTATGCCCAGCCACTTTATGCCAATCATTCATGTATCAAAATTTAGATTCTTGTTTCATCTGAAGTGGCTATCGTCACAGATCATTTAGCTATTATGAATTTTACAATGAACCATGTAAGTAAAAAAAATCCATTCTGTTGTGTTACTTATCTCAAAATGCGCGGGCATATACTATACGATAATTTCGATATATACATTAGATAGGCATCTTCTGTTCAGGAGGTTAAGATTAAGAGCATATATGGAGCTGATTTTAGGCGGAGTAAAATTAAGAAAAATACTTTCTGTTGGTGCAGTAAAATTATAGGGAGGTACAGGAAAAACATATTATTAATTGAAGTGAATGTATAATTTGGTGATACGAATGAATGATTGCGAAGGCGATGAGAGGAGACGTAAACGAAAAAGAGGGGTATGTGCGTCGTTAGTTAGTGGGCATATTTTACAAAAATAGCGACGTGAGATACATGAAAGCGGAAGTCCTCATAATCATAATGAACACTTGAAAGAGTGAATTATTCAAAATGGGTTTTTTCGAATCTATTTATATCTCCACCCTTATTCATTCCTAAAATTAAGAGAAACTAAAAACCGTTTGGATACTTTTGCAACGCGCGACAAAAACGGTGTCTATAAATATTTGTGCTTCATGTTGGTAGGAGGAGGATAGAGGTGAAATTTCAGGATAAAATATTAATTTCGTTTAAAAAGGAAGTGGGGCATACGGATACGGTATTTGACTATTTGGTTCCTGGATTATGGAGAGGCAGTGATCAAACCTTATATATGGGAGAGAGGAGAAGCACAAGAGGAGCGACTACAGCGTAGTCTGTTACGAGAGATTTAGAGAGAGAAAGCAGTCGTCGTCGTCGCCGCAGCAGCGATGGGAAGAGAAAGAGGCCAGATCGAGCTTAGCTCCCAGAATGGCCAATCCCTCAAAAATGGAGCCGTCGAATCCCCTGACACTGCCCATCAGATCAGCACAGGTTTGGTTCCTCCTTTTTTCTTGCCTAGAGGGTGAGCCTTCGAATGACACTTGGAAATTAAGAAATGTATATTTAATCTTCAGCTAAACTCGTGATCGTTTTCCTTATTCTCAACATGTACTGTTGTTGTATAATATTTGAATAGATTCATGGTTCCAAGTGGGTTTTGTGCTGACGACGGGAATCAACAGCGCTTATGTACTGGGATACTCGGGGACAGTCATGGTTCCGCTGGGTTGGATACCTGGTGTCGTCGGTTTAATCTTAGCAACAGCCATTTCACTGTACGCAAATGCGCTTGTTGCTAGGCTCCATGAATATGGAGGCAAAAGGCACATCCGATATAGAGATCTTGCTGGTTTTGTATACGGTACGCCATTAATTAATTACCTAACAGTAACAACTCCTCCTCCTCTCTCCTAACTTCCATCCTAGCCACTCGTTTCATTCCAATTCATTATTATTGCAGGAAAAAAAGCGTATTCGCTCACCTGGGGGCTACAATATGTCAATCTTTTCATGATAAACACGGGCTATATCATTTTGGCTGGTTCGGCCCTCAAGGTCAGGGGTCAGGGATGTTGTGTAAACTATTTGTCTTTGGGTTTTGGATCAGCTAATATATAAAACACATATACCCATGCATTTTCGATTATCATGTTCTTTTCCCCCCTCGGTGTAGCCTTGTTGACTGTCAAGTTTTCTGAATATATGTTCTGTTCACTGTGGTCCAGGCTGTCTATGTTCTATTCAGGGATGACCATGAGATGAAGCTTCCATATTTTATCGCCATAGCTGGCTTTGTGTGTGCACTGTTTGCCGTGTGCATTCCCCATCTTTCGGCTCTTGGAATTTGGCTGGGATTTTCAACGGTCTTCAGCTTGATATATATTGTTGTAGCAACTTGGCTGTCGCTCAGAGATGGTGATTTCTCTCGTCTCTTATACGTACCTTGCTATGAAGGCTCTAATTGTTGACGGCAACAGTTTAGAAAACAGAGTTTATCGAGAACAAACTTCTTCGATACATAGGCTTGATCCGCTAAGATGCACTTTTATGTTCTCTTTCTTTTATTTTTGATAATTTGGTATTGAGTTGGTAAATTAAATTCCGCATTCGTAGTCGTTTAACTAACAGTGCATGGCCAGGAATGAAATCCCCAGCAAGAGATTATAGCATTCCAGGGACATCAACAAGTAAAATATTCACAACGATTGGAGCGGTTGCGAATCTCGTGTTTTCATTTAATACAGGAATGCTTCCTGAGATTCAGGCAAGACAGGAGCTCATGATTCATTCATCTCGCAGATTTAATCATTCAGTGACACTGACTCTTGTGTTTGGTTTGCGACACCCCCGCAGGCAACAATCAAACAGCCAGTTGTGAAGAACATGATGCGGGCTCTGTACTTTCAGTTTACAGTGGGAGTTCTGCCACTCTATCTGATTACTTTTGCAGGCTACTGGGCTTATGGATCTTCCACACAGACCTATTTGCTGAATAATGTGACTGGCCCCCTCTGGGTGAAGGCCGCCGCCAACATCTCAGCCTTTCTTCAGTCGGTCATTGCATTGCATGTATGTTCTTGCGCCTACACTAGAATTTCTTTCGAAGATTGTTTGTTTGCCCGAATAACCCCAACCTTTTTTGGTGGCTTATGATAGATATTTGCAAGTCCTATGTATGAGTACGTAGACACCAAATACGGCATCACAGGAAGCGCACTGAACATCAAGAATTTGTCATTTAGGGTGTTGGTGAGAGGGGGCTACCTGGCCTTTAACACCCTTGTGTCCGCGCTTCTGCCCTTCCTCGGAGATTTCATGAGTCTCACAGGGGCCATAAGCACATTTCCCCTCACATTTATCCTTGCAAACCACATGTACCTTGTGGCAATGAAGCACAAACTTACATCCTTACAAACGCTCTGGCACTGGTTCAATGTTTGTTTCTTTGGCATCTTGTCCGCCGCCGCAACAGTTGCAGCCCTACGCCTCATTGCAGTCGACTCCAAAACCTACCATGTCTTCGCTGATTTATGATTCAACTCTTATTTAGTATCGCAGCAATTGTAAGGCCTGCGATTAATGTATTATATATGCTCTCTGTAGAACAAGAGCATTGCCTTAAAAGTTTTCCTCAATGTACTCCCTCACTACTAGAATTATGGCGGTAATGCCACAGGTTTAGGCATCCCAGTCACAATCATAATCCAACTCAAGAACCGTGGGGCCAATAAATGAGTTGATATGCTTCACTAAAGTATATGTATGTTATTTTGGCCTGGATACGCTTCGCTAATATGAGAATATATACTGTTCATAAGCCATCTATGTTATCTATCCAAATCATTTACGTAAAATACTTCAATTCATTAAATCGATAACTGACAATTTAAGATTAAAAAAAATGGAACATGACCCCAGAAAATAATTACCACGTCTCCATTCCCTACCTACGTAAATGGTAGACAGCATAGTTTTAATGAATAAAAGAATCAATTACGAAAGATACTTTAATAGTAATTTCTACACACAAAAACTCAGAAGAGTACAAACAGAAAGTCACCCACCAAAGAAAATCGTCCCTAAATCATTCGATGAAAATCTGTGAACCTGCTGTCATAAGGAAACGGGAAAGTGAAGTCATTAAGTCACTTTCATTACCCCATGAGCCTCTTCTCTGAACAAGAAAATGAAAATCAATATTCATAAAGCTTCGTAACACAGGATGAAAGGAGAAAGGTTTCACCACCTGCTCTTAAAATGGGTTATTTCCCTCAACATAGACCCACCTTCTACGTTTAAAATGATCAAGGTTGAATGTTACAATTCAGGGTTATCTTTAAGTATACATTTCAATCTAAGTATTTTTTTTACTAGAATATCCTGTTTGAAAAACATGTAACATGGTATCGATATGAAATATAAAAGGGCTACTAAGCTGCACTAATAATAAGCAGTGCACAATGCATTTATTTTAGAATTAAATACCTCATTCCGTTAAAAAAAAACTACATTCCATCAATAATTTCTTACCTTGTGTTCGCATTCAAAATGGAGGAGAAGATAGAACTACATGTCATTACAATTGTGAACTAAATTCTGCCTATGTAATGTACATGGTAGTGCTGGTCTGCATTGTATATGGCTAAAGAAAAATACACCTTGCGCGCTAATAGTAAACTTGTAATTTCATTTTTATGCGCTATTACTTTTTTAATGATGAAACATATGAAAAGCTGAATTAATATACTTCAATTCAATTAATATTCAATAGTAATAACAGTATCACGCAATTATACTGACAAAATCATCATGAAGCTTACAATAGGTAAAAGCATCTCACCTTGCTAGGCATCATCTAGAAACCAACTTTACAATAATGAAGATGGTATTAAGAAGCACAAGAGGAACTCTCATGTATTGAGTTGCATAAATGAGGCCAATGAGCTTGCCTTTGAATGATTTTGCCCTGTCAACTGTATAAGCTGAGAAGCTCCATCCTCTAGGAGCAAGAAACCGATCTTCATTTAGTATTGCTAGTGCATTTGCAAGAAGCAGGAACCCCTCAAGTATGGCCCAAAGTCCCATTTTCCTGCATTGCAAAGAAATCCAATTCAACTTACTAATACCTTCAACCTGCGGGTCATTTACAGTTGCTCTATCAAATGGAGTTCAATGGGTAAAAGTAGAGAGCAACAAAATAACAATTAGCTAGACACATCATCAAAGACGCTGCTGATCTGTCCCTTGAATTCCACCGTATGAACTGTCTAGTAATAATGGAAGTTAAATAAATAAATTCGATCTTCTTCATGGTTCATTTAATTAGAACATTACTACTGACTTAACATAAGATTTGATATGACAGAACAAAGAGTGATGCTCTAGAACCTTGGCTACAATCATTTCAATTTGGAAAGAGGAAATGAAAGTCATTCTCTGCAGTTGCAAGTTGGAACGGTTTAGATGTGCTACAGTCCAGTTTTCATTAAAAAATTTAAACCATCCAGATGAACTCGAAGACAAAGATTTGTTCAAAACGAACGGCTCCTCTTCTCAGCATAAAAGTATCCATCTTAAAAATTGGTGCATTGCCGGTTAGCAAAGAGCAGTAAAGAAGGAGTTCATTCCAGACTAGAGCATCAATTGGGTAAGGGTAAAATGCGGAAACCCCTGAAATACAATGTAAAAAGAAACATGGGCAAGACTGCTAACCTGGAATATTAACTTTTTTATTCAATTGTAAGGACAGAAACTACCAACGGGTAAAAATTTCTTCCCTCTGGGCTATTTTGACTTTTGAGTGTCTATCATTAAATTTCAGTTCAAACTTCGAAGGCCAGCCTTCAATAGCATCGAATCAGTTCGTAGGCTCAGGCTGACGCAAACATTTTAAACAATCTAGTCTCAACTACCATATATAAGTAGAGCAAAGTAATACCGATGAATGAACAGAATTATTAAGGAGGAATTCCAATTGAAAACCAGAGAAAACGATTGAGAACAGCACTGATGACTGCGAATCCTAGATCTACTGGAAAAATGGAAACGCCGAAGAGAGAAAGTGAGCAGAAGGGAACCTGCGATAGAGAAGGGAACGGGCGTTGCTGCAACGGCGGTCGACGATGACTATTTTTAGGCAACTCCGACTTCGAGCGCGCTAATTCACAGAGGCGAGACGGCGATCGTGAATGCGTGATGTCAATTGGCTACGTGACATGGAATTTATTTTGCCTTTGGGCCAACTGTGTGTTGAATTAGATGCTGCAAAGGGAGAACAATGGCGCGACAGATATACATCACTACGGGTCCATATACCTAATTTCTTATTATTACGTCGGATCTCAACTATTTAAATTTAATTTAAACAACTGAAATTTAAAAATTTTAATTTATAATTTTTAAATAAAAAATTTATTTTTATGAGAAGTGATAGTTTTAAGATTATTTTTATTTTTTATTCTACATATATTAAAATAAAAAATTATTTAAAATATAAAATTTAAATTAATTAAATCTGTATCATCAAAAATTAATCTAACAGTGAGATGGGCGATCAGGACATTATTTTCTTATCAAATGGATGCACAAAAAATGTGCTTTCAAATTAGCACCATCGAACCAAAGCCCAATAGACTGAAACATAGCACTTCACAATCTTCTCCTAACAACAAACCCAAATCGACATCTTTTTAACCATGCCCCATGCACTTCTGTGACTTTAATCCCCATTACGATCCAACAAATGAATCTACCCAGTCAATTCTTCCAAGTTTGACATTCATAAATTTAACATCTCATGGTGTATAAAAAAACATCTCATAATTAACAACCAAAAAAAGTCATGTATCAGAAAAAAAAAATTCACAAGTCAAAACGTCCCCATATCCTTTGTGCCTCACAAGAAATTGTTTCTCAACCAAAAAATGCCAACACGACTATATTTGGTGCATAGGGGAAAAAATTGCATCCCCATGGTTCTGTTCGTAGTATTATTTAAAGACGAATGCAGCAAATGAATGTGAAGGGGGGGGGTCCTATTCGGCTATCACATATTGCCCGGCTTCATATTCAGCAAAACTGGAACTAATTAGAAACAATGAAACAAAATCACAAATATAAGCACATTTCTAATAAGGATGCGGCCCGATTCGAAGTGATAGGAATTACTTCTCGGACAGTCGGACTGAATGCAACGCGATACTTCTTCCGATCCTTAATATAAGGCATATTTAGAGGATTGATCTTAATTAATCTTAAATATAAAACATATTTTTCATATTTATTAATCTTTTCTTAATTTAACATACTCCCTCGACAATAATTAAAGAAGAGGGAAATGAGGAAATTAAAAAAAGATGATTATGACATTTTAAAAACTACACGTCATATTAATCAACTTAACCAATTTTCTTAATTTAATCAAATTAGGTAAATATGCCTTATATTAACTACCAGAAGGGATATGTCTTGAGAGTGAGACTGAAAGCGATAATTATATATATATAAGTTTAATTTCAATCTGGGCTAAGAGCAGTCTCTATTTAATTTGTAAAGGTCCTTTTGTCGTCAGGTTAGAGAAGGGACTAGAGTTCAAGAATGGGTGGATGCAATCATCTCTATTAATACTATAATTCCTGGGGGAAATACCCTCTCGCGCGCGCACCTGCATGGGAAATATATGAAGAAGCCGTTGAGGTTTATATGGATGAAATGTACGTACGTGGCTGGCTTGCGAAGAGGGCACTATGCCTTTTTTTTAGCAGAGTCTCTCCTCCGGCCACCCAAATGGTTCTTCCACTCCCTGCAGCTCTGTGTCAGTGACCCCTTAAACAAACTTATTAGGTGTGAGAGAGAAATTGAGTATTATTTTCAGAAAACTGATGGATCGATCATACATCTCCCTAGTTACAACTAGTCACTAAAATGTGTAGATTTGATGAAATTATGTGTTCATGATGGGTGTAATGTGCATTTCCCTGTCTAAGGAAGACCGCTCCATGAAGATACATATTTTGTATTAAGATGTATATATATTCGAAGATGTGCAATTTCTGTCAAATGATCAACAGTGAAATATAATATGTGATCAGAATCCACGTGAAAAGGATCTGCAATAAATCAAGAAAAATCAATCAAATCCTAATTTTAAAAGAGTCTAAATTATTGGAACTCTGTCATTAAATTAAGGAGTACGTGTTTCTCCAACAATGTTCCACGTCTAATAAGTACTCATCCGTTTCTTAATATAAGATATATTTATTTTATTTTATTAGATTAAAGAAATGATTAAATTAGTTACTATGACATGTAATATCTAAAACACCCTAATTACATTCCTTAATTTCTTTCTTCCCTCTTCTCCTTAATTATTATTGAGCAAGTATCAATAGGAGTAAATTATGAAAATATTGATAAATATAAAAACTTTATCTTATATTTAGAACTAAGATCAACTTCCTAAATATATCATACATTAAGGACATCAATATATTCAATGGCCAAAAAAAGTATCAACATGCTGATATGTGTCTGTGGGTGTATAAAGTTCATCAAATATATACACGTGCCCTGTCTGAAATAATATAAGTAATTAACACTCACATCCAGTATAAATAATTCAGGAGGAGGAGTATAAGTGATGTGTAAAGCTGGTTAAAAGAGACGTTGAGTAGATCCGCCCACAAAATATAAATGGATACATGACTCACATCCAGTATAAATGAATGCATGCATTCATTCCTGAATTACGGAAAAGAGGGAGGTATATATATGTGTGCGCTCATGTGCCTGTTGGTTGCTGGTACCTCCGCCCACAAAATATTCTTCCCCGCTTCCGAAATTGAAGTTTTCCTACATTACAAGTAATCTTCAGGTTTATTTATTATTATAATAATAGATGGGATTGAGTACATTGGGAATAATGGGTAGGGATTATTAATGGAGAATTATTGACAGGCCCAAAGACCCAAAAATACCACAAAAAAATCTCAATCCAAATTCTCAAATAAAAAAAATCTCTAGGAACTTTTGTGTGATTAATTAATAATGTGAAATGACTAACTTGCCTCCATTGAATTAAAAAAGGAAAGGCATATGAGAAAGAGAAAATGGAGGAAGCCTACGATCGTTGCAGCTGCAACATCAAAGGGGTGTTTATATTATAGGCAAAGGTTAGATTTTGCAGTCTTCATCTATTGTTAGAGAGCGTGAACAGTGATGTCAAAAGTTTTTTTATTTTTTTGTTGTGTATGCTGGCTACGTTGAGATTAAGGGGCTGGTTAAAAGTTAGAGCTTGAGCTCAATAGCGGACTATGTGCTAAGAGCTCAATAGCAGACTATGTGCTAAGAGGTAGGTAAGTAATATTAAGATTTTGGTAAAGATATGATCTTAATCATTGAAGTTGGGGTTTCATCGTGGTTGGATTGTGTGAATAAAAGTGTGCTATGTTTTTGGGCAAGGTAACAAAGGGATTACTTTGTTTTAAGTGGAAATGGTTGAATGTGATGGTGGTTTGTTTGCTGACAAAACACTGATATGATATAAAAAAAAACATTGTTAATGTGTGCAGTTGTAGTTGCTAATATTGTTGTTGTAGTTGTTAATAAGAACATGTGCTTTGTTTTTGGGCAAGGTAACAAAGGGATTGCACTGTTTTAAGTGAGAATGGTTGAATGTGATGGGTGTTTGTTCGATTACAAAATGCTTATATAATATGAAAAAAATGTTGTTAATACGTGCAGTTAATATTGTTGTAGCAGTTGTTAATACAAAGTTTATATTACAGATTGTCATGAAAGATGCAAGTAGTTCGGGAGGAATCTATTATGTTTCTTTCATGTGAGAGGGGGAAGGTTTTAAATGGTGGAGAAGATGAAAATGACTCGTGGACTTGTAAAAATGGTGGAGAAGATGAAATGTAGTATGTTGTCACAATGACTCATGGACTTTTCAAAATAGGTACACAAAGTTGTTAAGATTATGATAAATTGTTGTCAAATTAGGGACTTATGAAATTTGTAAATACTTCAGTGAGTGAAAATGTTGTCAAAATAGGTATAAGAAGTTGTTAAAATCCTGATAAGCAGTTGTCAAATTAGGGACTTATGAAATTTGTAAATACCTCGGTGAGTGAAAATGATGTTGTCAAAATGACTTATGGACTTGTTAAAATAGGCACAAAAAGTTGTTAAAATTCTGATAAGTAGTTGTCAAATTAAGGACTTGTGAAATTTGTAAATACCTTGGCGAGTGAAAATTATTTTATCAAAATGACTCATGGACTTATCAACATAGGCACAAGAAGTTGTTAAAATCCTGATAAGCAATTGTCAAATTAGGAACTTGTGAAATTTTTAAATACCTCGATGAGTGAAAATGATGTTGTCAAAATGACAACATTGTCAAAATAGGCATAAGAAGTTGTTAAAATTCATATAAGCAGCTGTCAAATTAAGAACTTGTAAAATTTGTAAATACTTTGGTGAGTGGAAATGTTGTCGTCAAAATGACTAATGGACTTGTCAACATAGGCACAAGAAGTTGTTAAAATCCTGATAAGCAGTTGTCAAATTAAGGACTTGTAAAATTTGTAAATACCTTGGTGAGTGAAAATGATGTTGTCAAAATGACCAATAGCTTTGTCAACATAGGCACAAGAAGTTGTTAAAATCCTGATAAACAGTTGTCAAATTAGGACTTATGTAATTTGTAAATACCCCGGTGAGTGAAAATGATGTTGTCAAAATGGCAACATCGATTTGTCAAAATAGGCATAAAAAGTTGTTAAAATTCTGATAAGTAATTGTCAAATTAAGGACTTTGTGGAATTTGTAAATACATCGGTGAGTGAAAATGATGTTGTCAAAATGACAACATTGACTTGTCAAAATAGGCGCAAGAAGTTGTTAAAATTTAGATAAGCAGTTGTCAAATTAAGGACTTGTGAAATTTTGTAAATACCTTGGTGAGTGAAAATGATGTTGTCAAGATGACTAATGGACTTGTCAACATAGGCACAAGAAGTTGTTAAAATCCTGATAAGCAGTTGTCAAATTAGGGACTTGTGAAATCTGTAAATACTTGGGTGAATGAAAATGATTTTGTCAAAATGACTCGTGGACTTGTCAAAATAGACACAAGAAGTTGTTAAAATCCTGATGAGCAATTGTCAAAATAGGAACTTGTGAAATTTGTAAATATCTCGATGAGTGAAAATAATGTTGTCAAAATGACTCATGGACTTACCAAAATAGGCATAAGTTGTTAAAGTTCTAATAAACAGTTGTCAAATCAAGGACGTGTGAAATTTGTAAATGCCTTGGTGAGTGAAAATGATTTTGTCAAAATGACTCATGGACTTATCAACATAGACACAAGAAGTTGTTAAAATTCTGATAAGTAGTTATAACAGCTAGGACTTGTGAAACTGATAAAGTCTTCGAGGTATGAAAAAATGACTCATAGACTTGTAAAAGTGACAGAAGATGTTGTTAAAAACTAAAGAAGTAGTTGTAAGAGTTGGGACCTATGAAACTGATTAACTTCTCGGGGTATGAAAATGCAGTTGTGAAAATGACTCATGGAATTGTAAAAATGGCACAATAAGTTGTTAGAAACCAAAGAAGCAGTTGTAAAAGCTCAAATATGTGAAATTGATAAACTTATCGAGGTATGAAAATGTAGTTATGAAAGTGACTCATAGACTTGTAAAAATGGCAGAAGAACCTGCTAACAACTAAATAAATATTTGTTCAAGCTGGGACCTATGAGACTAATTAACTCTATCGGGAATTACAATTCAATTGTGAAAATGACTTATGCACTTGTAAAAAAAGGCAGAAGAACTTGTAAAAATTGTCACAGAGTCTCCTGCAAATCAAACTTGATATTGTATAATTTGTCGTGAGGGTTCGGTGGAGCGACGGATGCTGAGGGTTCAGAGGAGTGAAGGACGCATTGAATGAGAGGGGAAGATACATATCGAAGCTTGCGAAGAATATTTTGAAGACTGTTTTGAAGACATACTATTTTAAATTCTAAGAGTAACATAGTCATTTTACATTCCCACTTAATCACATTTCAGTACCTAGGAACCTTGCTTGTAGAAGAATTTGGATTGAGACTTTTTGATGGTTTTTTTGGGTTGTTGGAAACCTATCAGTGATTTTCCCATTATTAATTTGGCGGCAAAGCTGTTGCCTGCGTTCATTGAGCCGAACGTTTCGGTGTTTGCTTTTTACATCATGTGCGCCTGCTGCAGCTGCTGAAGCATAATCCAATGGGTAGCTAGCTTAGCTTAGAGGTTTAAAAGGTGGCGTGGCTAGCTCAACAACTACAAGTATAATCCCAGATCCCATGCAGATAATGCATGCACCATCCTCCTAGACCTCTACTATTTCTATTTCACCCGAAAGTGAGAGAGTCAAATAAACTCGCAGGAGGTGTACGTTGTCCACTCTCTTTTACCAGCTTCACCCCAGCCCCATCTCTCTACACGAAAGAATTTGACCAACTACTTACTCTTGGTACATTACTCTAATTGAATGATCTAAAATATGCATATACTATATTTTTATCTGAGATCGAAATCAGTTTTTTTATTATGTGCTGCTGTGCTTAGTATTCATTCTGGCTGTGTCATTTTTTCACTGGCCAGACTTACAAACGACAAAGCACGTCCAGAATATATACACAAGAATTTATGGTAGATTGAGGATGAAATCCGGCGTATGCGTGTGATGGAATTTATAATATTCCAATCCAATACGGGGCTCTCCCACCACCTAGCCAATAGCCGTGAGCCCAGGGGCCTGTTGAATTGAAGTACCATATGAGATATGATATCTAGTGGTCATGCTTTATGTTTTGGATCCGGCGCCGATTTAATATATTATAAAAATAATATTTTTATTTTTATTATAAAAATATTATTTTTATAATAAAGGAAAAATCTGGACCGTTGAGATCTTATTTCAACGGCCCAGGTTGAGGCAGCGGATGGAGACGCAGCGGACGGGAGCCGGTTCCTTATGTTTTACCAATCCAAATTCCATGTTATTACCAAAATCATTCACAGTGACCGTATTCACTTGCGAAGAAAGGACACACGCGGGTCCCAAGATTTTAGAAAGAAAACTTCTACCAAAAAGGATAAAAGAAAAGAGAAAAGCCGACCCTTCCCCCTTTGCCTATCCTTTGCCGTCCGTCCAACTGTCCACAAGTCAAAACTCAAAACTCGAATTTGGATTGATTGGGATGAATAAATAAGAAGGTGCGGGGAAACGAGCTTGAAATGCTGTTCCTACTGATTGATCCTCCTCCAAACGCCACCCTCCTCCCTCCTTCGACATAGACCCGCCATCTCTCTTTCTCACTCTGTAACTTTCATTATAAGAGCTTCCCAGATCCATGGAAGCTGGCCTCTCCCATCCCTTCCTCTCTTTCCCTAGATCCCTTCCCTTTAAGCTCCTACCAGATCCAGGCCCTTCTCTTCCCCTTTAATTCCTTGTCTCTTTCCAAGCTAAAGGGCTCTGATCCAAGCCCGCCTCTCAAAATGAAGGGTTCCGCTAAATTATTCACCATCGGCCTCGTCTCCGCCTGGTACTCCTCCAACATTGGGGTCCTCCTGCTCAACAAATACCTCCTCAGCAATTATGGCTTCAAGTACCCTATCTTCCTCACCATGTGCCACATGACTGCCTGCTCCTTGTTCAGTTACATTGCTATAGCTTGGATGAAGACGGTGCCCCTGCAGACCATTCGATCCCGACTCCAATTCTTTAAGATCTCAGCTCTCAGCCTCGTCTTCTGCGTCTCCGTTGTCTTTGGTAATATCTCGCTTCGTTACCTGCCTGTTTCCTTCAATCAGGCCGTCGGAGCCACCACGCCATTCTTCACTGCCGTTTTTGCTTACCTCATGACCTTCAAGAGGGAGGCTTGGCTCACTTATGTCACCCTTCTTCCTGTTGTTACCGGGGTCATCATTGCTAGCGGGGTACTTGACCTATTCTTTTCTTCTTTGCAATTTACAGTTCCGATTTCGCATCATTCTCTTTTATCTGAACAATTGGTTTTGCTTCACTTGTGCTATTTAAGATTGCATATGATACTAGATGACTGCATGAATTGTAGCACTTCGTCCAATAACAAATTGCAGCTTTTCATTGCTTATGTTAAATAATATTATTGATATTTGGTAAACTTATTTGCTGTTCTCAATTTGATAAAGAATCTTCAAATGAATTTAACCATCCATTAATTGCTGAACTGATCTGCAACTTTTCCTGGGAGTTGATGCTTCCCAACTTCTTAATTTCTAATTATAGGGTTAGATCTTCCTTTTTTTTTTTTTTTTTGTTTTGGTTGCGTGTCGTCAAGTAATGTTGGTGATTAAGGGTGTGTTTGGTTTGAGCCGAGGGTAGGGGAGGGGGGAGGGGGATTAAATTAACTTTTTGGGTTAAAGATGTTTAAATTTTGGGTGGGAATCTAAAATTTAAAATTTAAAGGGGATGTGAGAGTAAATTTTGGTAGGAATCCAAAATTTAAAAGAATGAGAAGATAAATTTTGAGTTTCTCTTGTTCAAAATTTTAATCTAACAACTCTCCCCTCCCCTCTCTCCCCTATCCTCCCCTCAAACCAAACACACCCTAAAAGTGTTCTGGCTTCTGATTCTTTGTACTTTTCTTTGTGCGGTCATAGGGTGAACCGAGTTTCCATTTATTTGGATTCATAATATGTGTCGCAGCCACAGCTGCACGGGCCCTAAAATCAGTGTTACAAGGAATTTTGCTTTCTTCTGAAGGGTGAGACGCTTTGCATTAATAATTTCTTTGCACTTTGTTTTATTTTCAAGTTTTATATTAAAATGGGACATTGAGCGCTGACTTTCCTATTCTGCTTCAGAGAGAAACTGAACTCTATGAACCTTCTTCTTTACATGGCTCCAATGGCCGTTGTTTTCCTTCTTCCTGCTACACTTATAATGGAAGAAAATGTGGTTGGCATCACGGTGGCTCTTGCTAGAGATGATGTCAAGATCGTTTGGTATCTGCTATTTAATTCAGCACTTGCTTACTTTGTCAACCTGACCAATTTTTTGGTCACTAAACATACAAGCGCTCTTACACTTCAGGTACAACCCCCGCTTGTTCACATAGGCTTATGCCCCTTTGTCATTGTAAATTTTATTTTTCTTACTTCAACGGACTTTCTCTGTTGTCTTATTAGTAGGGAGAGATTTAATTTTGGCGATTGTCAAAAAAATAAATAACCTCTTGTCATCAAATCATTGGTTAACTTGGATGGATATAGCAGTTTGGTGGGGAGACGGACATTTTTATTTGGAGGCCTGCATTTGGTCTAGCTTGAGGGTCTTGATACAAGAACTAATTACTAGAGTTGGCTTGTACAGGTACTTGGGAACGCTAAAGGTGCTGTGGCGGTAGTGGTTTCAATTATGATATTTAGAAATCCAGTTTCAGTTACAGGAATGCTCGGTTACTCCCTTACAGTCCTGGGAGTTATACTTTACAGTGAAGCCAAAAAGAGAAGCAAGTGATACTGAGAGACTACTACATCGTTTATTCATTACAGCACGGATTCCGTTAGGCAGATTTGCGCATCGTACTACTGATCAAACGTCGGAGGTTTCAGACATTTTTTTCATCTCAGGGAAGCCTCATTAAAAAGGGTTTCCCATTATATTAGCAATTCATCGGAGATAACCCGCACAAGAAAGTTCCAATAAGTGATTCATGTCTGTCTATACCACACTCCATGTTGGGATATCATAGAGAAATGCCACTTTTTCTTACATTCTTTGAGGACAGAGCTATAGAATTGGATCTCTCATCTGTTAACACATTTCATTGGATTTAGCTAATGATATGTTGTAGTAGTATTTTTTTCCCCTGCGAGCGCAACAGAAATTCTTTAGCTTTGAGCTTAATTATAATTTCTGAGCTCTGCCGTCGGCGGAATAACGTGCGGTGTTTGCAAAGTTGTTTGGCTGAACTACAGAGAATATGAATGTTTGTTTCTATTATATTTTAGAAACCGAGGCCACCTAAACATTCTTTCCATTTGTCGTTTAATTGAATCATTTTGGAAGTGTCGGCGCATCGCTTCCGTTTCACGTTCACGAACTCCTTTCTTTGGCAACATCACTTAACGTCGGACTTTTGAAGCCCAGTCCATAAAGACTGAAAGTGAATAAAATCTTACAATTTAAAAAGTTTATCTAAATGCTGTAACTGTTACGAGCTCTCATCTTGTTTAAAATAAAAGAAAATCTAGTCATCTGCTACTGAATTTCATGGATGAGTCATAGGACTTGGTAGGAATTACGAGTTTAGAATGGGTATCTTATGTACTTTCTGCAAACATGAAAGTTTCTTAACCCGAGACTGTCACAAACCCGTCACCAACACCGAAGCACCCGGGAAGAGCCCCAAACAAATTAGCAACAGAAGGCTCATTACCAAACAATCAGTGCAAGGGCACGCCAAGGCATTGGCTCTTTTAGATTCAAACCCCAATCCGTCACCCACGTGCTCATATTTGAAGTGAGTCAACTTCATGGAATTGGAAGGGGCACTGGGCTCGGCTCGTTACAATGCGCTGGCATATTAACTCCTCCAACAAGAGATTGACCGAGTTCACTCAAGTCTGGATCAAATCTATGCTTGTCCCAAGCTGCTTTAAACTGCATGCCTTTGCTTCTACGTATACCACAAAAATTCTCTCTCAAGCTGGGAAGTAAACCAATCATAATCGAAACTAATCCAAAAATTATAGTCTTACTGCTCAAGTAGGATCAGTATCTGCTGGATATGTGCTCTAATTTCTTCTCGAGCTTTTCTTACTGCTGCCTCCTTGTACACGAGAACGAGTTCCCCTACCAATCTGAAAATTAAATTCATGAACTCCTGAGGAATTAGAGCCACATGGCAGTTCCAGGAAAAAAAAAAAATACAAAGAAATATCAATAAAAGAAAGATGATAGTTCGTCGCAAGGTAACATTTTATCAATTATAACTCATGATCATTTTCCGTAGCATTAGAATTCCTAGCGGAGCAGGCAATGAGGAAAGATGACGCTAACAGGTTTTTCAAGTAGTCTTGGATATCAATGGAAGGGTTACATCAACTAACGGTCTGAAATCTGAATTGAATAAATACATAAAGAAAATAAATTATAAATTATCACTCTTTTTTTGGGTTGAGGTATATACCCATGATGATCATTGGAACAAACTAAAGGAAATACACAAGTTAAGTTCAACTATTTCCCTTTCCCCCTAATCTTTACTTGATAATTAAGGACTACTGAACATTCATACCATGACATGGAAAAAAATTTGCATCACGAGATGGGATACAATCGATGCAATATTAACCTGTGGGAAGAACACTATGATCTATGAGGGGAATTCACAACAAACACATGTTCCATGGAAACATGTTCCAGTACTGCTTTCCTGCATTTAAATGACACATATATCTGAAAAACATATTCATATACTGTATTTATTTAATTCACCTTTCAATATATGGCGAGTCCCTTATCCACGTTTGTCTCACAATTGTAAAAATACGTTTTAGAACCTGCAAATGGCAGTATAGTGAAAAAGGATTAATCAGAAATGGCTTAGAACTTATTTTACCATAAGAAATGTAATGAATAAAGCTACATTTTATAGTCATATGAAGAGAACCAAAAACCAATGGTGAAACCGATGCCAAGTCAAACCAATAGCGATTAGGTTCTGAACGTGTATATACTTAATTTTGCAATTTGCACCCAATGATTCTAGTTCAGTATTTGCAAACAACCAAACAAAAATTAAATGAGTCAAAATCAAAACATTAAATTTGAATAATGTGGTCCAAAAATTCGGACTACATTTTGGTTAAGTTCTAAAACTACCACAGTGGTAAGTAAGATGAGAATGACTTCCAAAATACATGTACTCTCTCCATTCCTATATATAAGAGCCTTTTTTTGAATAGGCTTGTCCCTAAATATAAGATCCCTTTTGAGTTTGTCTCAATAATAAATGAACTTTTTCCCATTTTGCCCTCAATTAATTATTATACTACATACATTCTCTTTCATCATTTTCTCATTATTACTCTCTCTCTCTCACCCATTCATAAATAGGGGCATTTTGGGGGGAAAAAAATTAAATTTCCTATATAATTATTACATTTAACTACTTTTAACTGTTTTTTAGAATCTCGCGATTTAGTTGAAACACTCTTATATATAGGGACGGAGGGAGTATATATAATACCCACCAATATAAGGGTCTCATCATCATCAGCATGCATCCACTGAAAGAACAATGGGAAAATGCGCCTAAAGTGAGCTAATAACACAAGAGCAACCCCATCAAATAGGGAATCAACATATTCAAGCCAAGAAATGCGACGTTTTTTGTTTCTGGGCTGGCGCTCCAAGTGACTTAACATCTCACTTAGTATTCTTTCGTACCTGCAGCAAAACAGAAACTGATTTAAGTTAAGATGAAAGTTGGAAGATATAATACAATACAACAAACAAAAAATTAGTTGTATTAACACACCAGTAGCAACCCTACTACACCAGACCAGAAATATAGTCAGAATAACATGAGCATGGCTGAAGAAAAAAAATTGTTCTCCGGTATTAACAATCAGAGAGAAAAGCTGATAATGACCGCCGCAACTTTGTTAAAAAAAATAAAATAATAATTAACATTCTCTTTAGTGGTGAATGAAATTCTTTGCTTAGAGCTACCAATGTTTCAATCGATGTCTGTGGGTAGAATTACATCTTTTGACACAATAAACTGGATAGAATTCAAAGTCAATTATCTGAAAATTTAAGTCAATAGAATTAAACTTCTGATCATCAAACTAACATTTATCATCTCTTGATCAATAACAAGCCAAAAGTTAGTTAACTAGAAAAGAAAGCATGGCTGATTATGTCATAAGCATCATGTCTTCTACCCTACAGTCCACTTTCTTATTTAAGTACCATCTCTTCCCAAAATATGTTTCAAATTTCAGCCTGAAAACTGGTCCATGTTAGGAGTCTATGCCATCAAAAAGTAACCCAGTAGGCATTCAGCATATGAGGATACAAAAATATGTTCAGAGTCCATGACATCAAAAAGTGAAAGAATGTACAGCACCAATATACCATGGGCTGCGTGGATTATTTCTCTGAACAAAAGTTACAAGAACTACTGAAGTTTCAGCAACATGGCACCAGATCTCATTACTAGCTGCAATATTCTGGCAGCAAGCATCAAGAATTACATCTGCATACCCACCGAGCTCAGCAGTATCCACATTTTTGGCAAGATGAGTGAAGCTAATCATACCCTGTCCCTGAAATAATATAACAGAATGTTATGACTACAACTAAGCCATATGAAGTTTTAATCCGTTCCATACAGTTCTTATTTACAAGTTACAGCCTACAATGCAATCTCAAATCAAACACTTAAATATAGCTTAATGCTTCCACTGTGATTTCATTTCCCTACCAAAATTCAAAGGCAAAGCATTTCTGACAATAAGTGAAAATCTGTAGTTATACAGAAAAGTGGAAATGTTTAAAAGTCTAGACAAGATTCTCAATACTTGGAATCGAAACTCTCATCGTGAATAATTAATACAAATTTGGGATGCAACCTGAATATTAGCCTCCAATCTATCTCCTTAATGCATAATAATTAAGACTCATACTTAGGACCAGTGTCATCAAACTTTAAAGGATGTTAGCCTACAAGTTAGATGATACTTCCCAAATTTGTATGAAAATAAACATCTTGTGTACTTGTGCGCCATGAGAGTTTCTTTCCAGATATACATATACGTCATCCTTTTAAGTTTGATGACACTGGTCATCTGGTCCTAAGTATGTGTTATTGGCTTTTGGACTGAACAATAGCACATACAGAAACGGCAATAAAACCGCCTTTCTTAGCTTGAAGGGTGTTTTACCTTCCATCATTAGTTCCTTATTAAATTAGCCAAGATTAGGAAGAATCTTGCTCAAATGCACCTTGTACTGGATAACGAGCAAAATTCCATGCGAGTTTACATGTAAAATCATATTTGGCGGAAATTTCATACCTTCACCTCCGGCGACCAATGGTCAACAGCTGTCAGCGCAGAAGGTATCACTAATCCACACAACTTCCCTAAATGAGGATAATGAAGCTGTGAAAGAGCAATGAACGCACTAATATCCCAATATCGGGGGGGAGAACAAACTGAACCAAAGATTAAATATTCCCAAAAATAATCAGATATCAGACCAATACCTGGGAAATAAACCATCTTAACTGATAAGCAGCCACAATTGCATATACAACGGGGGCTCTTGCGGAAGCAGCAGAGAACTCGTCAGCTTCGTCAGACTTGTCGATAGAACTCTCTTTTATTATGTCTTTAAGAGAAAGCAAAACCTCAGGCATCAATTCCATCATCAATCTCTGCTCCTGAGGTATGAAATCGCACTCTAAGCCCAATTCGGCAACCCTCTTGGAATTTTTGTCGTCAAAAGCAGTAAGGTATGCTTTGGAGAAATCGTAGAAAGCAGAGCTAGCGAGGCGCGAAAGATGTCCGGGGATCCATGAGAGAAGGTCCGAATAATCCTGGGTTAAGGGCTTGAAGCTGGAGGAGGATAACAAAGCACATGCCATAGAAAAATCTCTGATAGTTGCGTGAAACGCAGACTCTTGAGGTGGGATTTTTCTTGGGAGAAGAGATTCGAGTATAGCTTTGGCGGAAACATTGGAGCCTTCGTGTGGAGTGTTGGGTGCGTTGGCAAGACACTCAGAAATTGGCTCCGATAACCTGTTAAGAAGAATCAAAGAGAAATTACATAGTGACGTACGAAATTTGACAGAGTAGAGGGACAGAGAGATGCAGGGGAAGCTAACAGAAGGAGAAGGTTGCCAAGGTTTGAAACCGATTCCATTCCCGACGACGCAAGGGACCCGCCGGGATGCTGGTCGCATTAGCGCTGGGCTCTCGGAGTTCCTAGGACGACATCGTTTGAGGATACCTTACAGAGTTACAGACCATGAGCGGAAACGGATCGTTCTTTTAGGCCCAAAAGTATTTAGTAATCCCTCCGATCCTAAATATAGGATATAATTTATAGTACAATTTATACTATAAATTATGTCCTATATTTAGGATCGGAGGTAATATTCTCTTCGATCTTAAATATAAGATAAAACTGATTTTTTTTAGAAATTAAAGAAGCTAAATAAAGTATTTAATTATATCATATATTGTATATCTTTAGATTATATATTAATTTATTATTCAAACTAATTAATTTTGAGAAAAAAATAAAAATATTTTAAAGTAATTTGATTAGCTTCTTTCATCTCTAAAAAAAAAAGTCAACTTTGTTTTATATTTAGAATTAGGGGAGTAATTGGTTAAGATGTATATTTGTCTCGAAAGTTTTCGCTGAGGAATGAAGAGCAATATTAACCTGAAATTTTTTGTAAATTCAATGTCATTCCAGGAGTTTCAAAACGTAGTAATGTTACCTCATATCTTTGAAAAAACTAACGTTGACTGTTAAAAAATTGACGTTAACCGTTAACTTTTTAATGGAAAAAAACAACATTGCTCCATTTTAACACTTCCGAGACAATATTAAACCTTAAAAAACTTTTAAGGTAACATTACACCTCCGTGAAAACCTTCACGATAAATTTACACCTTAACCCTTTTTATTAAATTCATCCTCATGATCTTTACCATCAACACCTTTTGCCTAAATTTAAATTTAATTTCATTAATGTTTTCATTTTTAACATTAATGGTCGTTACTTTTCCAGTTAAGTTACTAATAAAAACGCATATCATATTAATAAGAAATATAGCATATAGGGGTGGAAACAGGCCAGGCCAGGCCAAGCTTTTGCCTTAACGGGCCTGGCTTGTTAAGACACAAACTGGCCTGAGCCTGGCTTGTGGCCTGTTAAAGGCCAATTTTTAGGCCTGGGCCTTAAGCCTGTTAAGGAGGCCTGAATTTTTAAAATTTTTTAAGCAAACCAACAGGCTTATAGGCCACACTGCAAAACAGGCTAACAGGTCACAGGCCTCCTTAAACAGGCCGAAAATAGGCTAAAACTTACAGGCTCAGGCGAAATTATCTTTTAACCCTTATTTGATTTTTTTTTTAAAAAAATATTTTTACAGGCTCAGGCTGGCCTGACAGGCCTAACAGGCCTGTCAATAGGCCTTGGTCTGGCCTATTAAGCAAAATAGACTTTTATTTTGGCTTTGGCCTGACCTTTTAGCTTGACAGGCCAGGCCTGAACAGGTCAATCACAGGCCAGGCTACAGCCCTTGACAGGCCGCCTGACCTATTTCCACCCCTAATAGCATATAACATGTATTAAGAAATTTAATTTATATGGGTGTCTTTTGAATGACTCTTAGGGTCTGTTTGGTTTGAAGGGGGTGGTTGGCGCTTTTGACCCTAGGCCCTATTTGTTATGTGACATTGAATTTTGATAAATTGGGGTTGAGACTGAGACTGAGATTGGGATTAATGCTTTAAAAATATGTTTGGTACGAAATTATAGTTGGAGGGAATCATTTCATTGATCTTATTTAATAAATAAACATTAATTATGAAAAGACTGAAATACCCATGCCCTAAATCATTTCCTTTCTCTCTTTCAACTCCCTATGGTTTCCCTCTCAAAGCAGATCATCTTCTAAGGTGAACTGAGCTTTCGTTGTTGTGCTTCAATTGTGCTATTGGAGCGTGCTTGAGGTAGAAGACGAACCAGGGAGAGTTTGAGGGTGGTGGCGCCAGGCGACGAGGACCACAGAGAAAACTGAGAGAGACATACTTTTCTTCCTTTGAATTTTCATTTGTTTTGAAATTTGTTTGGTTTGTGTGTGTTGGCGATGGAAAACTGAAACTTTGAAGAGTGGGAAATGCAAAATTGGGAAGTGGAGGAAAAAAAAGCAGAGAGAGTGATTATGTGAGAGGGATTGATTCTAGGGTAAATTCAGAGTTATTTTTGTCCGAAAAATATTTTAATCAATGATATTTTTATCCCTACAATTTTGCAGTCCAGGGATTGAGAACACAATATCAGGGGAGAGGTGACTTTGCAACAATTTCACTTTCGTGGTACTCCCAATCCCTGATTAATCATAATTTCTTATATCAAACTATATAATATGACCCAATCCATATTCCTACCCCCAAATGCATCGTACGAAGAGGAGGATGGGGGGGGGGGGGTGGGCGCTTTTGACTTTATTTTGAAAACATAACTGGGATAGTTTTTTTTTTCTTTTCAATTAAGCTTTTGAAAAAAAAAAAGTTTAGACCATAAGCCAAAATTTTTTGTTTTTGGTTTTTGTTGCTATGGAAAGAGAAAGACAACTTATGAAAGAAAGATGTTAGATCCCTTTTTTTTTAATTGAAATACTATTTTGGTCTTTATTATAAATCTTTATAGATGAAATTTTTTGTCTTAAATATAAACTCACTTAAAATTTAATATTTTCTATTTTTATATTTACTTAATTCTCACAGAAAATAGAGAAAGATGAGAGAGATGTAAGAGAATTAATTAAAATAAACTTGTACCCAAGACTGGAGTGGTAAATTATTATTTCAATACTCTGATTTAGGTCCATGAGAAACTTAATCGGTGAGAATTACTTGATAAGTTTTCAAATTATACTCTAATGGTCGATTTGGTCTATGTTAGAGGTGGAACTTAGCGTTTATTCTATTATTCTTTGTTCATAAAATTCTTTTTCAGTTCATGGCCGATTAATTATATAATATTACTTGATAGAGAACTTTATATTTGTATGATTTCTAATTTATATATGTTTTTGTTCATTAAATATATTTAAATAAGTTTCACTTCTTTTAAGTCATTATTCTTCTAAACTTTCTTTTCAAAATAATCATTCAAATAAGTTTCAGTTTCAAAAAAGTCACTTATGCCACCGTCAATCCAAACATAAATCATAATATCATATTATACAATTTGACTTTGACCCAATTTTCATTTTATAAAAGTCATATCACAAAAATAAGCTACTTTTTGTCACCACTATTTCAAAAACACACTTAATAGCCTGTTTGGTTGGAGGGAAGGGGAGGAAAAATAAACTCCTCCCCTATTTGATTTGAAATTTTGGAAAGGAAAGGATCCAAAATTTTCATCCCCACCCCCCTAACACTCCTATTTTATCTCCCCTTTAAATTAGAGGTTACTCAGTTGGCGTATCTTCAAAGATTTCAGTTCTATTGGTAGCAAATGGGTCAAACAATGGGAGTTTTACAATAATGAAACCGGATGAATTCGCAGAAATGCCGATCTTATAACTCTGAATTACACAGACGAGCAAGCAAGGCAGGAAAAACTGTAAATATAGGTGGGTGTATTTTCTTATCATAGTCTTAATATATCACCTACAAATATTATGATTTTTTATAAATTTTATATCGTATATAAATATATAGATATTCGAAATTTAACCCGGCAATATTCGGGTCAGATAGTCATGCCAAAAGAAATATAGATATAAATTCATACATGAACATTTTGATATCAATCATAGCGCTAAATTAAACAGACGTATCAGAGAAAACATAGGACATAAAAAACGGAAATTCATTCCATGATGACCCAAAAGAATGAAACTAGTATGGGGCAACTGGAATGAGCATTTGATGTTCAAACTTGTCACACAGAGGGTCCGGAAGCTTAAAATTTCTCATTCCAGTATCTTGAACTGTGACTGCATCCATACGGTTGCCTATGATACTTCTAATACGGAATCCTTTCCCCTCATTCACATTCCTCTCCCTCAAAATGTATTCATTCCCTTTGACATAATCTTCTCTGCAGTTGCGCAGATCATCCATATTAGATATAACATAAGAAGCGATTCTGAACTTCCATTTTTGGGAAAACCCTAGACTATGAACAACTTCAGGAACTGAATTTAATTCAGAAATCCAACAGATTTCTACGATGAGCAGGGGATGAACAAAATATTTCAAATCTTTCAGGGATATACAAAAAGGAAATAATCACAATACCTCATCATCAAGGACGACCAGCCTCTAAATCCGGAAGAAATAAGATGATAAGTGGTGACATTTCGCTGGGTCCCAGGTTCTCTTGATAACAGTATTATTGGCCACCCCGCAGATTTAAGGTTCATGTATAATCTTAAAACAAGCTTAAGCTTTGAGTTCCTTGCCTCCTTCATACATTCACTCACTCTGTAGTTGTTAAACCTGCACCAAAGGAGAGCTTTTTTTTGTCATGTTTCTATCAATACTTCTTCGATATAATGGAGTGGAATGAATTCTTGCCATAGGAGATAAGAAATGTAGAATTTGCCAACAAGATTTTCAGTTTTACCCGAAGAAACTGCATCCACTCTCTCTCGAAGAAACTATGGTAAAAAAGGGGATTGTTCTGACTCCTGAGGTTTAAATTTTAAAAAGTTAAACCAATTGCTGCTAATATTTTTGAGGTTACCGGTGAAACCAATTGGAAGAACGAGGATATGAAGGGAAGAGGCCATCTATCTCGACCAACACCGCATCAAAACCATCATCTGAGGGCTTAACAAGGCTAAAGTGATCTTTAATCAGAGACATGGTTGAATCCAAGTCTGCAGCGTACTGACCTCCTTTGACATACTGAATAGCAGGAGCTCTACAAACCTTAGGAAGATTGTACACTTGAACGTTGTTAAGCTCGGCATGCAGAGCACAAATCTTGCAATAACTGTAATAATTGAGCTCAATAACTCCAGCATGTTTAATTTGACAAGACTGCAGCATCACCGCCAATGAGATCAGCAAAGTAATTAACAAAACCCCAGCAGTGACAAGTCCGGTGATGAAGATTGTTGCAGTGAAAGATGTCATGTACAATCCTGATTCCACAATAAAACTGCTCCCCATCTCTGTGATCGGAATGCAGCAGCAAGATTCGTCATCAATAACGCTATTCTTAAACAACAGTTGGAAAGATAAAACAGATTGAATGATAATTGCATCAAAAGCTTCGGTACGAAATGGTCAAATGGCAATAAATTTACCTAAAAAGGCCCAATTTTATTTAGATTTCTCCAATTACTATTTGTGGAGGCATGTTATGAAACTATATCAGTGAACAGTGACCTATGATCCCGGGATGCTAGCTAAAGACGAAGCCTTTGAATCCAAGTGAATCCATTTACAGCTAGCATCTACTACAGATCGTAATTAATCTCCTTTGTTTGGTTCATTTTATCATTTGTTCACCGGGGAGGGCATGATGGAAGAGATTTAAAAAGTGGGAAACTTGGAATCACATAACATACCTGTCCCGCTTGAGAGACTTCCTGCAGAGTATTGGCGCTCCATTCGATGGGCATAAGCAGACATGACTAAAATCCAGTTCAAGTTACTAATTCAGCTTGCTTCCAGAAGTCAAGAAAGTCACCTAACAATTTTTTCATTTACATTTGGTCATCATTCATTACTTCAGTTGCAGTCTCACAAATCAACAGAATTGGCAAAATAAAACCAATCCAAAAACCCAAAAAAAAAAAAAAAAAAAAAAAAAAACAGAACTTGTACAGATGAATCACCACTACGAACAAAATTAGAACTTACAAATTACTATAGCGAGCACCTACTCAAGCCCTACTCCTCACGGTCCCTGTTAATACAATGCGTCAATGCTAAAACCCCTATGAATTTACGAATAATTTACTTCACCCTCTGCTTTATTCTTTAAGCGCGACCATTCCGATACCAAAAAGCCTATAAAGTTTAATCCCAATAACATCAAATGCAAGATGAAATGAAACCAATTTCATAATATGCAAGACAGAGGTTTCGTCGACAAAGCTATGAGACCTTGAAGCATCCAATATGGGGGATTCCCAATATCCTGACAGAAAATCCCGAATATGTTCCGAACAAGATCAAAGGGAAAGGTGTGAGAGGTTGGCGCTGGTTATTGTTTAAAATAGCTGGGAGTGGAAAGAGCAAACCAGAGAAAAGTATCAGGTGCGTAAAAGAATTCAGCAAGAAAGTAAAGGGTGGTACTAGTACGACCCAGTGGATACATTATTCTTCATTGTCTGTTACATCAGGGGCCTTCACGGGAAGCTTCCTCTGTTTTTTTCATTCCGTCTTTCCTTGGTTAGCTTGTTTTGTTCTGCTGTGCTGCCTTAATTCTCAAAATTGTTGGAGTCATGAAATACTAATAGCTGTGGCGCGAAATTTAGGGGCGCCTTAAATGGTTTTGTTTTGATAAATAAAAACAAAACGACATTGTTTAAGCTTAACCCGCGCCGCATCCGAAGAGGGCTTGGCACTCCCTGACTAGTATGATTCTCAAAGATAGCATTATTTAATTATTAAAAAAAAGGCATACTCTTAAATCTTGACTTAATCCCATCATATAAATATGTAGAAGTAAAACATAAAATCACACCTTTATGATTTATAAATAACGGCTGAATTTTCTTAATTTAACACAATCTTTCTTTTATTTTCACCTCTCATGCATTATTATTTTTGTGCAATTTTGTTTCTATTTATTTAATATTTCTCCACATATTTAATAAAAATTAAATATTAAAAAAGTATTACACTATCAACTATCAAGCGCTTGGATCGCAACTCGCCATGATTTGCATGCTTCATGGCACTTGACATTACATAGGAAAGTTGTTATTTTTGTTAACTTGAAATTACGATTTATGTTGTTACCGGAATCAAAATTCAAAGCAGAATGCATGGTTTTGAAATTTGGGTCAAGATTTCAGCGCTGCTGGGTTGATCTCAAGTGCGAAGGTGCATTTGACACTCCCAGATGGGCAAAGAAGCAACACGCAGGCAGCAGAACACACAGAGAGAGTGAGAGAGGTCAGAAACTAACAAAGAGCTAGTGGGGCAAGCAGCTCCCCACCATATCTCTTTTCATATCATCCGATCGCAACCACATAAATACTTGCGAGTTGCGATTTTATTAGCCAATCTACCCAGCATCTGACACGTGGCACTACTTATTACGTACCACTCAGCCACTTATCTCCTATCCTCCTCTTCTTGCCGTTCCCATTCCCCCTCCCTCTCGTTGCTCTGCAGCCTGCAGCCATGGAGACGGGCATTGCTTGCTTCGCCAGAGGTACCTTCCTCCCTACTCTTTCTTCCAAGCATTCTCCTCCGTCCGTCTCTCCCTCTTTTGGATTCACGGTATTGAACCTATCTACTTGTATCCCATTCATTTCCCCCCTTTTCAACAATTCGTGAACATGTTTGTAAAACATGTCCCTTATGAATGACAGAGTCTGAAATCAAGCTCTTTGTTTGGGGAATCACTCAGAGTGACATCCAAATCAACCGTAAAGGTTTCAAAGCCCAGGGCTGCCTCGCTCGTGACCAGATGTGAAATTGGTGACAGCCTGGTGAGTTGAAGGCAAAACAAATTATTGGTTGCTTCCATCTTGCTTATTTTTTTTAATGTGTGTGATTTTAGGAAGAGTTCCTTACGAAGGCAACACCGGATAAGGGACTGATCCGGCTGCTGGTGTGCATGGGAGAAGCATTGAGGACTATTTCCTTCAAAGTCAAGACAGCTTCTTGTGGTGGAACTCAATGTGTTAATTCCTTTGGAGACGAGCAGCTTGCTGTGGATTTGCTCGCCAACCAGCTTCTTTTTGACGTAAGATTTCCACTTTTCACCATTTACGTATGATGTCTCGCTAGCTTCAGCTTTTGGATTATTTTGTTTTCTCATGTTGGAACTGCTGATCGAGGCAACCACTACTGCTTACAATTCAATATGCTCAAGTTCATATCATGTTAGAACCTGATCTAGGCAACCATTACTGGTGTAGGAAACATGAAGCTGCTTGTTTTGCCCGTGATAATTTTAACAATGAGCTCTTTGGGTCTTACAGTTGAACTCTTGAATACAATTTTATTCCAAAGATGTGCGGTGAAGCTAATTAGAATGTCCATTGTTGTATGCGCAGGCCTTAAAACACTCACACTTCTGCAAATATGCTTGCTCGGAGGAAGATCCCGAACTCCAGGACATGGAAGGTCCAGTTGAAGGTCTGCAATGATATAATAAACTAAGCAATTAAGATTTGGATATATGTATATATAGTGATGGCATTATGATATGAGGCTGTCATTTTTGTGAATATGCGACTGCAGGAGGATTTAGTGTTGCATTTGACCCGTTGGATGGCTCCAGTATCGTGGACACCAATTTCACTGTTGGCACAATCTTTGGTGTGTGGCCTGGAGATAAGTTAACTGGGGTCTCTGGAAGAGACCAAGCTGCTGCAGCCATGGGCATATTTGGTCCTAGAACCACATATGTCCTTGCTCTTAAGGACTACCCTGGAACACATGAATTTCTTCTGCTTGATGACGGTTAATTCCCTGCCTTATATTTTCTGACAATATAGGAAACCATCCAGTTAGAAAATTGATTCTGTAATTTCTTTGGTTTCACCATAGATGTTCAAATTAAAGCTTCAGGAAATTAATGACAATGTTCTCTGATTTGTTTGTCAGGAAAATGGCAACATGTCAAGGAGACCACAGATATTGGTGAAGGAAAACTTTTCTCTCCTGGAAATTTGAGAGCAACACATGACAACCCTAAATACGATGAGGTCTACCTAGCCTTCCATTAGGGAACACGAATTTTTGTTCTAAATCTGTTGTGCTGTACAAGGCATTTGGAAGTGAACACTTACGTCTCTGTTTATTTGTCATCCTACAGCTGATCAACTACTATGTGAAAGAGAAATACACATTGAGATATACCGGAGGAATGGTGCCAGACGTCAACCAGGTGCTTTCTTGATTTTCTCATGAAATCCCCTTGTCTCGAAATTAGTTTTGAGATAAATCATTGAAAGTTAACATTGACCCTGGCAGAACATGCTATTCTTATGTGCAGATTATTGTGAAAGAGAAAGGTATATTCACAAACGTGACATCTCCATCAGCCAAAGCCAAGCTGAGGCTGCTGTTTGAGGTTGCTCCTTTAGGGTTCTTGATTGAGAAAGCTGGAGGTTTCAGCAGCGATGGTCAGCAGTCTGTGCTAGACAAGGTCATAAATAACCTTGATGAGAGAACTCAAGTAGCATATGGCTCCAAGAACGAGATCATCCGGTTTGAAGAAACTCTCTACGGTTCATCCAGACTCAAGGGTGGTGTTCCTGTTGGAGCAGCTGCTTAAGCTGTTGGGCTGCAATCCATCGGCAATGTTCATCTGTTTTTTGTGCAGAAAGATATTTGTTTTTATCAATCTTACGGACAAGTGGTTATGGCTTAGTAACATATTTCAGTTTATGGTGATAACAAAGTTAAGTTGGCGTTGATAAGACTGAGATCATCTCGTCAAGTTCACCGTCCATTAGGCAATGCCTTGGGAATTTTGGTTCATTTAGTATTTTAAGTTCACACAATTTTTTTTTCCAACATTAAATTCACACTCTAAATCAAAGTTTTAATGAGAAAATTATGGATGGACAAGGTTTTCTGTAGCTCTGCGAAGGGAGCGTTATCATAGCTATCAAAGTCTTTGGAGTCACCGCAAGAACATAATTTGAAATGACGTAGTAATGGGGATATGTTCAATACGAGAGAGAAACCATTTTAGAAAATGAAAATTTCTAAGTCTGGCCTTGTCGCCATTTGTCCGAAAGCATAACAAGTTATCTTCTCAGTTTAAGAGGAAGAGGACAAAGTTAGCTTTGAATCCCACGATTACTCTCACAAGATAAATGCTGCGCTCATAGAAAAGGGCAAGTGACTCCTAATCCTAAGTCAGCAGCGAAGATCTGATCCGTTTGCCCAAAGAGATATCCTCATCGCGCAAAGGTGTTAACCAAGACTTGAGAGAAACAAACATGGTATGGCTATAAGCCGTGATATTATTCATTTTAATTTTCTGACTTCACCGCATCTCTGAGAAGGTTCAAGAAAACAAGAATGAATGAATGAATTAGCTACAAGTCACCTGATGATGTGTATTAATCAAGAATGCTGAGAATCATCCAAGTATATCAGAAAATGCTTGACTTTTATTACTTTCATGAGGTGCAGGATTCTGGCGTGGGAGATGGAAAATGGCGTGGTTCAGTTGGCGGCATAGTCTGTGCACCTTTGGACAAAGTTTGGGGCGTGATTTCTCGGACAAAGAGACTCCCAGAGTGGATGCCGATGGTGGAAAGATGCACTGGCTTGGCCGGAGAAGAAGATGAGACTGGCTATGTGAGGCTAGTCTCTGGCTTTATGTTCCCTCAACCTGACGGAGAGAGGTCATGGATCAAGGAGAGGTTGGTTTCCTTGGACTCTTCATCAAACACCTATGTTTACAGAATGGAAGCGAGCAATGTGGGTTTAGATGGGTCTGTGAATTTGCTAAAACTAGCTGACTTTGGGTTTGGCTCTACTCTTGTTCGCTGGTCGTTTGAGTTAAACCCCTTACAAGATGCGTCTGAGGATAGCACTATAGACTATCTGGTATTTCTCTATAAATCTTGCATTAATAGAATTGAGGGTGCCATAGCAGCTGAATCAACAAATGCTTCGCCATCATAATTTTCAATCATAGCAAATAATCTTGCGCCTGTAATCTTTTTTGTTATACACACGACTGTGATGCCTTGTCTAACTTTGAAGTTGTTCATTCTCAATTGAATTAAATCCTATGATCAAACTAGTTAATTCGATTACGAGAATGCCAAGAAATTAGTCGAATGCCCGTTACTTTCAAAATCTTCGACACAATTTGCGTCTTTCTGCATGCCAAATCGGTTTTGCAAACCTACGATGGAACATCTTATATAAGAAAAGGGGGAAGAAATTCTATATGAACAATTAACAACTGTAGTAAAAAAGGAGGGAAGTAATTCTACTCTATAATAAATTAATAATATACAACTCTTGAGATTATATTTTAGCAGTTTAAACTTATTTTTGTATTTTTTAATGTAAAATTATAATAATATTTCTATAAGATATTAAATTTGGATGTGTGATCCAATCTCTGTTTAGCATTGCTAATAAAGCGGACCCTACTGTTGTTTTTGTTTTTTTTAAGCAAATACTTACAACGGTTTGTTGAAAAGAAAGAGATTTGTGAACTCCGTTAGATTCCCCTAAGTCTTGAGTTTAAGTTTTTGAGAAAATATTTGTGTTGGGAAGAGTAACCATAAATGGAAATGGATACCGGTGATAATATCCAATAAAAAAGAAAGAAAGAAAGAGATTAGTGAACCTCGTTAGATTCTCCTAAGTTTTGAGTTTAAGTTTCAGATGAGACATTTGTGTTGGGAAGAGTTACCACAAATAAAACTAGACACTGGTGATAATATCCAATAAAAAAGAAGGAAAGAAAGAGAGAGATTTGTGGGAGAAAGAGATTTGCATTCGAAACGCCGAAGTTTTGTAAAACTCAGGCTTATGAGGTGATTAAAATATTGAGAGATAAAACGGCATCGTCCAATAGACATTTTTTTTTAGGGTGGGTTGATCGGTTCCCAGACTCTCCGTCTATGTTCTTTTCAACTTGAAAGCATCCAATCAAGATAATGAAGTGGATTAGCCTACAGACAGAGTCCAACTATAAATAATAACGTTATAATAAACCTCTTGAAAGTTCGCCACAATCCCGCTTTGTACTTTATGCCCTCTGGAAGAGAGGTAAAATGCTTCAGAAATACATGCATATATTCAAAAAGAAAGAGAAATCAAGAATGTATTATGGGAAAGAGACGGGGATTTGCAGGTGAGCAGTATGTTTCTAGTCTCAACTATCACACACAGGTTTCTGTCATATGATGATAGCAGAAACAATTAGCATCGATAGAGACAAATGCCTGCCACCTTGTGTAGCATGCAAGATAACTTGGTAATTGCCATTTTGTATTCACCTAACTTTTGTAAAACGACATGGCATCCAAGATTCGTTATTTATAATTGAGGTGGTGAGTCACATGCTAGCATCCCACACACACAAGAGAGAGAATGGAGCCATGTCTTCTGGCATTAATGTTTCAGGTGGCTCTCTCTTTTCCAGCTCTTGCTCAGTCTTTGGTTCGTCATTATAAGTTTAATGTAAGTGCATTTCGCCCTGTAAATTTAGTGCAAGTAAAGTTCCAATCTCTGCTTTTCTTATGAAGAAAAACATAAATAACAATAAGAAAAGTTGGCATGCAACAAACATCAAATGGCAATGCGGTATTCATAAATATCTCCGGTACTCACAATAGTATAATGAACTTGCTGTGCATTTAAAAGACACCGAATCAGAGTAAAACAAACATATTCATTGCACAGGTGGTCTTGAAGAACGCAACAAAACTTTGCTCCTCAAAATTAGTTGTCACTGTCAATGGAAAGTTCCCGGGTCCAACTCTCTATGCCAGAGAGGGTGACAATGTAATTGTAAGGGTCACCAACCACGTTGCATACAACGTTACAATCCATTGGTGAGAACCACTACTGATAATAAAAGTACAGGAGCAATAATATTAACAACAATAATTGGACTCCATTACATTTCGCACTCATGGCAGGCATGGAGTCAGACGGTTGCGAACTGGTTGGCCTGATGGACCAGCATATATCACGGAATGCCCGATCGAGCCAGGGCAGGGCTTTATCTACAACTTCACAATCTTTGGGCAAAGAGGCACCCTCTTGTGGCATGCACACGTTACTTGGCTAAGAGCCACCGTGCATGGTGCCATTGTCATTTTACCTAGGCGAGGCATTCCTTATCCGTTCCCTAAACCTCACAAAGAAAAGGTCCTTATTCTAGGTAAGTCTTAAGGTTACAAGTAAAGTTTTCCATGAACATTTTCTGAGTTTTGATGGTTTTGTTCATACACATGAATGACACTAAGTTTGATGTGTTGAGGTCAGGTGAATGGTGGAAAGCAGACGTTGAAGCTCTGCTCAATCAGTCAACAGTATCTGGCCTGCCACCGAACATATCAGATGCTCACACTATCAATGGCCTTCCGGGACCAGTCCCCGGTTTTACTTCTCAGGGTACATATATACAATACAGAGAGGGCATTTTATAAACTGAAAATTGAATATTGTTTCTTCCAAAAAAAATTGTGTTTTCTAATATCCAAACGGGGTGTTAAAATTAAATAAACTATTTGTTGGAGATGGGGGCCTGTACTAGTTTGGAGCTTATGTGAACCTTATGCAGGGGGATACACTTTGCATGTTGAGAGGGGCAAGACATATCTTCTTAGAATTGTGAATGCAGCTGTGAACGATTAACTCTTCTTCAAAATTGCTGGGCACAATCTGACTATCGTGGAAGCAGATGCCTCATACGTTAAGCCGTTTGAGACGGACACAATATTCATTAGCCCAGGTCAAACGACGAATGCCCTCTTAACTGCAAATCAGGGCATTGGCAAGTACTTAATTGCACTCACTCCTTTCATGGACGCCCCTATAGTCTTTGACAACATAACCGCATTTGCTACACTTCGGTACGAAAGCACGCCTCCTTATCTCAAAACCGTTTTGACCAGCATTCCTCCTCTGAACGCAACCCCAGTTTCCACTAAGTTCATCAATTCTCTCAGAAGCCTTAATTCAAACAACAACCCTGCAAGAGTTCCGGTGACCATAGACCACAGTCTTTTCTTCACAATATCAGTTGGCGTAAACCCATGCGACACATGCGTCAACGGGACCAAGCTTGTATCTGCAATCAATAATATCAGCTTTGTGCAGCCAACCGTAGCCCTTCTTCAGGCACATTACTACAACCAAAAAGGGGTATACACGGATGATTTTCCCGCAAACCCACCCGTAGTTTTCAACTACACTGGTACTCAACCGTCTAACATCCAGACCAATAACGACACGAAAGAATACAGATTGAATTTCAATTCAACAGTCCAAATCATTCTCCAGGGCATTGCAATGCTAGCTCCAGAAAGCCATCCTCTTCATTTGCATGGGTTCAATTTCTTTGTTGTTGGGAGTGGATTAGGGAATTTTGATACACAGAATGATCCAAAAAGCTTTAATCTTGTTGATCCGGTGGAGAGAAACACTGTGGGGGTACCGTACGGTGGATGGACTGCAATCAGATTCATGGCAGACGGCCCAGGTAGCTACAAATATATCTTTCTTTATTGAATTTGTTATCATAAGAAGAATTTGATTCTATTATGTTGTGGCAGGTGTCTGGTTTATACATAGCCATTTGGAAGTACACACAACCTGGGGACTTAAGATGGCTTTCATGGTGGAGGATGGAAAAGGCCCCAATGAGTCTTTGCTTCCACCTCCCAAAGACCTTCCAAAGTGCTAGGTCGCGTTTGATGCAGAATCGTAAACGTCTGTGTGCTGCACTAGGATGTAGATTGTCTGCAAAATTGTAAAGTCGCAAATACTTGAATATTTTTATAAAGGAGACCAAATTTTATTAGAAATTATTCAAGTTGAGATTAATTTGCCGTACCGTATGTAATTATTAAGGGCATAATTTAAGTGACTCTAAAAAATAAAAGAGAAACTTACATCTTCAGATAAAAAATAAAAATTGTCTATAAATAGAACTGGAGGAAGTAATAAATTTGGATGTGAGTTGTAACCGCTACTTGACCAAGGTATATGTTTGGATTAATTTTTTTTAATAACTTTTAAAATTTAAGTATGTGAGAGGAGTTTTATCTTGAGTTACACAAAATATGATTGAGACATACACCTACACCTCAAGCGAAGAGGGTAATGCACACAGCAAAAAGTACTTTCCGCGCCAGGAAGGGGTCGAACCTTCGACCTTCTGCTTAGGAAACAGACGCTCTATCCACTGAGCTACGGGCGCTGAATTTGGAGGGGTCCTAACGTTATATATATTTGTTCACATTGATTAAGGTAAGGTGGGCCAAAGCCCAAAACCAAGTTTCTTTTGCCTGCCAAAATCGAGTTTCAAGTGAACTAAAATTTCGATGACCAAATCTAAATAATAAAACAAGTAGAATTAAATTTCAAGTTTCAATTAGACTCTAGTCATCGGATGCGTTTTTCATGACTACATCCACATATGCCTCTATATTTGTTTTTCTTATTTTATTGATTTAAAAGTTTGGGCAGCTTCCCGTCAAGGACATAGCATCCCCAAGGCATTTTTCCCTATTATCATAAATCTCTCTTTTTTTCATGGTTCTAAAGACTGGACGAGACAAGCCGGTTTGAGTTGGAAACCGGCCAACCAGTGGTCCGATCAGTCCGGTAATTGACCCCGGTTTGATTGGTTTTCACGCTGTTTGACCGGCTTTTTATTTTTAATATTTTATTCAAAATTTCATATAAATAATTCTAAAATCTTCTTTTTCTCACCGATTTAACTCCGGTTTGACTCCGATCTAACCTGTTGACCCTTGACCCAGTACTCCGACCGATTCAGTAGCCGGTACAGGTTTCCCAACGTTACTTTTTTTCCATGACTATTAAACACGGTGAGATTAAAACAATGTCGAATTCAAATAGGAGTACCTATCCAATCCAGCGTTTTCATTTTCCCTCATTATTTTATACGTTGGCAAATGAACTTTTGTTTTGTGTGGCAACACTCTGCATCATCTTTGTTGCTTCTTCAGGCCCGAAAACATATTCCTTTTTCTCATTTTCAAGCAATGTTTCTTATCAAACAATCTTCTTGAGCAATGAGTTCAATTCAAGCAATGTTTTTTTTATCAAATAATCGTAATGATTTCGGATGATTCTAGCTCATTTTCCACTTCGTTTTATGATTTTGACTGAATAATTCTGAAAAAAAAAATTTTTTGGATGATATTGAAATTCATTAAATATTTTGAATAAATATAAAATTGGCCAACCAGAATTGGAAGTTTAGGTGTCTTATTAATTTCAAGTAGGTATTAACAGGTACACTGTATGAATGAATTTGAAATTTGATTTTGAGCGTTGCGATTTTAAATTCAAATTGATTATGATGATTATAAATGCCTAATTCTTGTATAAACGTCGAGATCCAGCCCCATAACTTGAACCCGACCGTAGAAAGGAATTACGAGTACATATTGTAGACCGGGAGCAGTACAAATCGTTTGCTAATTCGGAAGTACAGAAAATGAATTGGGTAAGGAGGTTTGTTTTGGATGGTCGAGAAAAGAGAAACACTCCTTACATTTTTTTTTATTCACAAAATTGAGCACCTCGGAGGGGGGGCCAAATGCAGGGGTCCGGAGAAGCGTTTCTGGACTACACCACAAGTTTATTACAAGACACTAACAAAAATAAATGTCTAGGAATTGCAGATTAAGAAAAAACAGCAGGAGCCTCTCCGCCTTCAGTAAGAAGTTTTAAAAAAAGGAAAGTAAGGATGCGACTTACAGAGCAATGTGGTATATATACAAACTAACTCTAGGCGTCAACGAATGCAGCAGGATCCAAAGGCCTTACAGTATCCGGAAAATCTGATCTCTGTCCGGCGAGAGAGTAATAGGCAAGAATATGGGCTGGATGCTCCACCAAGACAGGATCACCTGCATGATTATTAGCACCGACTCGCCTGGAAGGAATGAGCTCAATATTCCAAAATGGGCGAGCCATGGCTAAAAGATCTCGCCCCGACGCAGATACTCCATAGCCTTGCACCCACAGATACCTGAGGGAAGTGAGCCGGGTGGCGGCAACGGCCAGAGCATACTCACTGAAGAAGGCGCAGCCCCTCATTTCCAGTTTCTGAAGGCTGGGGCAGCCCCTTGAAAATTCCAACAGCCCTGCATCCGACTCCCCCACGTACCCCAGCAGCATCCATCTCACATTTTGGCTGTATTGCCCTACGTATCCCAGGCCCACATCCGTCAATCCTCCAGGTCTCAGATACAGCGCAAATCTCCTAAGCTTGTCACACCCCATCAGCAAGGCCCTCACTCCGTTGTCCAGTGGCAAGTCCGTTATTCTCTCTTCCCTGTCCAACAGCACTAGTCTGAAATCGCACATGTTTTTCAGGTGTGCCCCAATTTGCTCCAGAGCTGCATTTGTGATATCTGATACATAAACTGCCAGATATTCTAGTTCTGGACATCCCTGCGACAGAGCAATTAATCCTCTCTGAGAAACAACCCCTTCTTCATCCTCCATTCCTTGATCATCATCGCCTCGTTCAATCCTCAGCCTTTTTAGCTTCTTGCAATACTGAGCAAGAACTTCTAATCCTCTGTCTCCGATTACATTCCTTGACTGTCCATCAGGGGAAAAAACTAGTTGAAATGATCTGTTGTCCCTCAATGATTTCATCCATTTCAATCATTATAACATCTTAAAACTTTTCAGCTTTCCTGTTGTCTATAATTAGGGAGCTTCGAATCAATATTTATGCAACCATGATTATTATTCTGGATTCCCAGGATACAGATGCATGCGTGTGTGTAAAAAATTTATCAATGGACGGGTGAAGGCAAATGTTGAAGTAAAGCAAGAGAGGTTAGAAGACAACAAAAACGAAGATTGTAACATTCATTGCAATGATCTGAAATAAGCAACTTCAATTGAGAAACATCTCTAGGAACTGACCTCAAGGATTTCCAAGTTTGGGCACCTTTGGATTAGCATACAATGATCTTCTGTATCCAGCATCGCATAGAGGAGATCCAACTTTTTGAGCAGGGATGCGAAGGGAAAAACAATCGGCATTTCATTCTTTCCTATATAGGTTAAACCCAATCGATTTAACTTTGCAGGTAATGATACAGTGGAGTACTTGTCCGGATGCTCATTGTAAGAACCTCCGCAAAATTCTTCTAGAGAAGTTGCGTGTCGAAAGAAGTTTATGAGATCCAAGATTTCACAATCACTGATTTTCACAGATGCTAAATTAGGGCAATTTTTAGCTATAAGTTCAAGGTCTTGAATCTTGACATTGGCAATATCTGTCAAGTAAAAATTTAGAGCCTCAAGAACTGCATTATTCGTCGCAAGCTGATGTAGCCATTCACCATCACGTTCAATAATTGTGCTCTCTTCCAAAAACAAAACTTTTAAAGCCCTATGCAATGGGAAAAACAAGTTTCAACAAGAGTCATGCTCATCCATAGCAGGCATAAAATCAGATAAGAATGGGCTCAGGCTTACAAACTGAAAACATTCTTATACACAACTAACAAAATAAGGTCAGAAGTTTATGTCCAAATGCAGTAAGATGTCATCTTAGTTGTGTCCGTGGTCATGGAAAGAGCCAAGGAAACTAAATGAGGCTATAGATGATAGCATATGAATTCAGTGACAATAGCAGTAACACATTGTCCCTAAGCTGTAGAACTTTACCATTTTCTCATACAAGATATACAAAATAAAGATGAATGATTTTCATTAAAAAGAAACAGCACACAAGCGAAACAATGTAAGCAGTAATTTTCAGAAAGAATATAAATTTTGCTGGGCTTGGAAGAAAACACAGCTAATAACACTAAAAACACAGCTGTTATCAACAAATGGTAACGAGAGAATTGGAAGAAAAAACATCAAGATGAATGAGGCAAAATAAAAGTTAGCAGTAACTGAAGGAATTAACCATTTACAAGCAAGACGAGAAAATCTTCAGAGATAATAAGTTGAATGTATCAATTAAACCAGTTTAAAGCAATCAATAGAGGTCATCCACAACGAAGATGTGAGAGATCAGATCCTATATTTAAAATTTTAAGAAATAAACAAGGGGTAACCAATTCACGTCATATGCTCAGAATTAGACTGCAGCAAGTTTCTATGAAGTATAGTTAGAAGATACTTAAATTTCAGAGCAAAAGGAATGAGATGAGCTTGAATCTTTCATGCAACATATAGTTAGAGATCCAAAAGTACAAAAAAAAAAAAAAATACATTGCCAGATGATCTCCTACGTCTCTTCTATAAGACTTTAACAAGGTTTTTACTCCACAAAGACAACCTAATTTTTCCCCCTGACCATGCATGGAAGATTTATTTAGTAAACAAAGCATTGCCTTGGTTTGTCCAGTGCATGAAAGAATTGATGTCCTTAACAATAATAGCTTCCATAATAATGTCCCAGACAAATAAGCCAAAATGAGCCAATTAAGATTCAGTGTAAGTTTCAGATAAACCTACTTTGCTGACAAATTATCGTAGATCAGATGATAACTGGTGCAAACAGAAAGTAAAACTAAATTAGAAAATGCATTGTCCTCAACAACAGATGATTTGGCAGCAACGGCTTATTCCTGGGGAATGTAGGCTTCCAACCACACAATTCAAACCGCAACATAATAGCAACAAAAAAGGTTTGCAAAGCAAACAAGAACACCTGGCATTGCTCACAACAGCCTCTAAATGTATTTCACGATATTTGGAACCAAGAGACAGGTTGTGAAAATGCAGTCCAACTGCATGAAAATCATATTACAGAATCAAAGATATCAACGAAAGGATATCCATTCAGAGAGAAAAAGTACTCGAACTCTCAAACTACTGCAATCACGAGTGAGATTTTGATACATGCTCAACCGGATATGCACCAACTTCTTCCTCCTCTAACTGTAGAACCAGGTAAGTTACCTAGCTCACAGGTTAATTTATATTAAGCACAAAAGTCACAAACTCATCTAGATGGGCAAGGCAACCAATCATGATTTTATAGTTGAACTTGAAAGTTGGAATTGATTAACTTCAATTAACTCACTAAATTTTAGCAAATGAGAAAGAAAATCCTATAAATTTCAATTATAAGCCTCCAAAGTCCGAACCATATGAAAACGACTAGTCAAAATTACCTGCAAGACCGGCCAATATGGTAAAGGCCATCCGTGGAAAACCCAGAACACTTGTCGAGTTTGAGAGCTTGCAGGACATGTCCCCGAGATCGAGCGAGAAACTCAAGATCCGAGTCCTTCACAATCATGCGCCGAAAGTGGAGGGACTTCAAGCAATCGAAATATTCAGCAATCTCCCTCACCCAAGGCGTCACGTAGCCTCCCCAATCCTCCGGTATCAAATTGAACATCGCCGCTCTCGGCTTCCCTTTCAGCTTCAGAGACTCCAGGTGCGGAAATCTCCGCCGGAGCCGGTCCGGGGTTGTCGTGTAGCACAGAGCAATTGTAACGTGCTTCCGCGTCAACGAATCAAGCTCGTACCATCGCCGGCAAACTTGAGAAACCGCATCCCGGTCTTTGGGGTCGTGAATATAAGGCATAACACAGTCGAGCACTACATCGGAAAATCGAGCACACATTCTGCTCTCGTTTCGGCCCCCCTTATCCATAGAAAGATTTGTAATTGTACAAAAGAATGAAGAAAATGCTTGGAAGGGCCAAAAATTTCACACCCAGAGCTGAAGAAGTGGATTTATGGATTGAATTAAAAGAAACAATTCAAAGATCTAAACCTGAGGATGAAGATCGGTTCCGAAGCTTCAAAATTCCCTGTCACAAGTAGCTCTAGGAAAAAACTAAAATGAAAGATCACGTACAAACCAGAATAGACGCAAGTAGTTCAGTATATCGAAAAGCAACAGAACCGGACCATCGCACTTTCAACCAAGAACAGCACACCAACCATAGCGCCGCAAATTCGAAATACGTGGAAGCCGCAAAAGGGTTCTGGCAGGAAAGAGGACAGAGAAGAAAGTTGAGCTTAATTAACGAGGAAGTTCAGGAGTATCACGCAGCGAGTTTTGCACGGAAGACGAGCCAATCGGATCGGGAATGAATCGCAGACCCGGCCAATAGCAGAGGGAGGGAGCAGCGCGTTACTGCTGCAAAAGTTGAAGCCGAACGCATCGTGGGAAGAGGCCAATTGACGGTTAAGATTGAAGGAACCAGGGAGAATCGTACGGAAGAGTGAGAACAGTTTGAGAGAAAGGATTAGACCGGACCATGACGGGGTATATGAATCACAAATAAATAAGAGAGGGGCAGAGGTTTGACCGTTTTGGTGAGCAACAAAAGATGAAAAAGCCTAAGCAAAGCCGAAGGTGGACAAAAGATGATTGATGGTGGAGCGAGCCCAGGACAAAGGGTCCACATTAGGTGCTGATCACGAGCACCTAAGTTCTCAACGGTTTGGCTGTGACGATGAGATTCTAATCGTTTAAATTTAATCTGAATAATTTAAATTTATTTTTTTTATTTTTAATTAATAAATTTATTTTTATAAGTAGCGATAATTATAAGATTATTTTTATTTTTAATTATATATATATTAAAATAAAAAATATTTAAAATATAAAAGTTAAATTTAAACTATCTAAAATTAATCTAACAATGAGATAAATGATGAGCACATTTTTTCTCATCAAATGATGAGCATGAAATGAGCTCCCCCGGACAAAGACACAAAACTCGCCCCCTGCTTTACCAATAATCAATCTAATGAATCTATCAGTATTGTTTGGTTGGTCAAAGGTTTTCTGGTCAAGATAAAAATCTATCAATAATTTTTTTAATTTTTTATTATAATATGATGATGATTTGATCCCGACTCGTTTGAGCTATAATTTTGAAATGTAAGACAGGTGAGTGCGGTTTATTTATTATTAATTTTATTTATTTATGTGATTGTCGACTTGCTTTTTCTCTTGAATGAATTGATCTAGTTTCTTAAAATTCAAACAATTTTGAAAAATTAATTCGATGTGAGAATCGAATCTCTTGATAATAGAAATGACAAGCGTTCTAAATTTTTAGGACGCAAGTTTGCTGGAATATTTCTGTCTGCGGGTATATACTATACTGATGGCGAACACAACCGGAAGCCTTTTGTATAGCTGTGTGTGTTTATCACGTCGTCTTAGCTATGAAGCAAGGCACACGTTTCAAAGTCTCTGTCTATCTTGTTAGTATATGCTTCTTAGCGGAATAAATTTTAGAGTTTGTTATAAATATCATGTTGATGTTGACTGCCATTCCAATATTGGAATTTAGCACCTCCGAAGCTATACTTGTTTTTAGTGTATCAAAAAACAAAGCCATACTTATCTATAGTGAATTATTCTACAATACAAACATAAATGATTGGTGTTGCCAGTAAACTAGAAGTCTGAATTACATTATCAAGTTCTATCCATATTTAGCGTGTTTGTTGTGGCGATTTGCCTTACAATCGGACTTCAACAGTGTTGCAATTGGGCTTCAACAGTATTTTGATCTTTTGAGATGTTTGGTTGAGCGATGAGCTTAAAGCTGGAAAAAGTCATAAGTTGGAAAAAGTCATAAGTCTCAAAATGAAGCTTATTGGAGCTTATGTGCCTGTATGTGTATAAAAAAATATTGATAGGAGTATTTTCATATTTTTGGGGATCAATGAGGTACTCAAAATCACTTTTAATCACAAAACTTCTTTTATAAAAAATGTTCTAAATAATTTTCTCTTTCTTTAGATAGTAATCTTCTGCTAATTAGAGAATACTTTAGAATAAGAGTTTAGGCAAATTTTGAGTTTTGTTAATATATGACTGTAGAAATATAGAGAATAATTAATAATTAATTCTAATCAGTTTAGATTTATTATTTAGTTGTTTTATGATTTTATAATCAATTTTTTTTATAAAATGTCATAAATTAATTTCTATATAGTGTTTTTACCCATTAAATTTAGTTTAAATAATTTATTTGGATTATTGGAGGTATTATTGAGGTTTTAATCGATTTATTTTGTTAGATTTTGAGTTATGTGAAAATATGAGTTAGAATTTAATATTTAAATTAGAGTTTGATATAATTTATAAAATTTAAGCTTGAGGTGCACAATAGAAAAGACTTTTGGAGTGTATCAATTTAAATTAGAGTTTGATATAATTTTATTTAAAATTGTACCATTGGCAAATTTTCAAATTTAATTTTTGAGAAAATTGTGAAAAAATCCCTTCGTGTGTAGATATCTTCCCAGGTCTCATTTGGCAATTAAGTTGCCAATGAGTTCTTTTGCCACAATTAGTCCTTCATTTTTTTATTTTTCATAATTTTTTCAATTTTTTTCTCTTAATTAATACAAAAATCATTTATGCAAAAGTCAAACCAAACATCATTCACTTTTACATAAGTTACTTTAAGTTACTTATCCAATCGCTTATCCAAACACTTATCATTTTACCCAATCTAACTTTTTTCCAATCTTAAGATTCCATAAGTTTAAGTAAAAATAAGTTACTTATCCAATCGCCAAAACAAACACACCTATTACTAGCTTATTACTACTATTATACTCCGTTCGCCCCTTTTTATAAGAAATGTTTAATTGAATTTCGCAGTTTGAAATATTAGTTAAGAAGCATAAATATGTCAAAATTGTAAACCTTTTTGACTAAACTACCCTTATTTATGATGATAGAGGAAACAAGAGAGAATAAATAAGTTATTATAATAAGAAGGATGATGGAAGGGAGAGAATAAGAAAATAAATATGATAGAAAAAAGTAATTAACGGGTCTTTTGGGGATATAAAAATTTATTATATTGATATTAAATAGGGGTAATTAAAGAAGGACAACATAGGAAAATAAGAAATAAAAATGTAAGACATTTTCTAAATATTTCTTTTAAAAGGAAACAAGGTATATGCAGGAGTTGTTTCTTATAAAAGAAGAAGGGAGGGAGTAGTTTATTACCATTACTACGTGAGTGTTTAGAATAGTTTATTTTTGGAAAATAAGCACTTATTACGTAAATTGAGATAAAACTTTTTTCATATACTTATCTCGTATACCGTGAATCACGATTATAAACATTTATTGTCTAAAAATAAGTTAGAGTGAAAATTTGAGTTATATAAACATTTACTGTATGGGTTTCCTACCAACTAAAACAGGCAGTTAGAGTGATAATTTGAGTTATATTTCAAATAAACAAAAGGGAATTTAAATAGTCTCCTCGTCACTTTTATCTGTTTTTATTCTTCATCCATCCGTACCATTGAAAGAAAAAAGAATGAACGGTTTTAATTTAATATTGTATAAAATTATAACTTGTTAAATTTTTAATAGTTTAAATTTATTTTTAATGGCACCGAAGTTTATTTTATTTGACTTCCAAAGCAAAGGTCCTTATGAAGTTAGTGTGATGCCACTTTTTTCAAAGTATATATATTGAAACTATATCTTTCATTTTTTTTAATATTATTGTATTTGCTATCTACAACTCATCCTGAGTCATCCTATGACAAGAGTAGGTAATAAAATTGCTTCCACATCAGCTATACACTATTAAGGAAATATTCTATCATTATTAGAATTATTTTATCATTATTATTAAAGCAATTAGCATAATTAGCGGAATTGATTGACTGTTAGGATCCCTCATTTAGGAGCAATTAATATTTAGGCTCCTCACTTTTGTATATATAGTACCTTCCTGTGAATAGAAAACATACAATTCTTTTAGTATTCAATCACTTTCGTTACATGGTATCAGAGACTGGTTATAGGGTTTTCTGAATTTTTTTTCCGACTCACTATTCATTGGGGGGCACTGTAGCACTGTTGCTCGGCCCTATTCGGCACTATGGCGGCTGTGGATCACTGTTCATCGGCATTGTCCAGTACTGCGACAGCATTGTAGATCGGTACTATTTTGAGCTATTCATCGGTACTGTTTGCACGGTTCATCGGCACTGCTTGGTACTGTTCCAAAACACTGTTTGGTACTGTTCAGCGACACTGTTTGGCACTGTTCCGAGACACTGTAGCGAGCACTGTTTGGCACTATTTTGGGTGCTGTTTGGGGCTATTTTCGCACTATTCAGGTACTATTCATAGTATCTTATTTAGTGTTCAATTTTGTGCCCAAATTTGGGGATTTTCTCATTGGATTAGACTTCTTTATTATTGTTATTCGCCTCTATATTCTATGGCTGACTCTAAGACTCCTGAAATGTTACCCATGTTGGCTAAGATTACTTTCTCACAATTGAACTGGACTAATTATAGTTATTGGAGCACCACTGTTAAAATCTATACTATGGGTATTGAGAAGGAAGAACATTTAACTGATGAGCCCCCTAGTGACAAAGAGAAACTGGTTGCTTGGAAAAGGGCTGATGCTAGAATCTTATTTCAAATTAGAAATTCTATTGAACCCCGGATCTTGTCGTCAGTGAGTCATTGTACTACTATTAAGGAAATCATGAGTTATCTGGAATTTATGTTCTCTGGTAAAGGGAGCCTCACTCATGTTCACAAAGTTTGTACAGGTTTTTATCGCTCTAAACAACAGGGTCGTCCATTGAATGACTTCTTTTTGGACTATACGTGGTTGTATGAGGAAATGAAAGTCCTCATGTCTCCACAAGCAGATCTTGCAACTCGTATTAAGAATCTAGAAGTACAAGTCATCATCAGTTTTCTCGAAGCCCTTGATCCCTCTTATGAGATCATTCGCTCTCAGATTCTGTCTAGCCAAGAACTCCCATCTCTTGACGATGTATTTGCTCGTGTTCTTCCTGCTGATGTTATGACCCGTCCGTCTGTGGATCCAAATCAAGTGCTTTAGCAGGTCAGGGTCCCTTTGACCTCAAGAATTATGGATCCAAACAAAGTTCCAGTACTCCGTACATGAGTTCTAGCAGTATTATCTGTAATTATTGCAAGGAACCTAGCCATATCAAGGAAATTTGTCAAAAATTACAAAATAAACAGCAGCGTGATCAGCAGCGTGGCTTTGCTCATGTTGTCCAGACTTCTGATCAACCTGCACCTGGTTCGCCCTCTGCCACGGCCTTATCCACAAGTACTCTGCCCTCTGGTCTCGCTACCACTTCCTCAAAGTGGGTCGTTGATTCTGGTGTTGCATATCATATGACAGGTAACCATCACTTATTTTCATCGTATGTCCCTTATGTTAACCCATCTTTCATCTACGTTGCCAATGGTTCCCCCGTCCGTGTCGTTGGATTAGGCATTATTAACCCCACTCTCTCCATTACGTTATCCTTTGTCCTTAATATTCCTGATCTCATATTTAATCTTCTGTCTCCCAGTAAACTAACTCATCATTTGAATTGCTTCATTTCACTGTACCCTGACCATTGTTTGATCCAGGATCTGTCGACGAAGCGTATTATTGGTAGAGGCTATGAATCTGGTGGGCATTACATTCTGGATGATCAGGTGCCGGTTTCGTTGTCTGCTTTGGTGGATCATCTCCCTTTGAAGTTCATTGTCATCTCGGTCATGTGTCAATTTCGTCTCTAAAGAGGTTATATCCTCAGTTTTTTTCTGTGTCTGCTTTGAATTGCGAGTCGTGTCAGTTCGCCAAACACCATCGTGTTCATTTGGCACCTCGAGTCAATAAACGGGTTGCGTCCCCCTTTGAGTTAGTACATTCTGATGTTTGGGGTCCTTGTTCAGTTTTATCTCAGACTGGTTATCGTTATTTTGTCATTTTTGGTGATGATTTTTCCCGAACAACTTGGCTTTATTTAATGAAACAACGCTCTAAATTTTTACTCATTTTCAAAACTTCTGTGCTGAAATTCAAACTCAGTTCAATACTCCTGTCAAAATCCTTCGAAGTGATAATGCGAAAGAATATTTTTCTGCCCCTTTTACTAATTACATGCATAGTCATGGTATTCTTCACCAATCTTTATGTGTGATACCCCTGCTCAAAATGGGGTTGTCGAAAGAAAAAATCGCCATCTTTTAGAAACTGCTCGCGTTCTTATGTTTCATTCTTATGTTCCTACACCGTTTTGGGCTGATGTCGTATCTACTGCATGTTTTCTTATCAATCGCATGCCTTCGACTGTTCTTAGTAGTGACATTCCCTATTCTGTTTTGTTCCCCACCACTACGCTCTTCCCTGTTGATCCGAAAATCTTTGGTTACGTTTGTTTTGTTCAGGATGTTCGTCCAAGTGTTAGTAAACTCGATCTCATGTCTTTAAAGTATGTATTCCTTGGTTATTCTAGTGTCCAGAAAGGTTATCGTTGTTACTCTCCTGATCTTTGTCGTTATCTTGTGTCCACTAATGTCACCTTCCATGAGTCCTCTTCTTTCTTCCCATCTTTAGACTTTTCTGCGTCTCCTTCGATCATTGATACGGTGGATGATTTCTTGGTTTATCATGTCCTACCGGTTCAGGCTGCTGTTCTGGTTCCTACTATCATCACTGAGACTGATCCAGCCAATTCTGCGCCTCTGTCAGTAGATGATTCGCTGTCGGATTCTGTTCATGTGACCCCAGACCCTCCAGATCCTGCCCCTGATATAGGTGTACTTGATTCTACCATTGACCCGTCCAATGACCTCCATATTGCCCTCAGAAAAGGTATCCGTTACCATTGTCCTCCTAAACGCTATGTTGACTGCATGTATCCTATATCAAACTTTGTGTCTTACCAACACTTGTCTCTTGTTTCCTCTTCCCTTGTGGCCACCCTTGGGTCCATCACCACCCCTACCACCCTTCACCAAGCCTTAGCCCATCTTGCTTGGCGTGCTGCAATGAAAGAAGAAATGATGGCCCTTGACAAGGCTGGTACCTGGACTCTTGTTGATCTGTCTTCTAGGAAGAAGGTCATTGGGTATAAATGGGTATTTGTGGTTAAGACTAAGGCTGATGGTTCCTTGGACAGGCTAAAAGCTCGGCTTGTTGCTAAAGGGTATGCTCAAACGTATGGCATTTACTACTCTGAGACTTTTTCCCCGGTCGCTAAGCTCACTTCTGTCCGTCTTCTTGTTTCTCTTGCTGCCATCTATCATTGGGATTTACATCAGTTGGATGTTAAGAATGCCTTTTTGAATGGTGACCTTCTTGAGGAAGTTTATATGGAGCAACCTCTTGGTTTTGTTGCTCAGGGGGAGTGTGGAAAGTGTGCTATCTCAGAAAGTCATTGTATGGTCTAAAACAGAGTCCACGTGCCTGGTTTGATAGATTTTGTAACGTGGTTCAGAAGTTCGGATTGAGTCAAAGCAAAAGTGATCATTCTGTATTTTATCAGAAGGCCAATGCAGGTATGATTCTTCTGGTTGTATATGTTGACGACATTGTGATTACATGGAGCAACACTTCTGGAATTTCCAAGCTTAAAGTCTTTCTCAACCTCCAGAAGAAAGACTTAGGACCATTGAATTACTTTCTAGCTATTGAAGTTATGAGAAACAAGAAAGGCATTCTGTTGACTCAGAGAAAGTATGTTCTCGATCTCTTAACGAAAACTAGGAAACTTGGAGCTGTACCAAGTAGCCTTCCCATGATTCCAAATCCATACCTGGATTTGAATGTTAGTATGTTTGATGAACTTTCTGATGACTTAAAAAGGAAGATTGATCCAGAGAAACTGAAGCTATTTACATATCTTGAAAGATATAGAAGATTGGTTAGAAAGCTGAATTATCTAACAGTAACTCGTCCTAATATAACCTTCTCGGTTAGTGTACTTAGTCAATTCATGACATCTCTGAAATGGCATAGTAGGAAGCCTTAGAACATATCTTACACTATCTGAAAGGCTCCCCAAGTCGAGGCATTCTCTATTCAGATTTTGGACACACTAAAGTTGAGTGTTTTTGTGATGTGGATCATGCAGGATCTAAGGCCACGGGACGATCTACTACGGGTTACTGTGTGTTTGTTGGTGGCAACCTGATATCTTAGAGGAGTAAGAAATAAGGGGTTGCATCTAAATCAAGCGCAGAGGCAGAATACAGAGCTATGTCACAATCCGTACAAGTAGTATGGATACTACAACTCATGAAGGAAATTGGCATTATTACGACATTACCTGCGAAGCTTTGGTGTGACAATAAAGCAGCGCTTCATATAGCATCGAATTCTGTGTTCCATGAGCGACAAAGCACATTGAGATCGACTGTCACTTCATTCGGGACAAGATCAAAGAAAATGTTGTATCTACAAGACATGTGCGATCGGACGACCAGCTAGCAGACCTTCTGACAAAAGCATTGACTGGGATACGGGTTGAGTATCTTTGTAACAAGTTGGCATGATTAACATATATGCTCCAACTTGAGGGGGAGTGTTATGGAAATATTCTATCATTATTAAAATTATTCTATCATTATTATTAGATCAATTAGCATAATTAGCGGGATTGATTGACTGTTACGATCCCCTCATTTAGGAGCAATTAATGTTTAGGCTCCTCACTTTTGTATATATAGTACCTTAATGTGAATAGAAAACATACAATTCTTTTAGTATTTAGTCACTTTCGTTACATACACTTAAAGCAAAGAAAGAAGGGACTCGGAGATTCACAAGGAGATTCAAACTACCAGAGAATGCCAAAATGGATCAGGTGAAGGCTTCCATGGTGAATGTTGTTCACATTATCAATATTCCAAAAGAAGAGGGTGAGAAGCCCGACGTGAAGATTATTCACATTTCTGGTTAGAAATAATGAATGTATTTTGTTGTTTTTTGTGTTGGTCGTCAGCGTGATATTTATCTCAATATAAAAGGATAAAAGTCTGTTTAATACGTTGTTTTTCTTTCTAGTAATTATAACTTTTGGAATAGTGACAGTAAGAACACCACTCACCATAGAAGCCTTCACCTATCTATTTTGGCATTCTCCTGTGGTTTGAATCTCCGAATCCCTTCTTTCTTTGCTTACGTGTATAGTTGATGTGGAAGCAATTTTATTGCCCACTATTGATTGCCATGGAGGATGACTCAAGATGAATTGTAGATAGGAAGGATAATAATATAAAAAAGTTAAGGGACTTTGTCATTAGTCATAAGTGAATTAAAAATTGAAGGATCAAAAAATTAATTTTTTCTTTATTTTATATAAATATATATACACACACGTAGATATTAAAAGAGCTTTCTCTTTTGTACACTCAAACAACGGAGCTTTTTTGTACTCTTGCATGCCTTCTTATTTTTATTTTTTTCAGTTATTCAATCCCTCTATAAATTTGGTGACCCGCATGGCAAACATTATCCCGCGGAAAAATATAAAGATACACCCACATATATAGTATAGGCGAATGTAGGGGATGGAATTAATGCTCCTTTGCATGATGACGTAATTAATTACTACATTGCAACACATTCAACTTACATGAATCTCATTGATGAGACAAATTTTTAACCAAACGACATAAATTAAGAAAAATAGTTAAAATTAGATGATGCAGCTGTGTTTTTAATTAATTAAAAATAGGAGAGGGGGCTCTGTTTTTGTGGGCGAGAGGACAAGAATCATGCATCCAATAAAACAGTGAGGATGAAGTGGTGCCTCAAGTTTAGGCATGAGGTTGAGCTATACATATGTGTGTGGACGTCCGTCTGGGATAATGCTGGCAACCCTAATTGGTGGGCAGAGCAGGAAGTAGAAGTAGCAGTTGGTGTTTGTGCCCTTTGAAATTCCGGTCACCAACCCTCTCTTTTGCTATAACCAATGTCGCTTCATCCACCGTTTCATTTTATCTGTTTACTTATATATTACGCCTGCTTTGACTAGTTTGGGGGTGGGGACGGTTTCTAGAAGCAGAACAAAAGTGGAGGGCATCAACATTTCTCCATTTTGAACATCATGAAGCTGTTAATTGTCAACCCATTATATACGCACAAATGAGTAGAATTGGAAACTGGATGGTTTGGAGTTGCATATTTAAGCTTGGCATGCAGAAAATATATATATTTGGATGAGTACGTAGAGACTTTAATTAATTTGCATCAAAACCATGATAGTTTTGAGAGTCACAGTCCAGTTGGGGGCCCAAACTCATTAAAGGCTTCTAGAGACCCTTGATGGCGATCACGCACGCACGCACGCACCCCTCCCCTCCCAACCTCATCCCTACAAAAGTTACGTCTTAAAAATATCCACTTCAACAACGTAACTCTCTCCCATCATATCATGTCATATCATAAGCTGATAAGCTATATATATATATATATATATATATGAAAAGAGGTAAAAGGAGGCGGCTAAGGGTTAACTAAGTTGATTCATTAGTTGATAGGGTTCTCCATCCATCTCAAACCAGTGGATGGCACTTGTTTGCCCGCTTTCATATCTCATCCTCCACAATATCAACTCCAGGCATCCTCTAGCTTTCTGCTGCAATCGTTTCCTGGATTCCATTTTATTCTGTCTTCTTTCTCACCCCTTTCTCCAATATAATGATACTTCCATGCATCAGAGCATAACAATAAAATAAATAATCCCACTATCTATCTATCTAAAATCTTCCACTTCTTCTTGTCCACGAATCATTCACTTTAGTTTTCATTATTCCTTCTATCCTTAAATACAGAGTTCATGTCCATGTCCCTAAACAAGTTGAATCGATTCCAAACCCAATAGGGGTTATTGTGGGCTGCCTTTCCTTAATTTTCGTACACTAACAGCGGCTACATCGGATAACACGGTGCCCAATCATAAATTACTGTTTACTTTCGACAGGCATGGAAAGGATTCATAAGCGCTGTTATATACTCTCCTCATAAAGCTATTTAATTAAAATCAATTTAATAATATCCATTAGCAATTTTACGGACAATAAATTATATATTTATCATATTATCATTTTATAATTATTATTTTATTAACCAGCATTTACACATTAATCTAAATCAATATAAAATATACAAAACCAAAAGCATTCATTTATCATCACCCAAAGCAAAAACGTGTCAACCCTCTCCCATCGCAACACAGGCGCTGAAAACGCGTCAACCTCTTGCTTAATCACATTTTTCCCGAAATAATTTAGCGCGTCCGGTCTCAGGAGAAAAGAACTAAGTGTTTGACATCACTTATTTTTAGGAAATAAGTACTTATTACATAAATTGAGATAAAATTCTTCTCATATACTTACCTCATATACTGTGAATCACGAATTATAAACACTTATTACCCAAAAATAAGTTATCTCAAACTATCTCTATTACCACTATCCTCATTGTTCAGAAATAATCACATCCTCGTTATCCGCCATGTTCTGTCAGATGGCCATCACTCCGACGCTTTATCCTCTCTCCCCTGAAGAAATCCTTAGGTGGGCCCTCTTTTAAAGAACCAGATCTTGACTTCCACGAGCGCATAGCCCAATTCCAATTTCTAAATGTAAATTATTAATTATATCACGTTACAAGATTCTAATGTTGAGCAAACGCTCCACGATAACCCAACGCAAGCCTCCAATTTCATGAGAGAAGTAAGAAGCTGAGCGAACTATTGAGTAGAAATAAGATATAAAATGGGAAAGTTTCATGTTTGCTCAGCTTATTTCTCTCATGGAAGTGGAAGATTCTTGTATCTACAAAATGTGAACATGGTTCTAGATTCTGGTGCGCAGCAGCAGCAGGGAAGACCAAATATTGTGGAGTTAAATATGATTTTAACTTAATGGCAGAGATGGCGGAGTTTCATATGATGCCAAATTTATGCTCTCAATACTACACGCTCTGAATTTGAGGATCTGGGTACTCTCACTGAGATGAATTCAAATGATTTGCATTTTCATGCCATCAAGAGAGATTCAGAGGATACTCTTGAGCCAAACGGGACCTTAGCGATAGAATATAGATTCAGAGGCGCTGGAGTTAAATGTGATTCCAACTCCACTGTGGCCATTGATTGTTTAGATTTTGCTTCGCTCACCAAATCTGAGTTCGGGGGCGCATCCATCCCCACTCTGTTCTCGTATGATCAAATATGCGAGACAGAGGAGACGCAAGTTTCATCTTCCTCTGTTCTGTACGACCAGTGATGGTAACTGTGTGTTCTAATGCCGGTGAAAAGCTTAATTCCCTTCCATTCTGAATATTAGAAATGAATAAAACTATAAAGTCCAATGAACAATGTTTATAACCATGCCCATCCATATGTTCTCTCCAGCAAAGAGCGACTAAAAACCCAATTCTGGGTCCCCATATCGATCACTTGCCCTTCTTAGGTTCTTTCATATACTGATCTATCAACGCCTCAACATCCTTCCAGAAAAGGCCCCCCACCAAATTTCCATCCTTGGCGAACCTGCGATCCAAACAGAGTCATACTATTTATTCTCTGATTTGCCAAAGGGAATGTGTGTTTCAAAAGCAAATATTTGGGGGAGGAGAGGGAGGGAGGGAGAGAAATACCATCGGGTCACACTTTTGGTAAAATGTACTGGTTCATTTGCAGAAATTGATTTCGGGTCTGCACTTGCTATGGTAAGCGTGTATGCGTCAGAAAATCTAGGCAGTTTGGAAGAGACTACCAATCCCGTACTGGTGAAAGATGCCTGAACAAAGAATTGCAACTAGAAAAAATCAAATTGAGAGATGATGAAATCACTCTAATATACAAAAGCATGTCCTAAAGAAGCAACTTGAAACATCTCAAGGCCCATACAAATGCATATCCAATCACGACTAACCCACATGAAGCATCAGCCGGACTTTCCAGAAAAAAAGATGGCCAATGTCTCTCTCAGACACACAAAGGTACAATTCTTCTTCTGTTCTTTCTATAAATTGAAAATAAATTCAAATTACATGGATGAAACACCAATCTAGTTGATAACACAGCATGAAGAGCTATAGAACTTCAAGAATTTTTTTTTTTCATTTGATTTGTAGCTTCTAATCTTCATTCAATGAAGGATAAAAAAATAACCACATATTATAACACTGCCCTGTGAACTTTACGCAGAAGAGCGAGTGGTATTAACCACTGGTGTTTCTAAGTGGTTATCATATTGTGTCTAAGTTCTAACACTACTAAATATTTATATGTACCTAACTAAAGGGAGTCAGAGGTTGTTTCAACTTGAACCAATTAATGGAAAATAATAAATCAGAAGCATGAAAGACAAAAAAGGCAGCTACTCCTCATACATATATGAGACTATGGGATTCTAGAGTACAAAGGATTTTTAAGTTAAAAGAAACTCACAACAGGAGGATATGTGAACAGAATGGCATTCTTCTCCTTTGTGTATATAATCAACTGCAGCAACCCGTTGAATACTATATACTTTCCAGAGTTAAGGATCAAACGTAATTGAAGCAATGTCAGTAAAATTTACAAATCAGATGATTGAGAATAATTTAAGGATTTAAGAAATAATGAGAAAGAACAAAAATTACGAACAGGAACTTCTCTTAACCTATGCATAAAGTTGTCTAGCCATGAGATGAGGCCGCCTTAACATATACATAATTGCGTGTTTCGAGGCCTCAAAATTCTAAGATTAAATACCTTAGACCACATTGTGGGTTTAACCAGAAATGAGAAAACAAAAAGCTGCGATCCCATTTTCATTTTTACCAAGCAGCACAACCAATAACCAATATGACAGAGAGTCTAGGTAACTTTAAATTTGATTAGCTCTTGCATTAATTTCAGATGGTTCAAATGCCATCCCAAAGTGTTCCACTTTTCCAAATCTCATTTCTTAGGTATAAATAAACCAAAGTGCCCATTTTTAACCAAATATTCTTAGTTTACTACAGTCTACTCAATCACATGTTTTTTCCTCATCCTTCCAGCGTTTTCATAAACCAAAAAGTTGGCACGCGCGCGCCTGGAAAAGGATATAACACAATGCAGGCGACGAGGAAATCCCTGTTCTCAGGAAACTTCTTTTTGTAAAACTGGGCGAACAGAGCAATGACAATAATGATCGTCCCAATGAACAGCCTGACGTTGCTCAATCTCACATCTTCAACAAATCCACGACTAGTCACTACCTATACAAGAATAAAATACAACCCATAAAGATCAAGTAATCTACCAACCATACAATTAAATTAAACATAAAACGAAAACTTCGTTTAAGCACGATGAGATCTGGAACGGACTAAAAGATAGGTATGGAAGCAGGGTTAGGGTTGAACGGACCTCAGAGACCGACTCGTCGAGGATGTGTTTGATGGAGTGATGATCTAAGAGGTTAGCTTTCTTCGGACCTTTGGACGCCATTTTTGGAACTCTTGTCTGAGCGAAGCGGCTCAGCGTAGTAAGTTGTAACTTCAATTGGGAATTTGCGATTGCAAGCTCGGAGTCGGCCCTGCCGCCCTGCTACTGGGAGGCGTCTTGGTGCGTAATGCACATTAGTCCCATACGCACTTTCCTACTTCCCCTAACTAGTCATTAGGAATTTATGTCTTGAAATTTTCCAGCTATGACTCTGTGAGTGCAAAATCTGTAACAATTGTTTTTACAAACTAATATGATTATATTTATATATGTATAAATTCATTCTTGTTATTTAACATATTATAATAATATTGTTATAATTTTTTAAATTTCTTTCTTTTTCTTTGTCGGGTATAATTTTTTTTGGTCAAATTTGTGAGGTATAATTTACTATTACATTTTAACTATTGAAAGTAAATCCAATAATTATGAAGGAGATAGTAAATGAAGATGAAATGGAAACATTCTTTTTCCTCTAAGATATAAAAGAATTAGTATGTATTGGAGACGGTTAATCACAGTAATGTGAGAATAATGTTGACTCAAAATTGAAAAAAACAATCTCAATTAACTGTAAAACACAGACTTAGATAACATAAATGAAACTTATTCTTGCAATCTATTCTGAAAGCCAAGAGAGTGAGGCTTTTATCCTCTCAGCTCTCATCTTCACGCACACAAATTAAATGTACATAAAATATACATAATCGAATATTTTGTGTGAATCTAGACAAGGAAAAAAAAAAATTACAACATAAAATAAAACCAAAAAAAAGGAAAATGACATATAGGTCCTAAAGATCAAACAAAACAACAAAAAAGTCCCTTTGAAAAGTCAAATATTAGAAAAGTTTCTTTCTGTAATTATTTTCCAAAGCCAAATAACAGAGTTACCTTTAGTTCATCAGTCATTTTACAGTTGAAAACTTCATCAGTCATTTTCGCAATATGTTTTTATGCAAATGGTTTAGTTTTAAGTTTGTCAAGTCCTTACGTTCACAACTGTCATTGCTTGTTATAACAACTGCTTGAGTGATTTTTACACATTCTTTTTGTTATCTAAATGAAATGACATTTTCCAAAACTCCAAATATGACAACTGCATATGCCTTGTTTAACAACTGGTTATGTTTGTGTTTACAATATGTTTAGTATTTCTTACCATATATTTTTCAGGTCATAATGAAACTACCTTCTTTTACAACTGTTCGCCATTGCAAATTGCTTAGTCTACAACTCGTTAAATATGCTTTCATAATATGTTGAGTCATTTTAACAACTTATTTCTCATATCTGAATGAAACTACCTTTTTACATATCAAGTTCAGCACTAAAAATTTCTCAGTTTACAACTGGTTAAGCGTGTTTTTACAACATATTGAGTTATTTTTACAATTTATTTCTCACATGTGAATGAAATTACCTTTGTTCACATCTTCAAATTTAACACTGCAAGTTACTCAATTTACAACTTCTAACGCATGTTTTTACAATATATTGAGTCATTTTTACTACTTATTTCTCGTGTGTGAATGAAATTGCATTTGTTCACATCTCCAAATTTAACATTGCAAGTTGCTCAATTTACAACTTCTAACATGTGTTTTTACAACATATTGAGTCATTTTTACAACTTATTTTTTGTGTGTGAATGAAATTACTTTTGTTCACATCTTCAGGTTTAATACTACAAGTTGCTCAGTTTACAACTTCTAACGCGTGTTTTTACAAAATAGAGTCATTTTTACAACTTATTTCTTGTGTGTGAATGAAATTACCTTTGTTCACATCTCCAAGTTTAACACTATAAGTTGCTCAATTTACAACTTCTAACGCATGTTTTTACAACATATTGAGTCATTTTTACAACTTATTTCTCGTGTGTGAATAAAATTACTTTTGTTCACATCTCCAAATTTAACACTGCAAGTTGCTTAATTTACAACTTCTAACGTGTTTTTACAACATATTGAGTCATTTTTACAACTTATTTTTTGTGTGTGAATGAAATTACTTTTGTTCACATCTTCAGGTTTAACACTACAAGTTGCTCAGTTTACAACTTCTAACGCATGTTTTTACAACATATTGAGTCATTTTTACAACTTATTTCTCGTGTGTGAATGGAATTACCTTTGTTCACATCTCCAAGTTTAACACTATAAGTTGCTCAATTTACAACTTCTAACACATGTTTTTACAACATATTGAGTTATTTTTACAACTTATTTCTCTTGTGTGAATGAAATTACTTTTGTTTACATCTCCAAGTTTAACACTACAAGTTGCTCAGTTTACAACTTCTAACGCATGTTTTTACAATATATTGAGTCATTTTTACAACTTATTTCTCGTGTGTGAATGAAATTACCTTTGTTCACATCTCCAAGTTTAACACAGCAAATTTACAACTTTTAACGCGTGTTTTTACAACATCTTGAGTCATTTTTACAACTGTTTTTTTATGCTTGATTGAAATGACAAGTTTCAAAACTCCAACTTTTACAACTGCAAATTGCTTTTTTAAAAACTGGTGATGCTTGCTTTTACAACATTATGAGTCATTTTTACAACTGTTTCATGCTTGACTGGAATGACAAATTGCACAACTCTAACTTTCACAACTGCATGAGTTATTCCCATAGGGTCTGTCACAAAAGTTAAATTGGTTTTTAACAACTTCTTCTGCCAAGTTTTACTAATGCATGAGTCATACTTACAACAGTATGAGTCATATTACATTTTAGCTTCTCCATCATTTAAAAACTTCTCCCATATGAAAGAAACATAATAGATTCTTCTCCAAACTAGTTCTCATCTTTCATGACAATATGCAACATGAACTTCGTATTAACAACTGCCACAACAATATTAACAACTACAAATGTAAATATTAACAACACTTTACATCACTTTTTTTAATATCATATCAACATTTTGTAATAAAAAAAATCGCAATCACATTCAATCATTCCTCCTTAAAACAAAGTCATCCCTCTGTTACCTTGCCCAAAAATAGAGAATGCCCTCTATTATATTGCCTAAAAATAGGGTACATGTTCTGTATTAACAACTACAACTACACGAATTAACAAAAAAAAATTTCTTCATATTATCGTTTTCACAGTAAACAACCACCATTACATTTAACTATTCCCACTTAAAATTAAAACACAACATTCCCTCTATAACCTTCTCTAAAAATAGAGTACTATAACATTCACACAACCCAACTATAGTAAAACCCCAACTTTAATGATCAAGATCATATTTTTAGCAAAATCTTAGCATTACTTATCTACCTCCTACCACTTAGTCCACTATTGAGCTCAAGCTCCAACATTTGACCAACTCCTCAATCTCAATCCAGCCAATGTACACACAGAAAAAAAATAGTTCGTTGTTCTACCTCGCTACATCACGACAGAGGCTTGGGCAGTGGAGGAGCGACAGAGGCTTGGGCAAAGGCAGAAGCAACAACGCTGGGACTTGAAGGAGCGACGTACAACCACTCGAAGGAAGATGCAGAAGCAGATATGAATGAAGGGACTTTTCTGATGAAGTTGGCAGCTATAAAATGACTTGGGCACAATTTTGTCATTTGGTTTTGGGAAATAATCACAAAAAAGTTCCTAGAGACTTTTCTGATCTTTGACTTTCCAAAGGGACTTTTTTGTTGTTTTGTTTAATCTTTAGAACCTATATGTCATTTTCCCACAAAAAAAAAAAAAAAAAGCAAGATACAACTTAAACTCAGATGATGAGTGAATTTTTCTTACCTTTTCAAAGTGATTAAGACTTGATATTTTATAGATAGTCTACTCGTTAGATGACGGAATTGGCTACGGTCCTTTGCTCTCACCATTCTCTTCCCATTCTCTTTCCCTTTACTACTCATTTCAGCCTTTAGATTGAAATATGAATGGTTCAAATTTAATGTTTTATAAAAAATTTATTTTTAAATATTTTTTATTACATGTTTAGATTATCAGAACTAAAATTTAGTATTTTTGAATTTATTTAATTATTTTTTTAATAATTTGATATTTTTTAAAATATTTTTATAAACATTAAATATGAACAGCTTAAATTTGAATCTAAAGGCCTAGATGAGTAGTGGGGGGAAGAAAATGAGAAGAGAACGATAAGAGTAGTGGACCGTAACCAATGACTAAAGTAATTACATGAATTATATGAAAATCCATTAAACACCCATTGACTCTGAATGATAATCTGAATAATTGGGGCTTCTGCTATAAAAAGCATCAATATCACCAAACCTAAGTCAAGTTGCACTGACCTGAGACGCAGCTGTGCCCACAAGCGACGGCATCAGTCCTCCGTACAACCGCTCCCACCCCTCGTGCTTTACAACCTACATTTTTCCCATAGACACGATTACTTAAACAGGAAACATGGAAACGCCTTGTCTGCAATTATTTTGAAACGCTGTAACTACAAGACACAGAGAGTGACCAGGATCGTATCTTTTTTCCCCTTTTAATCAGAGACTTAACGGTGAGATTAGACCTTTTTTCCTTTCTTCAAGATATGAAAGGAGACTATCGATACAGCTAAACAATCGTATGAATGCCAGTAAAAGGCAGAGACCTGGCACATTTGCTCAAGAGTTCCAAGATTCTTCTGGTCTTTCTTCGGATCACGCTCGGTTTGTTGACGAGTGTTTACCTGTAGATCACCTCAGGAGAATCAGAAAAAATCGTTGACATGAAAAACTTGAAGGAGAACATTGAAACATACAGTCTGGAGAGGATAAGTGATGAGCTGAGCAATGATCCCTCCTCCAGCTCCAGCGAGCCCGTTGATCAAGGCGTCCGACATAGTTATTTTGCAGGGACAAAACGGAAGGTATTGTTTTCTCAGGGAAGCAATGCAAAGTAAGGCATTGAGGATCTGATAGAGAGGGAGAGAAGATCTAATACTAATGCCGGAGAGAAAGGAGGGAATGAGACGACGCAGCTGCCGGAGCACTTGTCTGGAGCAATTTTAATTTTCGCTTTCAGTGATAGTCCACGAGTTTAGTGCGTTGCGGAAGTTGTTGCGTTTGGGAGAAGGAAATGACATTAATATTGTGGAGGCTGCATTTTTTGGGACCATTTTACCCTTACAGGATGGGAGAGAATATGCTGCTACCATCCTCTCGAGCCGATAGAGACAATAAACTGCGGAAGAAAGGGAAGATCAAAGAAACCTCAATTGAGTGATTACATTGAAGAAGCCCCTGCCGTGACTCCGGAATGAAAGTTGCCCATCTATTTCCTTGTTTGGTTTCTCAAATGCGATCGCAAACATGAGTTTTGCTATCAAGGGGAAGGAAGACCAGTGGGTGAGCGCGTTATGTTGATTATAAACTTCAAATTCATGATATTTTTAGTATTTTTTCCAACTCGAGTTGGTTATAATATGCATGTTTATAAATAAGCGCCCCTGGCCCAGTGTCTCCCGCCCTGCGATGATCATTCACGTGCGAGTCTGCCCCTGTTATCCTTTTTCCTTGGGGCGCGTGTTCTTGTTTATTTTTAATACTCCGGTGTTGTTGAATCTTGAATGGAGTAATATTAGCCTTAAGAACAGCCTATCCCCTGTGATCCATCTTGCAGCTCATTGCCTCGGAGATTGATAATTTGATGTGCAGAATAGGGACTTTTTGGAGTTTTTCGGCTTCTAGGTTCTAATAATCAGGACAAAAAATTACAAGGACATTTCCCTTGAAGGTGATTTGAACTCCGGGGATCCTCATCGTCTTCTAAACATGGCTCTCAGCTGACAGACAGATGGATCATCTTCATCTCCCAAGAAACAATTGATTTATATAAAGTGTGTTTGGGGATCGTAGCCCCCTACTCACTTTACCTAGCTTTTAAATGCAGAAACGGTCGACAGTTAAATATCTCCCAAAAGAATGAAAGAACTGAAGCGAGAAACCTCTCGGAGATGTGCAGGCAGACACTCCACATAATTGAATTTAGAGCAAGTGCATGAAGAAACTACAGTTATGTCTCCTTCGCGTCCATGCATCCTCCTTCCTTTGCTCTGTAGTTCATGTTTTGATAAAGGTCATCGAAAAAAAAGGGTTGATGTTTTGATATTTTTGTTTTCACGCCTGATGCTTGATGCTTCTTCACTTCATAGAGCCACTTCTTGGCTACGTTCTCATTCTTTGTCCTGGGGGCTCCGCTTAGAAGCTACATATTTCTCGAGTCTGGGCCCACTGCATCCGGCCCAAAGATACATTTTCAATTTTTATTTTTTTCCCACCTACTTTATATGAGAAATAGAAATTTGAAAGTCTAACTACTCGTTTGGAATAACTTATTTTTAGATAATAAGTGTTTATAAATCATGATTCACGATATACGAGATGAGTACGTAAGAGAAGTTTTATTTTGGCTTGCGTAATAAGTGACTTATTGTCTAAAATTAAGTGATACCAAACACAGGCTAAATGATTTAGATTTCACCAAACAAATCCATCTATTTTGTTGAGGCATTTGATCTCGTCACATTGTCTTGCTTTCCTCTTAATTTACTTCAACTTACATATGTGCAATTTATGTAAAGTAAATTATATAAATTATTAAAAGTATGAATGTTATTTGACGAGCTAGTTTTTATATGTTTTATTGAATTGTATCCAATTGTTTGGTGTGTTTGTTTCTCGTTCTTACAGGTTTGTGGCTACGGGGGTGACGCTTTTCGGCGTATGAGGCGGCGTATGAGGATGCTGTTACGGTCAGTTTCCTGCCCACTTCTCTTCTGCATTCAGGTTTTCTGATTGCACCTTGCTATTTCATACGAGAAGCATGAACCTTTATGGTTCATTTGGGTGGCTTGCATTCTTATCAAGGTTATTAAATTTGGAGCAGCCTCCAAACCAGTCAAGGTAGCAAATTAAGGGTTAGTTAGTTAGATTGAAGTCAAATTAAATATAGTGCTCGTTTGGAATAGCTTATTTTTGGGTAATAAGTGCTTATAATTCGTGATTCACGGTATACGAGGTAAGTATGTGAGAGGAGTTTTTTCTCGGTTTACGTAATAAGGGCTTATTTCTCAAATATAAGCTCTCCCAAACATGGGCATAATCTGAGACAAAACCGGTGAGAAAGTAAAGCTTTGAGGGTCATTAATATAAAATCTTGAATATTTTTTTTTTAAAAATTGAATTAGATTTTTAGAAAAGAAAAAAATAATAATGACTTTGGTTAGTGATTCACCCGGATGGTAGATAACCAATTTGCTGATTTTCATATTGAATTGGCCGATTCGATCCGGGTTTAATGGATAGATTGTAGCATGTGGCGCTGGCAACACCTTCTTTCATCTCTGGGCCCGCGTTCTCTATCTGCTTCATCTGACCTTGCCAAAGATTTCTTGATTTTGCTGGATTGGACCTACTTTTCACTACTGGTCTTGGGGTTCCATTAGGCCGTTGCTTTTCTTGTTTATGTTCGGCTTGTTCGTGCTTGTTATTTTTCTGGTGGACTGTTTACGTTTTCTGTCTACTAATGGGTTGCCTATGCTTCTCTTTTCGAGCATGTAATGCAGCCCATTATCTCTTATTTCTCATTTTGATGAATTTAATGTAATGCTGATCATGTTATTAAAAAGCTGTATTAATATTATTTTAATGCTTTTATTTGTTTTAATGAATTTAAAATATGTTCATTCATTCATAAATTTTTATTTTTAATGAAGGATAAGGAAGGAGGGGAAATATCCAAGAGTCTGTTTGGTTTGACAGAAGGGGAGGGAAATGGATTTGAGGAGAGGGATTTTGCTCCCCTCCCTTTATTTAGCAACATAAAAATTTAAAGAGGGGAGGGTGTCAACACCCGTTTCCATTTCGATAATCGAAAAGTAATAAAGATGAAATTCAATGGGCATATAGAAAAGTACAATTATATTGATAAAAATATTCGTTTACAATTCCGATATCATTTGTCGATAGAAACAGAAAATACGGTGAAAACCCAATATTTACAATTTCCTCAAAATGACAAAACATAGGCTAAATTATAACCACGTTCTTAACCTCGCCTCGAGACACATGCCGCTCACTTTCCGACGTCAACGTCTTTGCCCTTTGCCCCACTAGTACCCGCTGAGATAATTGTTTAAAAAATAGGCTGAGATTCCGAAGAATCCCCATAGAGACATGCTATCGTTCATAGAGAATGTGAAAAGTAGATATGATATATGCCATGTATGCACCAATTAATGAACATTATAAACATATCATCTGCATGTATATATGAGTAGGCCCAGCCCCATTATTTTGCACTGGTTGGGTTTTCACCAACTCCAGTGTAAGTGCCTCTGACACTTCTGACCCCTCTCTGGGCAAATCGTGTTGATTAATAAAGCGCATTTACAAACATTGGCATCCATACAATCATATAACCGTGGCATAATGTATAAAGGATAATGTCCCTGCCCCAATGCTTTATAATCCTCTGTTTAATGATGTCTCGAAAAGCGTATCGTTCCGGCTCCTGACTTGGTCCTAAAATATTAAATGTACGGGAAATAAGTCATAACCTATCCAAGTATCATTTTAGACTCTTCCATAGTGTTCTTATGGTTATATTAGTCTATGATAAAAATTTACTAAAATGCCCTTGGGACCCCCACCCGGCTCGATGACATGTTTTCCCAAAATTTTGACTAAGGCTATTCTGACTTGTTTTCGCCCAAGAAATTCATTTCCATGCTCGAAATCACCAAATTCACTGTAAAATTACGAAAATACCCTTGACCGTTCCTATTTAGGGATTTCGGTGGCGTTTTCATAATTATGTTTTTTTGGTCTCTACCGAAAAAGTGCCCAACTATAACTCCACCTATTCTTGCCCATTAAATCCAATAAAACCATTTATTTCATGAAAATCCAAATCCTAGTACTAGTTATGGTTTTGACCGAAATTCAAGAAAAAAAATGGAAAATGAAGCTGCGTTTTAGCTTCCAAAACTTGTATTTTTTCACTTCTAATCCTTTATTAACTCACTTAAACACTATTTGATCATGATTTAAAGATTTTGGGCAGCATAACCCCTTAGGATTAGGACTTTGTCCAATTTCATAACTCAACCAAAAATCACAAAAATCAAACAACAATTACCAACAACAACTTCATACTAACATAAAGTTGAGATTGATATAAATACCTCTTAAACTTCTTGGATTCTCTTACTCTGGGCACCTCCTCCTTCTCTTCTTGCTCTCAAAGTGTGACTTCACCGTCATTGATTCATGAGAAACAAGAGTTTAGAGAAGGATTATAAGGAAATGCTATAAGAAAAATCAAAGAAACCATACCTACCTTAGCTTCTTCTTCATTGAGCTCTCCTCGTCTCTCTATTTCTCAAGCTCTCTCTTCTCTCTTTTTTCTAAATCTTGGATGAAAATGAGGCATGAAAGAGGAAGGAGGATGTTTTTATTAACTTGCCTTCTTTCTTCCTAACCATTGATGTAATCAAAAACTCCCAATGTGACACTTGTCATACTCCCCTCTTCCTCATAATTTCTTTACCTAATTTCCATTAAATTAAATCAATTGCTTTCCCCTTTCTTGCTCCTCAAATCCGTGTCTCTCCCCTTTTTTTCTCCAACTAGCCCATACTTCTTTCTCTATGTCCACACTTACACTCTTCCATGCAATCATGTTTCTCATTCCTTCACTTAAGTTTTTCCCATCATCACCATCTTTCATGTCGTGTACACTCCATCTTTGCCATCATTGATATGTGCATGTAGTATAGTCATCATCACCTTCTTCTTGTAGCATGTGATCATGGATTTAATATTTTTCCCTTTACTTTCTAGCTTGGACGAAAATTAAAGAGAGGAAGAGAAGGAAACTTGTTTTTTCACAATTCCATAATTCACATAATTGGTTTATGTATAATCCATTCTTAATTTCACAATTCTTGATTTATTCCACCAAGAATTATTCCATTATGCATTTTCATTTATTTTCCTTAATTAATTGAAATTAAGTTCAATTAATTGAAAAATAATCAATCTTGAGCTAAATTGGCAAAATTATGATTTTGCTATCACCTTTGTAATTTAATTAAATTCTTGAATTAATTTAGCTATTTCATTATGAATATAAATATTTCAAAATTCACAAGATCCAAATTCATGAATATTCATCATTTTATTGAATTACTCAAAATAATTACAATATATTTTTTGCGAATAAGATTTGGGATGTCACATAGGAAAACTTGTTTGAAATTTCCCCTCCCTTCAAATCTCCTAAAATGGGGAGATTTGGAGGGGAAGGATAACATTTTGGCATGATATGACTATTATACCCATTAAAGTTTTTAATATTCTTATGATATCCTTCTGACTTTCTTCCTCATCCCTATCCTTACTTCAATATTTTGACATGGTGTGACTATTATGCCCATAAAAATTATAATTATTCAATTTAATAATTATAAAATTATAATTTTATATAACTATTAAACATTCTACAAAATTCAAAAAATGATTTAAATAAAATAAGGATAAAATTGTTCGTATGAAAATATTTTATCTCCCCTCCCTTTATCAACTAAACAAGATAATATTAAAATTTCTTTCCTCCTCTCCTTTCTCATCAATTTGAACAAGGCAATATTAAAATCATTTCCCTCTCCTCCCCTCCGTTGAACCAAACAGACCATAATTGACCAGCCGATTAGTTAGAGCCTGTTTGGATGGCGTTTTACCATCCCAAACATGGTTTTTTTTTTTTTAAAAAAAAGAGCAAAAAAAAGCCTAGTGATATTTAACTGGAGTATTTGGGTTGACTTTTTGTAATTGAGCTTTTTTTCTAAAATAGCTTATAAGAAGAAGCTCAAAAGTTTGATTTTTTTTTAAAAAAAGTCACTTCTGTCACCGTCAATTCAAACACAAATTATATTTACAATATGACTTTTATTGTATCTTAAATTTATAAAAATTAAATTAAAAAAAAATCACTTCTAATGCTGCCGCTAGCACAGACGCGCCCTTAAAAGGTAATAGCAGTTTCGTTTTACAGGGCTGCTTCAGAAAGCAGAAACGAAACGAAACCGCGTCCTTGAGTCTTGAGTAGGTACAACAAAAATTCCAATTTCGTCCCCATCCTCCTCCGCGTCGTAGACGATCAACATCTTCTGCTCCCGCCCGTCAGCGCAAAAGCCAAAGCTCATGGCGTCTCCTCGCCCGCCGCCATCGAAGCCCTTGGATCTCGATCTCACCATCGTCTCGGCCAAGCATCTCAAGAACGTCAACTGGAAAAACGGGGATCTCAAGCCCTATGTTGTCTTCTGGGTCGATCCGGACCGTCGTCTCGCCACCAAATCCGATGACTCGGGTTCTACCTGCCCCGTCTGGAACGAACGCTTCACTCTCCCTCTCGCCCACTCTCTCCAAGATTCCTTCCTCACCCTTGAGATTTTCCACTCCAAACCCTCTGAAACGGCCAAGCCCTTAGTCGGCACGCTCCGTCTTTCACTCAAGGACGTCGATGACCTGGAAGATTCATCCCGGCTCCGGAAGTTCACTCTCACGCGCCCCTCCGGTCGCCCTCAGGGTAAGATCCACCTGAAGCTCGGTCTTCTTGGACGTCCTCTGCCCCCAACCGTAGATTACGCAAACCCTAGCCCTCCACTGGTATGCTATTTACCGACCAATCCGATTCCTCCGCCTTCTGCTCGGGATTTCAGGGGATACTCACCTTCACCGTCACCTCCACCGTACTCTTCTTACAGTTCGTATCCGGATGCGTACTCTGGGTATTATCCTGGATATTACTCCAGCGCCCCTCCTCCTCCGCCACCGCCGAGGCCTTTCTTTGATCGATCGGGGAATTATGGCGGGCCGTCAGCTCCGCTTGATTATTCATCGTCGTATGATCACAAGCCAAAGAGTGGGAAAATGGGCATGGGTACGGGCCTTGCAGTGGGCGCTGTTGCTGGTGCTTTGGGTGGGCTTGCAGTAGGAGAGGGTCTGAAATATGAAGAGGAAAAGGTTGCCGAAAGGGTTGAAAATGATATGACTACACGGGATGATTATAGCGATTATCGTTATCGAGACTTTTGATTTTCAGTGGCTATTTTGCTAAGGTTTGAACTTTGAAGGTCAATTCTCTGTTATTCCACTATGCGTGTATATATTTCTTCTCCGAGTTGTATTTATGCATCTTTGGTGCTCTGTTTGTGGCCCAATGAAGTAATTAACAATTTATCCTTTGATAACCTCCTTAAGTTTATGCGGCTCTCTCTATATAAAGAAATAAAGTTGGTTTGCTTATTTATTAGTCTTTGGCATTTCGGAATTGAGCGAGCATACTTGCTTATCAGTGTATGTTGTTAGGATGGAAGAGGATTGATGCCTGGGTTAATAGTTTCAAATTCGAAGTCTTTGTTCATAAAATTATTTTAGTTGCTATAGTTATTTGAGCCTACTTTTCAAGTATTTGTCTTTGTCTGATAAGATCGTCAGCTGCCTAACAGAAACCAATATATGATCAATAGCTGCAAAACACAGTGTTTGAAGCAATGATTTGGGAAAGCTCCTATTATGCGTTATGCTGAGATCTGCTTTTGACTAATTATAGATCGTTGGGATTGTGCCACACTCACTCTTATGTTGCAGATGGGCCTCTGAAAGTTGCAATTAAGGTCAATTTGCAACTACATGATAAAGAAATCCTGCGATGACTTGTGCTGAGACCTGCTATCTTTTGACTGATTATGGATGTATTTTTACTTTACTCGCTCTGCCATAAGTAGGCCAAAAAGTTGCATATACGATAGAAGGTATAATATGGAAATCTTTTAAGTACTATTGTATTGTCGTCAATGAACACGGCTAAGCAACCTGCTATTAAGAGTTTGTGCCTTCCTTCTTTCAATTTAATGATGTGTTGTAGGATTCGAAGTTTCTTTGTTGATATGCATTTTCCCTTGTTGAGGATATCCATAACCTTGGCGCAGCAACCTTCTTAATGTGATGTTTAATATAAGCACGTCCAAATCGTCAATAAATTGGTTCTCCTTTATCACAATTTAGTAGCATGTAGTTTATAATATCATTTGTACGCATATTAAGGTGGTGTTTGAAAATATGTTGTAGAACCTTGAAAGAATACCAATTACGAATAGTGCCCTGCAGAATGGCGCGTGGTAGCATACTGGCATGTCTTAGTTTACTTGGGTCTAGAAAAGAGGATTTGTTTATCCTTCAATGCCATTGGCAATAGCTGTGGATGGAAACAATGCTGATCGAACATGATAAAGATTGCCAGATTGGAATGTGTTTAGGACAAGCTGGTTGATAACCTTTAACCGGTCAAACATTGATAACATCAATAAAAAGCCAGTCAGAATTGGTAGAAACTGCTCAATAACATTAAATACCAGATTTTGTGGTGATGCTTTTACATTTAAGATTATAATTAAAATTAGATTAGTCTAGCTGTGGTTGGCTTGATTTCCATTCCTTTATGGTCAAATCAATAGACGTAGAACCAGTTTTCTTATTGATTCAAGTACTGGTTTGGTTTCAGAAATACTGATTTTATGCGAGTGAAAATCCAACGTGCAAGAAGAACAGATTGTCCAACTGAAAAAAAAAACGTCTTTCTGATTCATGAATACCGCCTTTAGATTAGTGTAATGCTTTTTGATTAGCCTTATGGTCATAGTTTCATTTGCAATGAGAATTGTATTTCATTTGTTTGGTACTAAGACTGTTTTCTTGCTCCATAGATGATTCTTCAGATGGGTATTCACTGTAACGATTAGATCGCATTGCGGCTGATTCCATGCCACTGTTGTGGCGTTGCTTTACCATGCTTTACATAAGCTACTTTCTGTGGTTGCAATCTTTACAGGCGCGCTAGCTTGGGCAGTGAGAAACAAACAGAGAAATGAGTCCAGGCGAGAAGGAGGAATAAAAATTAACATAAAAGTTTAAAGAGTCCAAATATAACAATAAAGTTAATTTGTTTATTCAAAGAAGAAGATAAATAGTATAAATTTTATATTTCAAAAGTTATGTAACATTGCACATCCTATTCAATTAAGTTATCGGGCTCTTGATCGGAGGGAGGGTCATATAGCTGAAGTTGCTCACGTGGATGCCGCCAAATTTGCTGTCCTTCCGGCATCATTGCTTTTTATATGAGTGAAAATTTCGTTTTATATTGCTTTTAGAATACAAAAAGGGGGGAAAAAAAGTTGAGCTCAAGAGCTTATAATCTTAACAAAAGTATGGGTGTTCGTCTAACTGGGGATTTAGGGAAGTATCTTGGGATTCTTTTGCTTCATAAAAGAGTCTCCAAGCTTACCTTTACCCCCATTTTAGAAAAAACCCACAAAAGGCTATCAGGGTGGAAAAGAGGCTGTTTAAATCTTGCGGAAAGAGTCACTCTTATTAAAGCAGTATTATCTGCTTTGCCTTCATACCATATGCAGACATTGCTGCTTCCAAAAGGTGTTATGCTGGATCTTGAGAAGAAAAGTAGGGAATTTCTGTGGGGTGAGAATGATGAGGAGAAAAAAGTTCATCTCGTCTCCTGGGACCACGTCACCAAAGATAAAAGGAGTGGAGGGCTTGGGATTCGTGATATGTGTAAACAGAATGAAGCCTTTATCATGAAACTTTGCTGGATGCTTCTGAACAACAAGGATACGCTATGGGTCAAGGTTCTTAAAGCGAAATACAAATGGGACCAGGCGAATGGACCTGTTAATAAAAGAAGCTCATCTTTCACCTGGAAAGGAATATGTACTGTTTAGGATAAATTCAGACGAGGGGTTGGAGTCAAAATTGGAGACGGTGCCTCAGCCTCCTTTTGGTTTGACAACTGGTCAGATTTAAATAAACCTCTGATTGAGTTAATTCCGGGATTGGAGGCTTTTTGTGGAAAGAACAGAAAAAGTTCAAGATTATCTAAGGCCAAATGGTGTTTGGGATACTCTTAAGCTGGGACTATGGTTTCAACGTGATATTATTGCTCGAATTATATGTGCTCATCCACCATGTCCACACAGAGGAGAAGATAAGTATTTCTGGAAACCCTCTTCAAATGGTAATTTTTCTGTTAGTTCTGCATATCACTTTCTTTTCGCAGGTGTGCATAATTCTACGGATTTATTTTGGAGGAAGCTGTGGAGATGGCCGGTCCCTGAGAAGATAAAGACTTTTATGTGGTTAGTCGCTCATAGAAGAGCCCACACAGCGCAGCTCAGGGCTCGTAGAGGTTTGACTGACCAAGCAAGCTGTCCGATTGGGTGCTCCCAGGATGAAGATATTATGCACCTATTAAGAGATTGTATCAACGCTCGTGATCGGTGGATTTCCATAGTCAATCCTGTCCAGTGGAATACCTTTTCATCATTACAGGGTATAGAATGGATCAAATGGAATCTGAATTATGAGGCGGGCAGGAATTTCACGAAGAAGTTAAACTGGGCTACGCTATTTGGCTACATATTTTGGGACATTTGGGTGAATCGTTGCAGGAAGCTCTTTGGGGATGACTCGGACTTGGAGTTTCATAATGCCCATGCTAGTTCTTCAGAGCCACTTGGGACATGGAGTTTTCTTCCAATTGCCGGTTCTATAATCACTCGGGGAATGCAGGAGGAGGAGGTGTGCAGAGACAGCCGGGTTTTATCACCTTGGAAACTGACGGATCGGTCTTGGAATCTGGTCAGAGTGGATGTGCAGGGGTCGTTAAGGAGGAAGATGGAAGTTGGATCTGTGGTTACATGAGTAAGCTTACGCAAGTGCCCCCGGTGGTCGCAGAGATCATTGCAATCATCCAGGGACTTCAAATATGCTGGAACCGAAACCTTAGAAAGATTTTGGTCCTTACTGATTGCCTAGAGGCCATTAATCTGATTACTAGGGGTTGCGAGGGTTCTTACCCCTTTAGGGATGTTATTGATGATGCCAGGTTATGGATATCAAGGAATTGGCAGATTCTTATCTGTCACATTCCCAGGGAGCAGAATTTACTAGCAGACTACCTTGCTAAGAGTGTGCATTCTCTTACTGAAACTTTTGTAATCCTTGATCACCCGCCTTCTTCCTTTCATGAGGAGGCCGGTGATGAGGGATGATTCGTCTTGAGTTGTTTGGTTGTTTTTGTATTAGTCTACTACTTGACTAATGATATTCAGTCTCTTATTCAAAAAAAGAACAAGAGTTTTTTTTTTCTTTTTTTCATTTTTGTGTGTTCTTTTTTTTTTTTGGGGGGGGGGGGGGGAGGTTGCGCCAATTGCCAGGTGGATTTAGATGGGATGGAGCAATTGGGGATGGCGTTAATATTGTAATTGAAACACAGAGGCGGCGTACTATTTTGATATTGGGCAAGAGAGAGTGCATGCATCGCGCCTGCGGGGGGAGTAAATACTAAATACGAGTTATAAAACAATACGGATCTCCCATCTTCACCACTAAATCACCATTTCAGCTTCAGCCAAAATAATAATAATTAATCATGCCCACACAAGCAGGGGAAAAAAACTTTGGAAACTACTAGCGTTCGACAAAAAAAAAAGAAAAAAGAAAATGGCAATATATGCCTCAAGTGTTCTCTACATATTCAACGCCCCCTCCACTGATCTAAGTCGACATCTAATAGAAGGGTCAAATTAAGTTAATTTGGCAGCGGGTGCATGTATTATGACTTATCCCCAATTATTTAATCATACTTCTTCTTGTTAACATTCACTGTTCCTCCTTCCATTCTTCCGTTACTTTTATTTTTATGGGTAGATTAGCATACACCGTAGTACTTTCTGCTTTATTCAATGAAAGGAAAATTAATACGTACACACTAGTTTTTCATCAATCACGTGACACTATATTCGACATAGTTGTGCAAATTAATTTTGCCATCAAGAAATTGAGCCATTGGACGGTGGGAAAATGTTTTTACTGTATGATCAGCTAAGCTGCATTTGAATTTGTGTCTTTGTGAGTTGAATCGTGGAGGCATGCATGGGAATGTCTTCCTCCACCCAACCCAAACCACCACCTCCATTCATTTTCAGAAAACCACAATACACGTGGCGAATAGGAAGGTCCAGAACGAGACAACGAAGCCCCGAGGTAAGAGTTTTGTCCCGGGTGGCCCTCACCTGTGAAACATGTGGCGGCCATGAGCATCTGAGAGTGGCGTCATTATATTATGCAATCACAATCTCCTCCTATACCTTAACAACACTATCCAGAGAGTTTGCCTCTTGGGTTTATTTAAATATGGAATAGAATATATCAAGTGACTTGCTTCTTAGTCAAACTACTTAACTAATTAAAGCGCAAGCCCACGATCAGCTGGCACTGAATCGCTTTTTTTTGAAAAAAAAAAAAGAAAAGCAGTTTACGTGAAATGTATTGGGTTCGTAAATGAATAAGGAATGGTATTTTAAGAGAGATTCTGACACAAACCGACAAATAAGAGATGGCGCGGTTGAGGGGGATTCAACCGACCTCTTGCATTTTGAATTAGATAATGCAGTACCAGAATACTACTAAGCTAGTACTATTATAATATAATCATCGTGAAAACCGGAAGGGGCGGCCCTTATACGTACGTATATAGAACAGCATGAATGAATGAAGATTATAATAAAGAGGTGCTGGCAGCAAGCTAGGTAGCCGTAATCGAATATGTGACAGTGTTATTGGGACAGTTCATGATTAGCTGAGCATGCAGTTAAGATTCTCACAACGTAAAATGTCGGCGCTTTCTTCTTCATTTATTAATCCTCCATCTGCATGCCTCGTGCCTCTCCTTTAATTCCTTCCTGGAATCCTATTCCCTCCCATACATTACTACTAAATATTGAAACTTATTTATTTATAAAACAGTCGGTGTTATACTGCTGGAATAATAAATCAGGTGGTGCACTGCCTCCATTATATTATTATATGAGGACGAAAGAATCTCAAGTCAGAGTATGGAAGCAGAGGGTGATGGTGATGACTAGAGAAAGATTCAAGTGATGAGACAGAAATTAGAATATGCTTTTCGTTATAATAGGCAGGCCGGGTGCCTAATTTGAACGGCGAGGCAGTTACTAGAAGGGGTGGGAAAAGTGGAGTGAGTGAGAAACTTGAAAGCAAATATAGGATGGAATTCCTCATCATTTACATATGGATAATAAAAGATGGATGGATTGACTTTGGATTTGGGAAGGGATCCTGCCCAGATTTTGAGGAAATATCTGAGAGATCCTTAGGAATCTCCAAAATTATTTCTTTAATTATATATATAAGAAAGCACCTTCCTCCTCCTCCTGGATTAAATATCTATCTTGTTGATCCAAGAGATCCTTAGAAATATGGAGGAGATCGATGTGTTGCTTGAATGCAGGCTATGAAGGTCAGCTCCCACGTGGCCTTGTATATTCCGAATCTATATATATCACTCCCAATATCTGCCTGCTCCTATTTTATAATTAGATTTCATTTAATGAATCTCTTCCCCCCTGAGATTCAGCATTCATTTTGTCTTCCCTCGCCCCATCCAACACATCCCATATATTTCAATATCTGTCCTCCGATTTCATTTGATCTCTTCTAATCCTATTTCAATTCAAGCACGCCTCATGTCTTGTCACATGATCATATACATGCTCTCGCCTTCACAACAGGCCTTCCTACCTACGTCTTCTTCAATAATTACGGTACCGTCCGTCTACAATTGCCTACACTACTTAATTACCCATTAAACACTATGCATGCATGCATCTTTATCCACGCACGCTAAAAAAAACCGACACAATATGCGCACTATTCACATAGTAAGTCTACGGTTGAGTTAAAGGAAAACAGTAATTCAGCCAAAATAAAGAAGACTGGTTTGGAACAACAAAATATTGTCTCACTCATAACTAACGACAATAAACTACAGATATTCATATTACTACTAATTAATTGTTGGCATCGCCATCGAGGTATGTGGGCGCTTATCTCTGACCAATAGAAACGTACTCAGTTACCACTGCGTGCAGAACTAACACCCAATAAAATCAGGATAAATGTGGAAGGATTTAATTAAATGGAATACCCCCTTCTCATGCAAAACAAAGAACCGTCCCGCCATAATAATAATGCCAAACCGATGATGAAATCACCACCGGACTGGTCTTTTATAAAATAAAAATAAAAAGCCACCTCAGCACTTGAACCGAGCCCCAGTTTTCCAACCCCATATAAACCCAACACTGAGCATTTCTCTCCCACCTCCTCACTCCTCACTCGCCTATTACTCCTCCGGCGACACGCACACCCATTCCGATTCCGATTCCAAATTCCGGCATATCACAACACCCAAGACGCTTGGAATTTGACAAAATGCCTTCTTCTGCCCTTGCTTTGGTTTCCCAATGCACCGTTTTCCCTGATCGAAACTCCACTCTCGGAGACCTCAAGCTCTCTGTCTCCGACCTCCCCATGCTCTCTTGCCACTATATCCAGAAGGGTTGCCTCTTCGCCCATTCTCCCCCTTTTCATTCTTTCATTCCTCTCCTCAAGTCTGCTCTCTCTCGCACACTCTCCTTCTTCCCTCCTCTTGCCGGCCGCTTGAAGACCGATTCCGATGGCTATGTCAACATCACATGCAATGATGCTGGCGTCGATTTCCTTCATGTCATTGCCGCCGGATTCTTCATCCAAGACCTCCTGGCCCCTCCCGATGTCCCCGAATCTTTCAGGGAATTCTTCGCTTTTGACAGGAAAGTTAGTTACAGCGGTCATTTCGGCCCGATTTTGGCCGTTCAGGTCACCGAGCTGGCTGACGGTGTTTTCATCGGCTGCTCCGTCAACCACGCCGTTACAGATGGCACCTCCTTCTGGAATTTCTTCAATACTTTCGCCCAAGTCTTCAGAGGAGTCAACAATATTTCCAAGGTGCCGGACTTCCGCCGGGAGTCGGTTCTCATCTCGAAGGCGGTGCTCCGTTTTCCGGAAGGTGGGCCGAAGGTCACCTTCAATGCCAACGGGCTGTTGCGGGAGCGAATTTTCAGCTTCAGCCGCGAAGCAATTCAAAAGCTAAAAGCCAAAACGAATTGCAGGAAATGGACGGGTGACGATAACTGGAAAGTCATTAGCGCAGCAGAGTTGATGGGGAAGCAGAGCAACGACCCTTACGAGAAGGAGAACAGGGTGAAGAGTGTGGGCGCTGAAACAGGGGACATATCGTCGTTTCAGTCGCTCTGCGCACTGCTCTGGCGGGCGGTAACGCGCTCCAGGAAGATGCCAGCGTCGAAAAAGACGACATTCAGAATGGCGGTTAACTGTCGGCACAGGCTAGAGCCTAAATTGGATCGGTACTACTTCGGGAATGCGATTCAGAGCATACCGACATATGCGTCGGCAGGCGACGTGGTGTCGAGGGACTTGCGATGGTGCGCGGAGCAGATGAACAAGAACGTGAAGGCGCACGACGACGCAACGGTGAGACGGTACGTGAAGGAGTGGGAGAGTAACCCGAGGTGCTTCCCGCTGGGGAATCCTGACGGCGCATCCATCACCATGGGGAGCTCGCCGAGATTCCCAATGTACGACAATGATTTCGGGTGGGGCAGACCAGTGGCAATTCGGAGCGGAAGGGCGAATAAATTTGACGGGAAAATATCGGCATTTCCGGGCAGAGGAGGCAGCGGGAGCGTTGATTTGGAGGTGGTGTTGGAGCCGGAAACCATGGCGGGATTGGAGTCGGACGAGGAATTCATGCGATATGCGTCGTCCTTTGAGTTATAGATTTGAAATGGCTCCCCCTGTTTCAGCATATGTAATAATGTATTGTTAATTCTTAATTTAATTTTTGGCCAGTGTACCTAATGACTAATAAGTGTGATGATTATGTTATGGAGGATATTTATTCTATTAATCAATTAATTATGCGTTCGGTTGCTCTAATATCTGCCTCCAACGCCTCTGTGGTTATATGCTGTTTGTGTGTGTGTGATTCAATGATGAGAAGGGGAGGAGCCTTGTGGCAGGGGTTCAGTCCGAAACGAAGAGTCTAGTCAAGTCAACTATTCCCATACGCTTATGGTAACACGTGGGAATTGCTTCCCTCTGATCTCTCCCCAAGACATAACACATTACACATAGTGTAGATTTAAATTCCTTCAGTTAAAATATACAACATTATTGTATATGCCAAATTGAGTTGCACGTTCCAAGAGAAAATAATGCGGCTCTTTATAATTTTTATATTTTACATTAAACGGTAGCGATAAAAAGATCAATTATTCAACAGTATTGAAACATGCCCATCGAAATCTGTAAAAATAATTCACATTTTGTGTATTAGTATTTAGTACACATGAAACAATGTATTCACGCGTTGATTAATGGAAAAATGTAAAGAGTTAGACCATTGGTGATGAGGCTGAAGTTCCCCATAGAGACTTCAATAAAACGCCCAGCAAAATTAAGCGGCCCATTCCCATGGCTAAGGATTTTTTTTTTTTGTTAAGTATAAATATCCTCTTATTTGAGATAATTCTATTCGAAGCACTGTTAGATACTCCCTCTGGTCCTAATTATAAGATAAAGTTGACTTTTTTGGAGAAATTAAGGAAGCCAATTAAATCACTTTAGAATATTTATATTTATATTTTTTTTCTTCAAACTAATTAATTTGACTAATAAACTGATATATAATCTAAAGATACTAAAAATATAAATACTTTAAAGTGATTTAATTGTCTTCCTTAATTTCTCCAAAAAAAGTCAACTTTGTCTTATAATTAGGACCGGAGGAAGTACTAAATAAAAGCATTTTTCTTAAAGAGGATTCGAACCTTGATTCACTAAGTGCCCGTTTGGATTAGCGGTGGAAAAGTGATTTTTTTATTATCTGACTTTTGGAAAAGTAAGGTAGGAAAAAAAGTCAGATTGTAAATATAATTTGTGTTTGAATTCATGGTGATAGAAGTGACTCTTTTTCTAACCTTAAACCTATATGAATTTGAGTTTGAAAAGTCTGTTTAAATGGAAAATGACTAAAAATGATATAAATCTTATTGAATACTACCTCCGGTCCTAATTATAAGACAAATTTGATTTTTTTTGGAGAAATTAAGGAAGCTAAATAAGTTACTTAATCATATCATATGTTATGTATCCTTAGATTACATATTAATTTATTAGTCAAACAAATTAGTTTGAAGAAAACAATAAAAATATAAATATTCTAAAGTAATTTAATTAACTTTCTTAATTTATCCAAAAAAGTCAACTTTGTCTTATAATTAAGACTGGAGGAATTACTACATATATATATTATTTGTATATATTATGATAATTAAAGTTAAAAAATATAAATAAAATTTGATAAAATAAAAAAAATTAAATTATTATTTAAAAAAAATACAGGAAAGTACTTAATTAAAAAAGGATAGAAATTAAACTTGTCAAAGTTGGATATATGAAAACAGTTTTTGCTTGCTTACAAAAATAAAAATCGAATTAAATATAGAAATGGTTACCACATATTTCAATTCATGCTAATAATAGCAACTTTTTTAAACAATAATAATATATTGTGTCAATAAGAAATAAAAGTAATGTCACATATCTCTTTCCTGTATTTCCAGCCTTTCTCCCTCTTTGGCATAGCCTCACCGCACGGGGAATGAAAAAAAAGCTGTTTTAAAGAGCTTCCGCAGGACCGTGTGCTGTTTTTTTAGAAGCATGGTGGAGTCTCACGCTTACCCAAACATCACCTTAAGTGTTGATGTACTTTTCTTAGATCTAGTGTGTGTTTGGCAAACACTAAAACCATGGTTTGTACTAGGGGTGTCCAAAGTATCCCGGTCCCGGAATTTTGATCCTGGGAATTTCCCGTCCCGGCCGGGACCGGGACCGGGATCTAAGGGACCCGGGACCGGGACCGGTCACATACCTTGTGATCCCGGTCCCAGTTTTTTTATTTTTTTTTTTAAATTTTTTTCTTAAAAACTAAGTTATTGTTTTATTTTTGTATTTTTTATCCCATAATTTAAGTTATCATTTGATAAAATGTGTATCACATATTTAGTTGGAGTTAAACTATATATATTGTGATACTAATCCTACTATATAATGTATAAAAATAATAATAAAAATGATGAAGGTGATAATAATAATAATAATAATAAAATGTTATTTTTCAATTCTAGATCAATTTGTGTGATTATTATGGTCTTATTAGATGTTAAATAATTACTTTAAACACTAGATTATAGAAAATTTAACTAAAATAATAATATTTTTTAAATTTAATTTTTTTAAAAAAAAAAAAAAACCGGGATTTCCCGGTTTGATCCCGATCCCCCCCGGGATTACCGGGACCGGGATCAAACTGGGACCGGGATGCAATTTGCAGCCCGGCCAAAAATCGGGACAGGGACCGGGAGCGGTGGATCCCGGTCCCGGTCCTGGTTTTGAACACCCCTAATTTGTGTAATCCGAGACAAAATTTTTCTCACACACTTATCTCATAAGTCATAAAAACTATTAAAAAAACTAAATCAAACACGTACCTAATCATGCGTGCGTTGGGGCTGCTAGATGCTTTGGCAAGCAGGCTGTAAGATGTGTTCATTTACTGATTAAAAAAAGAGGCCCAACATTCGTTATTTTTTTCAAATACCAATCTATTAATTACCTGACATTAGCAATTTACGTGCGTTGAGCTCCTGTCATGCATTTATTTCCTTTTTCAAATCAACAAATACCATTCATTTCAACCGTGTTATTTCTTAGTCTACTCTTTGTAAATTCTGAAAAATAGAAATGAAAAAACTTGTTAAAAATGACACGTGACGTGATTGGAAATATCAGGGTGGAGTGGGGGATGCTTTCTCATCATGTGAGAATCAGATTCATGCACAGACGCAAGGTAGATAACAAAAGTTGCGAATGCAGATGAACTTCATTCTCTAAAGTATACCAAAGTTCTTTTTTTTTTTAATATAAAAAAAGGTTTTTGTAAGTTGGGCTCCTGAGGTTCATAGAGTCAGGATATGTTTTTAAGTTCAAAGAGCACTTACAAAGATATTTATAAATCACCCACCAATAAGATTATCACATCAATAGGATTTGAACACACAACTTTATGATTATAAACCAACTCTTTTACTAACTTGGTCAATTTTTAGGTTTAGGGTATCAAAGTTGACGAGAGTGATGACACTGGAGGGGCAAAAAAGAGTGGATTTGGTTGACCCTGACCTGTTCGCTGGAAAGACCTAGATAAAAGGGCTTCAACGCAGTAGTCGCACCCGCGCCAACAAATTCACAGAGGAGAAGTCCAAATTGAGCAGGTTGTTGAGCCCATATCCATAGAAATGGAATGAATATATAGCTTTAATTTCAGTTGTGCGTATGGAGGGAGGCATCTCTTCCAAGTTCCAATCCAAACAGGGCAACTCTTGGTGGTTGGTTCAATGAACCCGGCGAGCTGAGTTCATTGGGAGCACAAAATAAAAATTGGATGGTGGTGGTTGGTTCAATTCATGTATGAGTCCCCCATCACCCCTCCCCTCCATAATCATTCAAATATAGCATGCCCACTTTATTGAATTCTGATTCTCATGTCCAATTGCTTCCCTTTACCAGTTTCATGCATATCAAAAATCACTTTGCATTCTACGTCTAATTTACTTTCTCTTCAGTTACGCAACTATAGATAATATAATATACTATCTGAGCTAATCTTGGCCAGTTGGATTGTTAATTATCTATGCTCTATAGAAAAGTAAATTTGCAATTTGATGGTGTGTCTGATGACACTTTGAAACTTGATGGTGAGCAAGCACCTCGTCACTGAAAAATATCCTAACTCAGGTTTTTATAGCTGGCAACAGTTCAGCTAAACATGCCGCTTAATTCATTCCTTAATTTTAGTAGGTTACTTTTCAGATTTAACATGGTATTGTGAGATTGACCCTCAAAGGCCTTGATCGTCAGTCATAAACTGCTAAATAACATTTGCTATGAGCGAGATAGAGCCCTGTAAATAGTACAAGATCTCATGGGTTTAAGGGAAGCTTTCTGTCAATGGCAACTCCCTGTCTCTCTTATCCAAACCTTTCAAGGCTGGGTTTTCCACTCATATACACGAAGAGTTCATGACATGTAACAATCATAGGTGCAGATAAGTGCAGCTAACAAATACCTCTGACCTCATCATTTTAGGATTCTATATAAAATAGGGCATACCAACAGAAGTCACAGCATGGGCTTTGAGGTGTATTAACAATCACCGCGGAACCGTGTGTTCGGTGGGGGCGTTTGGGCCCCCAAACACTGAATTGGTGGTCCAAATGCTAATTGGTAATTGGAAGAAAAAAAAAAGAGTGTTTCGTAGCTAAATTGATCGATTGAGCTTGTGAGAATAAAAATAGCTTATGTCATAAGCTCAACATTGAAGCTTTTACTGATTTAGCGTTTGAAGAGAGTGAAAATGATTAAAATATTTTTTTAGTTATGTCCAGTGTGCTATCAGATTGATTGCAATTTTACCCTTAATGTACTTTTTCGGCTATAAAAATTAATTTCAACTATTTTTTGATACTTTTAATCCTTAAAATATTTTTTCAATTGTACCCAGTGTGTTATCAGACTGATTGTAATTTTATCCTTAATGTACCTTTTCAATTCCAAAAATTATTTTAAGGGAAAATCTCATTTAAATACCATTTCAATTGTCAAAACCCACAAAAGTCTCTTATAATTTGAAAAAGACAGATAGATGTTTAAGGACCAATCTAGTTTACTGAAGTTTAATTCAAAAAACCAAGATACCCTTCAACTCATTTGTTCTCACACTCACGAGGAACCAAGACCAAGACCAAATGCTCTGTACTCTCTCCCTCCCTTCCATGCCTAAGCTTCTTTTCCCCTGCAAACCCAAACCCAAACCCAAACTCAAAACCACAGCCCTTCGTTGCTTCTCTGGTATGCTTTTATCTCTCTTTCTCATTTTGTTCCTCTTCTTACTACTATTAATCTTGCATCTTCTCCTTTTCTCCGCTAGACTAGGTTTGTCAGTACTCTCACATTCGGTGGTAGACTCGTCGTCATCCCCAAATCGGGAAGCGTGGGTGGAAGCTGGCGCCGCATCGAACATTTGCTAGTGGGGGGAGTATAGTATTTCTTGTTAATAAAGCTCAATGTCTTATTCTGTGTAACATTTTTTACTCTTTAAATCTTGGGTTTGTTGAGGAAGTTTCAGTTTTGGGGATTTATTTGGCCTTTTGAAGCACAAAAAACCTGGGTACTAATTCATTGTTGTCCACCGATGGAATGGTTAGACTCAAGAATCTAATATAGAATTGTTAGTTGTTCTATGAATTTTTCCTTCCCTGTACGGAAGTAGAGATTTGAAAAAGCAGGATAATACTTTATAAATGCAGTTTATAGCCTTTGAGTTTGGGGAGTTTTATAGTAAAAAGTAGCATGTTTTGTAAGTGAATTTAGTTAACCACGGACACGTATCTAAGTGGTCATGATTGAATATATCGCACTTTGATTACTTTTTGCCAAACACATTGAGATTACTTTTATGTTATTTCAAAATTATCTAATTGAAATGCATTTTGGCATCTTAAATTCACAAATTGTAGCCAAAAAGGGTGGGGAATGGCAAAATTTTTAATGGTTTTGACGAGAATGGTAATGGGAATAATAAATTAGTCTAACTAAACATTATGTGTGGATTGTCCAAAAAGGGTGGCTTCTGACAGGTTCAATAATGGGAATGACAAGGTTTTTAATGGTTTTGACGAAAATGGTAATGGGAATGACAAATTTGTCCAACCAAACATTATGTGTGGATTGGCTAAAAGGGGTGGCCTCTGACAAGTTCAATAATGGGAATGACAAGGTTTCTAATGGTTTTGACGAGAATACAATGGGAAAAACAACTTAATAGTTTCAAACATTATGTGGGCAAGTGTTTGCCCCAAGAAGGGGGGATGCTGACAATTCACTAATGGAATTAACAAAGTTTGTAATGGTTTCGACGAGAATGGTAATGGGAATGACAAGTTTCATAATGGTTCCAAACATTATGTGGGCAAGTGTTTTCCCAGAAGGAGGGACGCTGATAAATTCACTAATGGAATTAACAAAGTTTGTAATGTGTTTGACGAGAATGGCAATGGAAATGACAACTTAATAGTTCCAAACATTATATGGGCAAGTGTTTGTCCAGAGGGAGGGACGCTGACAAATTCACTAATGGAATTAACAAAGTTTGTAATGGTTTTGACGAGAATGGTAATGAGAATGATAAGTTTCATAATGGTTCCAAACATTATGTGGGCAAGTGTTTGCCCAGAAGGAGGGACGCTGACAAATTCACTAATGAAATTAACAAAGTTTGTAATGTGTTTGACGAGAATGGTAATGGAAATGACAACTTAATAGTTCCAAACATTATGTGGGCAAGTGTTTGCCCAGAGGGGGGACGCTGACAAATTCACTAATGGAATTAACAAAGTTTGTAATGGTTTTGACGAGAATGGGAATGAGAATGACAACTTAATAGTTCCAAACATTATGTGGGCAAGTATTTGCCCAGAAGGGGGGATGCTGACAAATTCACTAATGAAATTAACAAAGTTTGTAATGGTTTTGACGAGAATGGTAATGAGAATGATAAGTTTCATAATGGTTCCAAACATTATGTGAGCAAGCGTTTGCCTGTAAGAGGGCGATGCTGACAAATTTACTAATGAAATTGACAAAGTTTGTAATGTTTTTTACTAGAATGATAATAGGAATAACAAGTTTCATAATGGTAATGACAAGTTCTGATGACATTGACAAAAACCACCAATGTTTATCACAGCAACTATCAAGTAAAGGGTTCAAATGACAATTTAACATTACTCATTCCACATATACTCAATGCATACAAGCCATGAACCCAGAAGAAGGTGTTCCTTCAACTATAATTAAATGGTTTTAAGCTGTCACCATTAACAACTGTTTCAATGGAAATGACAAGTTCAGAAATGGAATTTACAAAACACCAAATTCTTACTGACAGCACCTACCAAAAACATTGTCAACAAAAAATTTAACATTACTCATTTCACCTATACCCAATGCATAGAAGTCATTAACCCAAAAGCAGGTGTTCATTTATGTGTACTTTAATTACATCAACTGTCACCATTAACAACAATTTCAATGGAAATGATAAGTACAGTAATGGAATTTATAAAACACCAAATTTTTACTGACAACAACTACCAAATACATTGTCCAATGACAAGTGAACATTACGATTCTACCAGTACCTAATGTTTTCTTGTCATTCCCATAGCCTTTTCCTTTGCCCTATATGTCAATTGCACTCCATAATCTCTACCCAAACTCTTCCTTATTTCATTTAGATGCTTGTTTGTGTACTCAAATTTGTGCACAATACTGAACTTATGCAGCACCTTCTTGAAATCATCAGCATGTGCAAATGTTTGATTTACTCCTACCAACAAATCCATCCACTTCTTATAGTTTATCTCTGACATCGGTGTTGGTGCGCTCTCAACTATACATGAAAGGCTAAGAAGAGGTCTTGCATTGCACTCATTTTGTACAAATTCATCATTCATTCCATAACACACAACATCATCAATGTACAACATTTGCTCCATAGCTCCCAATAATTGATCAACCATGCATGGATATTAACAAGTGTTGTGAACACATATTACCAAAAACACTATAGTAAATAACTTTTTATGTGACAAAAAAAAAGATGAGACTTGCCTTTTTGTATTATCCATGGCCCTTCCTTTACATACTACACATACATGTGCACTAGTATGATTATAATGAAACAAATTTTTCATTTCAGAATCATTGATCATATCTACTAATATCGTTTCATCAAAGCTTAAAGTGTATTTAATGTCGCATCTATGCCCATTTACACAAAATCATTCTCCTAGTATTACTCTCAATTCTTCGTTTGTCATCCCCTCCTTCATTGATTTTACCCTCACACTCCCACCACTATATTTAACTCCACCTTCAACTTTACTTACAAACTACCCCCAACATGGAAAAAACATATAAGTGACTTTGACAAAGGTATTGCTTGAATATTTGATGTCATCTTGCATGATAACTTGTAAGAAAAAAAATCAAATTTCATGACATTGTTAGTCTCATACCAATGAAAATTCATCACTAAAAAAGTTCCCTACAACACACCTTCTTGGACCATTAACAACTTCATCAATATTTATAATATCACTTTATTCCCAATTAATAACAGAGTTAAGCTTTTACGAAGTATTTTAACCTCCAACTCCATACCCATGTCATGACAGCATACATTTCTCAACGATTTTACTAACTTACTGCTGCTCTTAACATAATTCATTTTGGGATTCACAACAATAGTAAAGGTGTTGACAAAGTCTATAATGGATTTGACAAGAATCACTAACTTATAACAACATGTGACAAACAATTGAGCAACAATTTTTCCTTGTCATCAATTAAGTTATTGCCTGACAAAATGAGTTATTGCCTTCACTACTATTGTTAACGCTAATGATAAATTTAGTAATGGTAATGACAAATTCTGTAATGGCATTGACAACAAACTAGAAGTGGTAATGACAGCAACTACTATGTACATATAGATATGTTTATGACATCTTCATTACAGATTATTCATTCCACTTACACTTACTTAACGGTCAGTCATCACATCAACTTAATGCTACCTATTTCAAATCATTAACCTCTTCATTATGCTCCCTTTCACAGCTAATAAGACCCAAGACATACATAACCCACATCACACCATCGATGCCGCCGTAGTTACGTAAAGTTTGAACCTTTAATCCCACTAAACATGTAAACCCACTTACCCACAACCAAAACTGCCATAAATAACCTATGATTGTAGCACCATCGTCATTTCATAGCCCTCATTCACAGCCCCAAACAAGTTAGCTTCCACACACCACGTGACTGCCCATTTATTTACTGTTCATGCACCCTCAGACCCACCGAACAACACCCAATACCCACCAACATGAACAATGACGATAAGATGGTTATAGTCTAATTCATCTAAAAAAGATTATGTTTCTCAGAAAATTACTTACACTTGTCTGATTCAACCTTGATCGACGCCTCGTTCTTCACATTCACGGTTGCTCTATGGACATCACCTTCGACTGTGTTTTTTTTTTCTGTAGCCTTTTTCCATAGCAGCCACCTCATCATATGTGAGACAAATTTTAAAAGGGGCGTTTTGGTCTCTAGCCTTAAACTTTAGTAACCCAGATTGGTCCTTGAACATCTATTTGTTTTTTTCAAGTTATAAGAGACTTTTGTGGGTTTTAACAATTGAAATGGTATTTATATGGGATTTTACCTTATTTCAAGCTATTTTTTGGTGCTTTTAACCCTTTAAAATATTTTTCCACCCACTATCTCTTACTGTAATCACAAAAGTCACTTGTACTTAAGTCAATCCAAACAAGTTTTACTTTTATAAAAGTGATTTATACAATCACTGTTCCAAATATACATGAAGTGTCAATCTTCACTCCTTAAATTCAGAATTCCCCTTTTCTTCTTCGCCAGGCAGAACGGATTTTGTTTTTGGGCCATTTTAATTGTGGCTTTGAGCCCATTGGGCCCTGATATCCTTAAACTGTGATGCTCGCGAGAACTTGAGGTTCCCAAAGTTTTCACCCATTGTTCACCCCAAAACTGGGAGAGCTGCAGTATATATTTAGTATCAACAGTGCCTTAAATATGATTGCTTTCAATAGCAAGATATCTATACTTAGCAAAAAAAAAAAACACATCTTACTATAGCAATGATTACTCCCCCTAATTTTTAATATAAGAGCGAGTTGACATTTTCTTTTGAAGAGATTAAGAAATCTAAATAAATTACTTAATTCATATCATTTATTATATATGACTAAATTATAGGTTAAAATATACTTTTAATCCTTCAAATTTTACATGAGGTATGCTTTTAGTCCTTTAGGTTTATAAAGTATACTTTTGGTCCAATATTTATAACACCGTTAATATTATTAACGAAAAATGTTAACACAACAAACTCAAATAGTAACAGTGTGGCTAACAAAGCTTATTTAATTTTTAATTTTTTAATATAATATATTTAGATTATTAAACTAAAAGAAACCAAAAAATTGCTGCAAATCAAATCAAGATTGTGATATTTAGATTATTAAACTAAAATTTTTTAATACAATCTAGGTTTTGATATTGACCGCTTCATTAAGTTTTTAGATATTTTTCAATCTACACATATTTTAGATTTAAGGTTAATAGTATTTAATTACACATTCATCACTTAAATTCATAGAGTCATTACTTGAGTTTGTTGCGTCAGTATTTTTCATTAGCAACATTAACGATGTTAGAATTATAGGGCTAAAAATATACTTTATAAAGTTAAGAAACCAAAAGTATACCTCGTATAAACTTAAAGAACAAAAAGTATACTTTAACTTATGTTATATATCAGTTGATAGGTTAGATAAATTAATTTAGAGAAATTTAATAAATATAAATACTTTAATATAATTTATTCAATTTTTTTAATCTCTCAAAAAAGACAGCTGACGATTCTTATATTAAGGACCGGAGATAGTATTTTTTAAGAAAAGAAATTCAAATAATTGCTTACGTTTTCCTTATATTGTTTCATTTATTATAATAATACGTATTTTTGGGGCGTGTTGTTCTGCTTTTTCATTCTTTGACAATCTTTTGGATAAATATGAAAAAAGAGAAAGTTGGGAAGATTGGAGTATCTCAAGAAAATCAAATAACGTATCTTGATGTTTGGGATAGTGGTAGGAAAAATAACTTATTATGATTCTGACTTATTAAAAATGACTTAATAGAAAAGTCAGTTTTTGTAATATGATTTATGTTTGGATGAGCGATTTATTTTTGGACAATAAGTGCTTATAAATTGTGATTTACGGTATACGAGGTAAATATGTGAGAGAAGTTTTATCTCGACTTACGTAATAAGGGCCCGTTTGGTTCAATTGCAGACCCCTCTGGTAATGCAATGGACTGCAATGCAATGGGGTGCAATGCAATAATGATTGCTATCATCATGTTTGGTTGCTTAATAATAAGATGTGGAGAAATTTTTTTTTTTTATATTTAAGTTGAATTATAAAAGGTCCAAAATACCCCTTAAACATAAAAAAAACCTCCATCACCAATCATCTCCTTCCTCACCCCAAATCACAGCGTCAGTGTATAACTCAAACATGTATTTTCTGATTCAAAACTAGTAGAGCTCCTAGTTGTATGAATTTTGACTATAATTGATAATGAGGGAGGGGAGGGAGAAACATGCTTGTCTGTTTTCCATTTTCTGTTGGCATTGTAAATAGAATTCTCATTCCCGTAGTCTGATTCGATGTTAGGTCATCCATGGCTGGCAAATGATCATGATGATATGAAGATCCCTCTGGATATGATAATCCCCAAGTTTGTTAAGGCTTACACATGCTCATCTTCTTTACGCAAATCAGCACTAGGGGTATGTAATGTTGTTTGATACCTCATGAACATTCCTCCCTCCTCCGCCATTTATTTTATCTCAAATATAGATTCTGCGCTCACGTTAGGGCTTTTGCTTTTGAAAGGCAAAAAAGAATGAATACAAATTTTGATGTTTTGTCTATTGAGGGTATATATTGTCTTTTTATTATATTAGTAGGGTCAAAATTGAGATTTCATCAATGATTACAAGCCTGCAATGAGTTTTCATAGGGGTCGCCCTATGAATGGAGATTACCATAAAATATGCAATCTATTTTACAATTGTAATCTATATTACCATTAATAAGTTCAACCAAACAGGCCACCAATAGTAATGCAATCAAGATTACCATCGCATGTGTGCAATGCAATCTAACCAAACGGGCCCTAAGTGACTTAATAAAAAAGCTGTAGTGATGAGCTTATTTAATAAGTAGCTAATTCTACCCATGATGTAATTAAAATAAGCTGAACCAAACATTATAAAAATGCAATACGTTTTTATTTAGATTTATTATCCAAAAACAGACTTATTTATATCCAATAAACTGAACGAAACACACCTTTAAACACACTAAAAACAGAAAAAATGTCTCAAAACTTGAATATCCAATTCACTTCAAACTTTCACGGTAAGGCTACAGCTTGCCAAGCTGGCGTTGCAGGTAGTAGTGGTAATTGATTACCAGTCTAATCCTAATAATTGTTTGATATCTTAAAATTAGTAGGGGTAAACTATTAGAATTTACTACTACTATATACCTACATACAATTTTTTTAAGGGATAAAGTGCTCCAAAAGTTTTTGCCAATGAGTAATGATGTTTTGAAAGTTTTCTTATGTTTAATATTGTCTCGGAAAGGTTATAATAGATTGATGTTGTTATTTTTGTTAAAAGATTAACGATCAATATCAATTTTATAACAATCAATATTAATTTTTTAATTATATGGGAGTATATTATTATGTTTCAAAACTTTTAAAATGACATTAATTTTAAAAAAAAAATTAAAATAATATTGCTGCTCGACAAAAATCCCCCGAAGACAAATTTTCACCACAACCTCTTTTTATTAGTGAGAAGGGCATCAGTCGGCTCTGACAACAACGAAGATCCCCCAATGTACCCAGTACTAAACCTGCGTTTCTCTCTCTCTTATGCGCGCGTCGTAAAAAATACAGATGCCAGGAAACCCTTATCATTTATATATATCCGCCAATGGGACAATTAATTATTAATCATCAAATAAATACGTCTGAATCTACGTGACAATGGTAATTTTCCAGTTAGAAAGTTGAGTTTATTGTAGCCAGTACGAGACTTCGACATCCAAATTAAAAAGAACTAGGATTATCCACTTTAAATTTCTAAAGAGAAGAATGGAGGACATTCCGAGGCTTTAAAAAGAACCGAGGCATGAGGCATTGTCACTGTACATGCATGTTCCAAGGCGAATTAGAATCCCAAGCATTATATATATATATATATATTCATTCATAATATATGTCCAACACACACATAAAATCAAGCTCAGCGAGCATGCAGAGGAGAATGTCCCGCACATCTCCTATTTCACCTGAAAATAAATACATTCTTTTTGAAAGATAAGCAAGCATGTCATTCCTGCAACCCTAATATTATTTTCAGTAGCTAGGTGAAAAGAGCGTGGCCCTCCATTATGTTATGATTAGAGAAAGCTCAAGCGGAGATCCAAGGGAGGGGGTTCCATTGGTTCCGCGGCGTCGTCTCTGCAACAAGCATGCATCCTCAGCTTCCCCGCTTCTGATTCCCCCACGGGGAAGAGCTGAAGGGTCTCCATCACTCTTTCTGGCTCCGGCACCACTTGATTATCTGTATCTGAGTACAACACTGAACACAGACAAATTAGATGCTTGGCATCAAATTGATGGAGAAGACGGGATTATATATGTATATAACTATAACTACATATGAGTTGGTGAATTATTAATGTATGTACTTGGTGAAGAAGAAGGATTGAGTTTGCGTCGTTTGAGGCGTTCGCGGGCTTTATGGTTCTGGAACCAGTAGAAGACGTTCTTGCTCTCGATGTGGCCGTAAAAGCTGAGGAGAGAGGATATCTTCTGGATCTGGTCCGTGCTGGGTGTTCTCAGACCTGACGCGAAGAGCTCACTCAGAAGCTTCAGCTGCTCCGCCGTTGGATTCCAACGCCCACACTTGCTGCCACTCCTACTGCAAAAGCCTGACATCCCTCCCTCTCCCATTCTCTCTCTCTCACTCTCACTCCTATGGCCGTGCGCATATTCATATTTATAATCCCCTTCCACCTCGCTCCTCCAATCAAATATTTTACATTTTCAGCAGCTCCCTCAAAATTCCTTTTATCTTCTCCTCTCTCATTTCTACTTTTACTGCCTCCCTCCGGTCTAGTATTTTGTGCAAAGGGACAGAAGTTGGAGAGACAAGGACATGCGTAAAAACAGCGACTGTTCAACGCTTCGGTCTTAGAGCAGACAACATGTAAGTTTCACTGATTCTAGTTCAAGTCTCGCTTATTTTATTAAGGAATCCGCACTTCAAAATTTAATATACCTCCTCGAGTTCATCTGCTCCCACACACGACTGTGTTTTTCAGTAAAGTATGCACTTGCTCCCCAATATTATATTCTCCATAGTTGCCCTTATAATGTGTGTTTGTGTAGTCTCTTGTATAAAATAAATTACTTTGTAAGCATAACGCTTGGGCATAATGATCAGATAAATCCAGGACAGTCAGGACACGTGAGATCAACCAAACTTTGTTTTTAAAAGAAGCGACTGTCTCTGCTAAAGAACACGTAGAATTGGTTAGAACTCAGAATTGGTGGATCGAATATATATATTTATGAGTGATTAATTAGTTGGCAGGATAAGTGAAAGTCAAATTTACAAATTTTCTGGTCTCCGTTGGACAGTTGTGATCCCCACAGACTGACAGAGATCCGGAGTTAGGCTGACGCCGTAGCTAGGTTTCAGAGAAATCTTTTTAAGGAGTGATAAATTAAAGCTGCATTTTATAACTCATCACATGTTTTTGTTATTTGAAGTGTGAAATATTTTAATTAACAGTCAAATCAAATCATGCATGATATGCTATTGTATGGTTTAAAGTAAAACAATATCTTCTCTAATTCTATTTATAAGTATTTTTTTTATTACGTAAAATAAACTAGTAGTTAAAAATAATGATTGTATAAAAAATGTCACGTTTTTTTACATGTATGCCCCTATTTATGAAAAGAGTATAGGAGAGAGAATAAATAAAAAGTATGAGAGATAATAAATATAATATATGAGAGATAATGAGTATTTAATAAAAATAAAATAGGAAAGAGAAGCTTGCATTTTCTGATAAAAAATGAAAATTGTTTATAAAAGATATTAACCCTATGAGAGATAAATTTATTTATAAATAGGATCGGATGGAGTATAATGAATTAAATCACATTATAGGGAACCAAACTTAATGATAGGACGCACTACGTATATGTAAGATACTATACAGTTTCTGTACAGAGTTAATTTCAGTTCAAAATGGTAATTTTTTTTTTTTGGCCAAGTTCAAAATGGTAATTTAGATATTAGATTATTGTAGAGAGTGTATACACGAATATCAGTATGAGAAGAAGGATTCGTTGGGCGCAATGAACGAGAAAGCGAGAGCATGGTCACGGGTGTGATGTTGGGTGGTGATGCAAGGCACAGGCCTCCAACTCCAAGGCACTTTTGGACTCGTGTCACCTTTACCCTAACCGCGCATCATCCTCCTTGTTCACGACAAGAACAAAATATTGTGAGCCTGAATTTCCACTACTTTACTATAACTATAATTAATTAATTAATTAATCCAAGCAGCAATGAAGAATGTGAAGCCATGCTACTAATTAAATTAGAGCTAGCATAGTGGGGGCGCCTATGCATGCAAACTAGCTTTTTGAAGTTTGAACCAAGCAAATCTATGTCCATTGAATCATTTTCAAACACCCAGGAAAGACAACAAACGTACAACTTGGAATAACAATTCAACGTCCGCAATCCATATATTTATGTTTATGATATAAAATTTCTAACATATCAAACTGTATATATCATTCTTGTATATATCATTCTGAATCTATTTATAAGTTTTTTTTTTAAAAAAAATTAATCCTATTTATAAATTCATTTTCAAGATAGTAAATATGTTTTGTACTATTTTACCTCTATTAATTATAATAAATTAAAATAATTTATTCATATTGACTTTTAAAATTAATTATAGATAAGGGTAAAATTAATGAGTTAACTAATTCTACTTAGTATATGGGAATTAGTTAAAAAAAATTTATAAATATAACAAAAATGTTACATAAATTGTAAAAAATCAGGGTTAAAAGTTGGATGAAGGGGACATTAAATAAAGATAAAGTACAAAAGTAGGGGCTAGCTTGAGAATAGAGAGAGGCCACGCGTGAAATCTAGGACACAGCCTCCCCTCGGATGAATGAACGTTGAACATCATTTATATATTATATATATATAATGGGCCGTGTCTTCGCTGATTTTGCCGGTTCTTTTTCTGAGAAGTGACAACAAGTATCCACCATGCACAGTGGGAAAAAAATGTAGCTACGTTATAAACGGCCCCTTCTTCTGTTTGAATATAAGGTGCTGTTACTCTCTCTCTCTCTCTGTGGCTGTGTGTGTAAAACACCAATCATATGAGCACGGGGAAGCAATGGGCGAGCGATCAGTGGGAAAAGCTCAAAGCCAGACCAGGGAGACTGAGGTGCCTCTGAATAAATTAAAAGCTCTGGCCAAATACGGGTAAGCAACGTGTTGAGGGCCTATATTCTGCAATTTATATGTATTTAATTTAGCCAGGTTGCCATATTTTGTCCAACCAAACAGTGTGGTTACAACGTAAATGAAAGATTACGATCATTGGAACCGGGATTCTCTCATTTCTAGTTAATTATAATGTCAATGACGCTAATAAGCTAAATAATGTTATTCCCCCTATTCCTTTTCTATTAGATTATATGCAGATTTTGGTTCATTCGTTTTTTGTAAAAGTTTGGAAGCATACAAGACACGAACAACGATGATCGCATATTAAGACTACCGCCATTCAAACATTAACACACACACACACATGACTTTGTCAAAATAAATATAATGATTAATTCCCCATCCCTAGGGACGTACGAAACATTTTTTTTTTAAATTTTTTTGGTTGTGTATGTGAATTATATTGACGCTTCGGCTGTTAACAGGTCATTTGGATGCATGGCAAAACAATTTAAATTCTTTTAGTTCTATAACTTGGATTATTGTGTGTAATATAATTGATATAATGAATAAAATTGGTTTTGAGCGAAAAAAAATCTACCATCCCGTTGATTTTTCAGTGGTGTTTTGCGAACTGTTTCGAACTTAAAGCTGGGCATCAAGCTATTGACGGGTAGTGCTGAACTTGAAACTATAATGTTTTTAATTAATCAGATGAAATTGAAAACCATTTGCAAAGCAGCTCGAATGAATGATATTCCACATTCGAAACAGCCCATAAGGTCTATTTAATTTGTTAGGTAGGGGTGAAAAATTTTTATGAGTTAAATTTAAAAAATTGGATAAATGATGTTCTAAATTAACCTCACAGTTATCCAAATTTTTTAAATAAAACTTATTAAAATTGTCCCTACCTCCCATTCCCTCATGCCAAAGAGAGCCGCAAATAAGAATTTGCTAAGGATGGAGGCGGAGATGCTTAAACACTGGGCTGCTGATCGGGAAAGCACAATACAGCTTCAGGAGTTAAGCTTTTCACAAGTTACGTTCACTGAGTGCAAGTCTTGAAGATTTTGAATAGAAAGCTAGGTTTGTTGTTATTTCATTTGATCTAAGCCAGAAATGATTGAGGAACGGTGAAGTGGGTGTGTTCCACATCTATCTGCAATTCTGCATAGTGAAAAAGAAGGATGATCGGTGTGCGGTTGTTGAAGGCCTTCCGGCTCAAAATTCAAAGACCCACATATACCCTATTTTCAATTTCTTAACAAATTGAGAACAAATTTAAATAATTATTTCTTAAGGAAAATTGTCACCAATTTGATGGAGATTTTGGGTAATATGAAGCGGATAAAATTAGAAGGCCGTGGGCCTTTAATGTATACTTGAGGGAACATCACGACATTCCTTGGTGAGGACGCTGAGTAAGAGCTCCAGATACAGGGCATGCCCCATTTGTTCAGTTTTTCATTTTTTTGTATTTTTTTTAAAATTTGATAGATACACATGACACAATCACAGCCACACAGCACAGGACAGGACCACCAGGCCACATGAGAGATGGGCCCTCTTCCAACACAAAAGTGGATGAAAATAGGCCCATCCCTCATCATGCCCCCACTCCCGCTACGCTATCGATCATCATCATTCATCACCCAACAAAAAGAAACAAATTCCATTCTTTACATGAGCAAAAGACATTCAGAAGATCCATCTTATGGAAATAACAACAGAAGAAAGAAAAGAAAAGAAAGAAACAGCTAAGAAACCCGCAGACTTGAAGGGACGTTAGATGTGATGAGCTTCATCGTTCACGAGCCCATTAACTGGACTTGAAGGGAATGGCTCTGATCACCACCTGGTGGTACAAGGCGGCGAGAGCTGCTCCTACGAATGGTCCCACCCAGAAAATCCACTGTTCCATTCATTTGCGTTTCAACCATAAATTTAGGACAATGATTTAGTATAGAAAATAAAACAGACGGGGGAGTTATAGATATAAGAGCGGAGGCGCATACATGATCATTCCAGCCTTTGTCCTTGTTGAAGATGATGGAAGCTCCCAGACTACGAGCAGGGTTGATACCGGTGCCAGTGATTGGGATGGTGGCCAGGTGCACCAAGAACACGGCGAACCCAATTGGCAGGGGTGCCAAAATCTGTTTGTCCATTATATATATTACCAAAAAAAAGAATTGTTTGAGCGTGCTAGAGCAGTGTGGAAAGAAACATATATAATATAAAAAGGGGGTGACTTACGGGGACGTGGGAGTCTCTGGCGTTACGTTTGGCGTCAGTGGCGGAGAAGACGGTGTAAACGAGGATGAAGGTGCCGACAATCTCAGCGCCGAGGCCATCCCCTTTGGTGTAGCCGGAGTTCACGGCATTGGCACCTCCCCCATTCACGCTGTACCTAGCGCTGCCCTCAAAGCCCTTCACCACGCCCGCACCGCATATGGCGCCCAGACACTGCATCACCATGTACAACACTGCTCTCGTCAGCGACAGTTTCCTTGCCAGGAACAGACCGAACGTCACCGCCGGGTTAATATGACCACCTGCATACACACACACACATCGTGTACAACACTGATATATGAAAAGGGAGCAAGTAAGACGTAATCGTCTAGTATAGTAATGCGAATAGATTAGATGGTGACCTGAGATGCCGGCTGTGCAGTAGACGAGGGCGAAGATCATGCCGCCGAAGGCCCATGCGATGCCTTGAATGCCGACGGTTGTGCACTTGGACTTGGAGTTGCTCACCCCCATGACCGTCAACACTGTGATATAAAGGAACAGAAAAGTGGCCACGAACTCGGCTATCCCGGCTCTGTAGAAGGACCATGATGTGAGCTCGGAGGGCTCAAACAGCGGCGCCAGCGGTGGCTCCTGATAGTCCTTGCCTTCTTTCTGACTCTGAGCCGCCGTCCCGATGGGCTGCCTCTCCGGGAACATGTTGGCTCCCAGCGACACGTCCTGCTCCTTCCCTTCCATTTTTGAGTAGTTGTGTGTGTTGGGTCTGCAGGGTGGGGGGCTCGGGTGCGGATTTATATAGCCAAATCAAACTGGGCAGGATTGAGTTTGCAGGGTGGTGGGGCCTATTGGCTGATTTATTTTCTTTTCTTTCTGTATTTGCTTGCTTATTCATTAAACTTGTACTAAAGCCAATGAATCCAAAATAATGGTAGGTCCTTCCAACCTGGCACCACGGCCACCACTCATTGCACGACCGACCATGTTCTGTGCTCCACAGGAGCCTGCGTAAAAAAGCAAAGAATACTATGTCTTAATTATAAGACAGAGTTGACTTTTTTGGAGAAATTAAGGAAACCAATTAAATTATTTTAGAGTATTTATATTTTTAATTTTTTCTCTAAACTAGTTAATTTGACTAATAAACTACTCCCTCCGGTCCTAATTATAAGACAAAGTTGACTTTTTTGGAGAAATTAAGGAAGCCAATTAAATCACTTTAGAAAATTTTTATTTTTATTTTTTTCTTCAAACTAATTAATTTGACTAATAAACTGATATATAATATAAGAATACTAAAAATATAAATACTCTAAAGTGATTTAATTGGCTTCCTTAATTTCTCCAAAAAAGTCAACTTTGTCTTATAATTAGGACCGGAGGGAGTAATATATAATCTAAAGATACTAAAAATATAAACACTCTAAAGTAATTTAATTGGCTTCCTTAATTTCTCCAAAAAAATCAACTTTATTTTATAATTAGGATCGGAGGGAGTAATACCCAAATCTTGGAATATTATGCACGCGCTTGTTATCAATTGTTGGGAGCCTAAGGGCGTGTTTGGATAAAAAGAAAAAAGTGCTTCAAACAAGTCGATATATAGAGACAGAGCACCTACTTCTTTAATAACAACTCGATGGAGCACAAAAGAAGGCACCCGCTGGGGCCCCCGGGGCACACTATAATTATGAATATGGCAGGATAAATGAGTATATTTACATATGGTAAAAACAGGGAAAGAAAGCGCAATAAATCATTAGCGAGACGCTTAGCTAATTTAATTGGAATGATTATATACACGTGAATGAGGATATTTTCTAAAAAGAGCCATCCTTGCGGGGGAAAGGAGAATATTTGATGGTCATAATTAACGAGGCAGCGTCAAAGCGAAGTTTATAGGGTTAGAAATTTAGGGTGAAGATGGGTGCGAAGTGCGAACTTAAGATGAATACAGTAGGTACAAATTAAAAGGAAGGCACATGAGTACGTAGCAGATAATATTCTGACTTCATGATAGAGCACTACAACCATTGATTCCTCCATCTTGCCAATTAATTAACAAAATGTTTTTTTTTTTTTTCAAATTGTATGCTACACAGAATGGTGTGCACATGACGGGCCTGGCCTCCTCAAGAACTGAAGGTGAAGCCACTTAGGCCATCCCCCGGACAGCCACATATCTGCTTTCATCTCTATTAGATTCAATTTGTTTGTTCATCAAAATGGTTCTGCTATTATTATTACTACTTGCATGAACGAAACGATAGAATAGTCGTAGTATACAGGCGACATGGATATACATACAAAAAATAAAAAAGGAGGGGAAAGAGAAAAAATTAGATATCTATGTGAATGGTTGGGGGTATATTATGAGGTATTAAGGGGATTAGATGGGAGGGGAATGATGAGTTGTGGAGATAAGATTAATAAATGAATAATGTGGCAAAATATATATAATACACAGAGACATGCAAGATGGGAATGTGTGAGGAGGCAGTGGTCCTCTCCTCTCTCCAGCTTATATATAATAGGCATATTTGTTATGAGGTTGTGATTACTTATAAGTTGTTTGTCATATAAATTAAGATAAAACTTCTCTCCTATACTTATCTCGTATAACGTAAATCATGATTAAAAAGTTATTTTTAAGCAGTCCAATAACTATTCCAAACGAGTACAATGAATTGTTTTGTTGGGGGTGGCGATTATCAAAAATAATGGATTGCGATCACCAATAGGTCCAGTGATCATTCAGTGGAGGGGGATGGGATATCATTTCATAATGTGTGGCTGTATGATTCTACAAGTATTAGTGACGCCGCCCCATTATTCATCATTCACGACATACCGCCCATCAAATTAGGGCCACTCATTACTTGTTGTCACCACTCCTATTCACATGTTTTCATTTCATGCAATTCCTTCCAACCTACAAAACAAAGCATTCGAGTCCCTTTTAGCTCCATGCCTTGCCAAATATTCTCTTCAAGCTGTCATAGTGTGCATGTGATCAATTGAACTTACTCCATCCAGGCTGAAATTATATATGTTCGCTTTATGTGGCGATTTGCAAATAGAAAACACGAACACTTGCGCACATCTCTAGTCCCCTCTTCACGTTCAGGCAACACCTCAGCGAGAGCTTCGCGATCCCGTTATTCTCCCCACTTTCCTTGCAGGCTGGGTGGGCGGTCAAAAGCAGAAACACAAGTAGGCTGGGTGCCCCCATTTGGGTTTCTGGATCAAACTATTGCTCTCACACTATCCCCAAGAAGCTAGACGCCCCCCACTAAAAACCACAATTCAAGATAGTTAGGCCACAGTCTTTTCCTTGGAACTCTAAACTCTTGACATGTTAATATCATAAATAGATCCACGATAGTTCCCTGTAACCTTTCTTATTTACTAAAAGATGTATGTCTTTGTTAACTACCTCTTTAACCTCAATTTTATGAATAAGATGAGGAATCTGTTTTAATTTTAATAGGCACAGCCCCGCAGTGATGACGAGAAGCTTCTGGTTGACCCGTCGTGCGTACGGAGCAGAGATTCCTGCACTTTGCCATAACGGCCACCAAGACATCGAAGATCAAGCTCCTTCTCTGCTGTTGCATTTCCTTAGCGGCAGTGCTCGCCTTTACCGGCAGTGCTTCCTCCTTCCTCGCCTGGGCCAATGAACTCTCTACTCTGCATCACTCGTCTCTCAGGGTTCGTGCACCGTTTCTGTCTCAGTGTTTTCGGATTATAGTTTAAATAATAGATAGTTTGAATAATAGATTTAAAGAAATCAAGAATTTGGAGACAGATTCTGTCTTTTCAAATGATGACGACGTTTTATTTCCATGCTCTTCAGTGTGGAATTTGCACTTCATGTTTGGCAAAGTGCACCAGATACAATGGTGGGGTTTGTACCTCGATCTCATTGGGTTTTTTATACTCTTTTACGTGTATGCTGTCCTATAATTCCTCAAATTTTTGGTGGTAATACCTGTAGGCAAAATCTGCAAAGAAATAAGAAAATATTTGATTCGAGTCGTGTCCGAGGACATTGTCCTTAAGAGATATTCCGCAGTCCCCTCAATAAATAGAAAGCGGGGCATCTCTCCAAGATTAAATGAACCCTTTCTGTAAGGATACAGGGCGGCAGAACTGGCGGAAGGTAAAGCAGGGTTTTTAAACCCGGACCGGACCGGCCGGTCCGGCCCGGGACCCGGCGAACCGGCCGGGAAACCGGTCCGGTCCGGGTTGGGTTTTTTTAAAAAAAAATTTTTTTTTTTAATTTTTCCTTTAGAATTTCATATTATAAGTCTAAAATTTTCAATTTCTCACCGGTTTGGTCCCGGTTTAGCTCCGGTTTGGTCCCGGTTTGACCCACTGACCCTTAACCCAGTACCCCGACCGGTTCAATGACCGGTCCGAGTTTTAATACCTTGAGGTAAAGTAACTCAGTGAGAGATTACCGAGACTTCCATTTCTCTCTTCTCGAAATGGTGTCACGGTTGAGGTATTTATAAATATGAATCAATGCCTTAAAAAGTTGCCTCTTAAGACTATATCTTTTCAAATAGAAGTCATAACCATATATTAAATTCATAAACCATGTTAATTCATGAATCAACACAAATCCCTTAATTTATTAGGACATGACTTTTCAAAACACATTTCTTCATTTTAAAATATTTCATAATATTGGAGAGACTCTTTCTTTGACATACCCATACACAATATTTACAACAATACCCTCTATGGCTATGCTTTTAAGCCGAAATGGGAGAATTTCAATGATAATAAAGCTTGGGAATCATCAATACTTCATTATTTGAACTTGGCATGCATTGTATTTGTACCCTTTCTCTAAGACCGGGGACCCTTTTCTTTTCTCTTTTTTGGGTAAAAGGTTGAGGATCTATTTAAACTTTGAGTTTGATGCCTGATTGGCATCAGAATAACTGAATGACCAATAGCATATAACTTAACGGATGAATGTAAGCCTTTGAAGTTGCCTTCATCCCAAACCGGAGAGTAGGGACGTATTATGGGCAATGTAATTTGTAATGGGAAAGAGAGTTGAAGTTCCTGCACTCGATGAAGAAAATTTCTTCATGTGATGACCATGTTGTCAAAAAGCTACAAATATTTTTTGATTATTATTCTCTTAATCTTGAGATTATGAACTTAAAAATTAGCCCATTATCTAATAATTTCTTTTTACGTTAATAAATTTGTAGCCCTTTGGGGATCTTTTTAAATTTGCTTAGATTTAGTCCTGTGGTCTTTCAAATCACTCAACATGTTTGCAGAAATGTAATGGTGAAAATTGTAGATATGGTGGATGGTGGTCAGTGTGGTGGACGGGTACATATAGTATGGTGCTCTCCAAGGCAATTTTTCCACAAAATGTACTTCAGTCTCTACACAAATGAGATGCCAAGATCCATTAGAGAATATGTAACCAAGAACAGGTTCTTTCTCTGACAACTAATCACTTGCTGTATTTTTTATAATTATTGTTTCAACCTATCTAAATTGGATCTTTTATAAGTTTTAGGGTTAATAATATAATGAACTTTTCGGGAATTGTGAAGATATTGCTATGTCTATCCTCGTAGCCAATGCTACTGGTGTCCCCCCATATGGGTTAAAGGTACTTTCTTCTCTTTCCATACATGCATGGGCGCACACAAGGTAGTTAACTATGTTACTTCTCTGAACAACTTCCTACGAGCTTAATGATTCCTTCTTGTTTAGCCCTGACAAGTGGTGGAAGGCTAGAAATTATATGCAGAGAACTAGAGAAGTGTAGTATACAAACGCATGCATGTTTGTGCTTTCTACTGATTTTTTAGCCATATGTTATCTATGATTGGAGCTGGCAAGTTGTAATTTTTTGTGTTCTTGGAGATTTATTTCTATTCGTTTTTTTTGTCTTTCTAGCAAAGACACTATTTGACATTTTGGTACCATAAATGAAGCTGGTGCGCTCCGCAAGTATACGGGTCGTGCCAAGTAATAAAGTGATAAGTAGAGTATCGTCCCATGAGGAATCAATCAATTTTTAAGTATTAAAATCCCAATTTCTTTTAAGTCAAACGAATCTAGTTAAGAGAAAATTCAAAGAAAACTAATTAACGAAAACTATCAATATTAAACACAACCTAGAGTCACTAATTCCTCACTAGCTCTCCAAATCTCAAATCCATTTACTTAGTTAATCTCAAATATTAATTTTGTTAATCTCGAGTATCAATAGTTATAAGTGCCTGTCGGTTCACTTACAATCCTCTCTTAAACATAATTGTTATGTCTAACCAAATTACTCAAGAGGCAAGATAATTCAAACACACTCTTCAACAATTATATGAGGTTATTAGGTATATGTTTATCCTAATCGCAAATTAAATCATAATTTAATCCCATATTATTTAATCTCAGAGCCTAATTAAAATTTCCTTTGTCAAGGTAAATCCTAATACTCAAATTCACATCTAATGGTGGCCAATCATCAAACGGACATATCAAAACAAGATTAAGTAACTAAAATTAACATAAATCATAACTAAATAATCATAGAAATAAAATTTAGTTCACTAGTGAATTCATAGTTTTCCTAGGTCTAAAAAGAAAATTAGCCACTCATGGCTAAAATAAAATCCATAATGAAATAAAGAAATTCAGATTTAAAGAATAAAGAAAAAGAATAAGAGAGAGAGCAAATATGTGAAATACTCCCTCTATTTTTCTTGATCTCCGCTCGATTTTTGCTCCCTCTTGTTCTGCTATGATGTGTCTTATTTGCTGCCTTCTCCCCCTTTTTATAGATTTTTTGATAAGCAAATGCGGTTTTTATTTTTATCTTTTAATCCAAATCTGATATCATTTTCCCATTTGTACGGATAAACCCATATCTTTTGCCACCTCCATGTGCTGATCATATCTTTTTTTCTTTTTCCCAATGTGCAGATCTTAACCGGGCAACGTTTTTTTATCTTTTCTCTAAGTTGTGGACCCCACATCTTTATCTCTTCACAGTATCCATATCTGATAGCTCATGCATGGGATATATTGCATTTGAATCTTGCTTCTCCTTCAATTGCCATGGGCCCCGCATCTGATTCAATTTTGATATCTCAGTATCTCACGCCCTATTATCTTTTCATTAACATATAATATAATTTGCTTGAGCTCACTTATTTGCTATTTTGATACTTTCTTATCTCTTTCATCATTTAATATCTCCTGCACAATAAAATAGGATATGAGTAGATTTTATGTTAAAATTTATTTTTATCCTAAATTTAATTAAAAGATAGAAAATATATAAAAGATAATTAAATAGGTATAAAATATTAATAAATTTAATCAATTATATCATAAAATTTATACCTATTTAATTATAAAATATACATTTATCTGAAGCGCTACTTCTTACCTCACTTTACTGTCAGATGCTAGGCAGTGGATTAAGTACCATGAACTATTAATTCATTCTCCTTTCTTTTTAGGATGCTGGCAATCACTTAATTTTCCAGGTACAGCAGCATTGCTAACGGCCTCCTTTTTAAACTTCAAATGGATAAAAATTAATAAAATCAAAATTTTCCTGATGCTTCATACAACGTTTTAATTCAAACTAGGACAGATGAAAAATAATTTCAACTAATAAATAAGGAACTATGATGTATCGCTTGGAGAATTTACAATGGTTACTCCTACTTTTTCTCGATCATTGTCATTCTTCTGCATTGCTATGCATGTCAGTCTAGTAGTTCTAAGATTATAGTCCAGCAGAAACCTAGGAAATTTCTTTTGGCTGCCTACCGGCTAGCTTTGTAGTCCGTTGAAGTTGGGGGGCAATGCCACTGTAATTGCTCATGAGGAGTATTAAAACAATAATGTGAAAATTCATAGGGTTTCTGTTTCACCATTGTAATATGGGGCTAATCGTGAATTTCCATTCCATCCGCCAATTCTTTTTGATATTGTATTGTCCTTTTGTAATAACCTCATTGTAAGAGTCTTCAATCGCTTAGTTTGATTTATTTCACGCAACACTTAATTAAACATAAGTGCTACAGGAAATATATATTAGCTTGGGAGGTCACAGTGCTAAAAGGACGGAGTGACGAGTATGGCGTATGCCCTTGGCGTATGCTGCATTGAAGGCTGCTGAAAGCCGCGACACCTGGTTCTGGCGATGCTGAATTTTCACTTCTGTTTGCTGCTGTACACGTCCCACTCCCACTATCTTCAATTAGCTACTTGATTCCTTGTGGTTGAAGAGCTGCTGTATCATATTTGCTTCTTACACGCAATTCATGCATTTTGGTGGGGTAGCAGATTCAGTACATTCATTGTATTCCAATTGCTGACATTGTCGCCCTAGGTTGCTGTCGCTTTGATTGTGAAGAAATATATTCTGTGAAATTGATCTTTGTGTGCTGCCCCCGGCTTTTCTTATTTTTATTTTCTCATCTCTTTACACTTTACCCCTATTTCTCCCAAAAATTGCTTATATTTAATTTAATAATGTCATAACATTAACATCAATCTATTTACCCCTGTTTCTATCGAAGACACTTCAAGTCACAAAATGATCAGGAATTGGAAATAGAACATCAAAGTTAACAATTCTAAGCATTCATAAATCACGCCTGTCTTCCCTTTTCGATCAGTCAAGCCTTTATCATGCCGCCTTTTCACTTTGTCCTCATTTTTTGCCTCAATCTCAACCCTTCATACTCGTCTGGGCTCTGACAATAAGCTTGAGTAATCCTCAGTTAACAATTCTATTTTGAAATACACTATTTCACATATTTCATATTCGAAGTCTTGTACTTGTAACAACCCATTTCTCACATCATGTCGGGGAAAAAAATATCATAACAAATGTTACTAATACTTTGTGGTGCATCACGGACACATAACAAAAGTTGCAGTCAAGCCACTTAGCGTATTAGATAGCAGCAGCATGAAATTAAAAATAAATAATTAATTAATTATTAACTGCAATCTATTCGAAAGTATAATATTCAAGCCAAAGAGATGCTCGTATTAACGTTTTAAACTATTATTGGCGGCTTGCAAGATTTCCCAACAAATTGTTGCTTAACAAACATTTTAAACAACAGTTCGTTTTGAGCATCGCTAGTTCCTTTGACAAAATCATCACCAGGAAACGAAAATTTTCAATCTCCATCATTCCCGGATGAGAGAGAACTCAATCTAGGGTGTTTCAGAACTGGTGTGGTGTGCTTCTACAAGAAAGCTAAAATCAAGAAAGTCATCCTCAGCACTCAGCAGCAGTACAGGGCAATTATTCCACTTCATAATGTGCCGGCAAAATGAAGAAGGGGAGCCCATATACTCATGATCAAAAACTGTCTTGATCTCGTCAAAAAGCAATCACTCTGGGGCACGAACCTCGGGGACAAAAGAAGAGGATTAGCTGTCTCCGGAAATAGTTGACGACAACACCTAAGGCTCAAAGGTAATTCCCTCGATCTCACAAAATGACAATTGCGGTAAGAGTCATATGACATGAACTTCGGGCACATGAGATGAGGCTGCACAACCTGTAAAGGTTTTTTTAAAGCGAAATTAGTCATTCTTAATTGATACATTGTCTAATATTTTGTCCAAAGATCAGTCATTAAGTCCAACAAATATGAATTTTTCCGAACTGAGGCAAGTTGAGAAAAGAGGCAGAAGTTGGACCATAACACAATCATTCATATCATAGTCTTGATCTTTATGCTGAACATTATAAGATTTTTCTTAAAAAAATATTAAAAGTAATCAAGTAAGCTAATGTCACCTCACGAATTCTTAATGCAGTCAGCTGCCTGAAGATATGAAAAATATGAAAGGGGGCCTCACTTGGGGACCAAGTATGTAGTTTTTCGAAGATATCTAAGACTCCTAAACTCTGTTTCATAATATAACTCGAAGACTATTTCAAGTATCGGCCAAAAAGTTTCCATAAGATTTTTCTCAATATCTCATGATTTTTGGCAAACCATTCGATGCAGATACTCTTTAGTCATCAGTTTCATGTAGATCCTACTGTGGGCAGAGTTGAGAATGATTGATCAAAGTACCGCGACGAACACCCCTCAACACGACACAAACATCTTATGATTCAACGGCAGTCCAGCGCACAGAAGAAAAAAATGATTATATACCAGTCGAGCATGAACAACGATCTCACCTCGTACTTGGCAACCACTTCGCTCAGCTCCCTCAAGTCAGCTTTTGTGAAAATTAACCCCACATTACCCTGATTGAATGACCAAGATAAGTGAAATGGCAACAAGATTCTATGAATCAGCATAACAATATCTCAATCGCTCTCAGGAATTAATTAACGCAATTACATCAAGACCAACAAATTTTAGGAGTTTATAATAGATAGATGATGAAGAAAAGAGTGGCAGGGGATCACTTACAACAAGAAGTGGGGGAAGGTTGAGGAAAGCCTTGTTGCCGGAGGAGTCAGCATCCATTTTGATAGATCGCCGCTTTAAGGTATTCTTACCCAGCACCATCACAGAGTCCTCATGAAGATCCATTCGGATATTTTGAAGTTGGTTGGCTTTAACATTGTCGGCTGATACGACCAGTATTTGCCCGTACTCTTTCAGAAGCCTCCACAACTTTGCTTCGTACGCGGCTTTCCACGGCTTCACCGCCATGGTGGCTGCCTCCTTGGTAATTTGGATCCTCTGGTTTGGAATTGAAACGCTCATGGGCGAATCATCATTTCATAATTAATTAATTGTCAATGGGCTAACCCAGGCTCAAATATTAGCCCATTGGGCCTTTTGTCAATCCCTCACTATGGTCGTTTTTTTCGGTTCAGTTTTTAGTCAATCAATTTGGTGTTTTTGTAAAAACCCGAAGTAAAGATGAAAATGAAAGGGTAACAAATGAAGCCCTGAGGTACCGGAACCAGTGGGACCCAGTTGGTTGAGATCCAAAATGAGGAGCATTGGTTCGCTCTCTTGGTTCTCGGAGACATTGCCCGCACCTCTCCAATGGCCTCTGGCAGCCGGGATCGTACGTCGGAGTTCCGATCTCTCTCTCAAACTCTGAAGAAGATTGAGGGATTCTCATTGCCTAATCAAGCTGAAGATGTTCCTTCCACATCCAAACAATACACCGCCGTCTCCTATTCTGGATCTGAATTCAACAGAAAGGCCTCTCGAATCGGGTTGGGTATCCACGAAACCTCCCAGAAGATTTCGAGGCTTGTTCAATGTAAGCCTACCTCATTGGATTTATGGGATGTAATTTGATTGCGTTGCGTTGTATATCTTAGAGGCCTGCTTTAAAGTTGTTTGTTTGGGACTTGAATGGTTGCATATACGGTATTTAGACGTTACTGATTCGAGTTTCCTTTGATTACGCATGTGAGCTTGCAGTGGCAAAGAAGTCATCCATGTTTAATGATCCCACTGTGGAAATACAAGAATTAACTGCTTTGATTAAGAATGACATCACGGCATTGAATTCAGCTCTTTCAGATTTACAAACTATTCAGAACATGGAAATGGCTGATGGAAATTATTCGGACGATAGAATTGTTCATTCAACAGCTGTTTGTGATGACTTAAAGGGAAAACTTATGGGGGCAACCAAGCAGCTTCAAGATGTGTTAACTACTAGGACGGAGGTTTGGGGGGGGGGGACTAATTTTTCATATTTATGGCATCCTTTTTCCCCGCCACAATTTTGCTAATATTGCGCCTATACTTCCTACAGAATATCAAGGCCCATGAGAATAGGAAGCAGATATTTTCAAAGAAAGCATCTAGGGACAATCCTTTTCAGCATCGATTAAAGCCAGTGACTGAACCACCCCCTTGGTCAAATTCATTAAGTGCATCTGAAAGTTCACAGCAAACATCAGCGTGAGCAATATTTCTGTAATTATAGGTTAACAAGTGTTATACCTGGACATTTTATCGATGATCTTATGTTGTCTTGCTGTTAAATTATATGAAATCTCAGACCTGCTTAGTTTGATTTTTTTTTTGCCTAATGTTCAAATTGATTGGTCTCTGGGAGTTTAATTTTGCCAATTGATTTGTATTTATCTATCTCTTTCAAACAGATCCCTATCAAATGAAGCTACACCGAGCAATCAATTAAGGTATGCTTTACTTACTTTGTAAACGAAGATTAAGTTGGCCCTTTTTCAGTTCTATATGTCATCAGTCATGGACCATCTTCATTGTCTTGTTTTGCCATACTTCAAAATTCTGTGGTCCTCATGTTTGGTTTGCTTGCAGTATTGCCCACGTAGGTTGTGAATGTTCTAAGATTGTAAACCTTATGTTCTTATTTATTATATGCGTGGCTTATGCACCTGAACATCAAATAATCTGATCTGGAGAATCCTACTGTCATGGCCACCCAAAGCAACATGTACTTATGGAAGGTTAAAAACTATTGATGTCCCAAGCTTGCTTTTGTTGTCACCTTCTTTGTAAAAAGCAAAATGTGAGCTGAATAACTGTTAAATTGATTTATTGGAACAAGACTAGCAGAAATTAATGCTTGCTGACATACTTCTAGGTTTCCAAATCCAAATGGTTGTGATCTTTGTATAATAAGCTTTTGTCTATGGTTTTGACAGTATTGATTTTTTTTTTTTAAAAAAAAAAAGGCTATTTAGCATGAGCTTCCTGATCCTCATAGCTGTGGCAATACAAAGCCATTTAATGAAATGATTTGATAGGCAATTCAAAATTAACGTGAAATAGGGAGCATGGTCCTTCTTTAATATATAGTCATAACACTTAGCAACTTTTGCAAATTTTGCTGATACAGACGGAGGCTAGCTCCTGACAACACTCCATCCCAGCAAATGGAAATGTCTATGATGCAGCAGGTTGTCCCAAGACAAGAAAGTTATAGTCAGAGTCGTGCTTCTGCTCTGCACAGTGTGGAATCTACTATCACAGAACTTAGTGGGATCTTCACTCATTTGGCCACAATGGTTGCGCATCAAGGGGAATTAGCTATCAGGTTTGGCTTGTTTGACTTGATTGTTTTGATACTTGTACTCAGGCATTCCAAGCTGTTCACATGTTCAACATTCTCAATCAAATCTGCCAAACTTGAATTGGCAGGATTGACGACAACATGGATGAGTCATTGGCAAATGTTGAAGGAGCTCACAGTTCTTTATTGAAGCATCTCAGCCAAATATCATCGAATAGGTGGCTTCTAATCAAGATATTTGCCATTCTGATTCTTTTTCTGCTGATCTTCATATTCTTCGTGGCCTAAAGTAACTCATGTTTACCCAATCATCATACAAGCATTGGTTGGTCGGTTATTTGGATTTATTTGTTCTTCTCCGTCTGCTGGGGCAGCCAAATGAAGAGGAGTTATATCTTCTTTTTTCACAAGTCGACAGGGCTCCACTGATCTGTAAAGTTTTGCATTCCCAGGTTCTGTGGTTTGGCATGGCAATATATTCACTAAAACTCATAGTTGAATGCAGATTATGCAAGCTTAGTAAAAATTGTATGAGTGTTAGGAATGGTAAATTGATGGTGTTGTAAAAGATGGAAATAGACAGTAGTACGGACTACTGTTGTTATAGAGCACATATTGCTGATGCTTGCAAGTTATCGTATTGGTGGCAACTTTCCTTTGTTTCAGTTAATTGCATAGTGCGAGAAGCCTCTGGCTATTTTAATACGCATTGATTATTAATATTCGGTGAATTATTGAGACTTGTGTGTCAGAGATCTTTACTACATCACAAGTTTGATTTTTTTGAGTTATTTTTAGGCATGTGCCAAGTCTAAGTGCCGAGTTTATTCAGCCATATTATATATGAAGAGTGTAGGTGGGTTCTTTTTCATGTTTTCGACGCATTTGGCAATCGAGTTATCTGGCTAATGGGTCAGGATTTACACAGTAAAATGCGAAGTTATGACAAACTGTAAATTAATTCTCAGAGGGTCGCTTCTACGTATTAAACCAAAAATGACGAAAAGCATCGATGTATTGGCAGATAACAGGTATTCGGAGTCTAAAGAGGATATACGGCTGGCTGTTGCAAGCCTTGCGGGGACAATAATGATCTGTGATTTCTTCCTTCCCAACCTATCGACCGTTACGCAGATAATTAACTTTACATAACAGATGAACATCTCCAGGTAAAGTGGAGAAGCGAAAACTTGGCCTAGAATATATTATGGAGAGGGTTTAGAAAATTAAACGGAGAGATCATCAAATAATGAGATGAAAGGAGAGTTGTGGTGGGATGATTGTGAGGAAATTGGAGTTGCAGTGGGAAGAAGAAAAAGAGAAGAGGAGGGCGCATTAACATGAGGGTGCTGGTGTGGCACACTGCTCACTGCTTTTGATTTTCATTTTATGGTTAAAGCAGAGAGCAAAGGACGAGCCACCCAAAGCTGAAAACAGAATCCAATCCTTCCCTTCCCTTCCATCTCTCTCTCTTCCTTCCAATTGTCACTTCGAGAGGCAGTCAAATGAGAGGCAATATTGATTCTGTGGAACTTTTCCTCCATCAGGGTTGAGCTGAAGCTTTAGCAAATCACTTTTCAGTAATCCAACAACTTCCAACACTTCAATTTTGCCCTTTCCCCAAGGTTTTCTTTATTATTTTTCTTAATTCACTAATTGGGAGGATTTTTCTTTCCGTTGTTATGAACGATGCACTAAATGAATAGTCATAATGAAACCGAATATAGCAATGATGAAAGAGTGATCCAAAGCTGAATATTTGTGATAGCACGACAAAATTTGGGATAAGTTAGAAGGAAAAGGGCTTGAAATCAGTGGAGCAGTGATTACTCAAAGTCATGCTGCTGCGGCAACCAAAATGATAGGCAGCGCCATGACTCATGATGAAAGAGATAGAATATAAGTGAGGCATAGGCATTGGCATGTCCTTCCCTCAACTAATCTCAGTCGTGTATCCTATACCTACATCCTATTCGACTACAACTACATACTCTATCATAATTATAGAGAACCAATCATGTTGAGGTTGACCCCAGCATTCGAATACCTGCACTCACACTCACCATTGCTCTAATCACGAACCCCAAAATGGGACTTGTTATGATCACTTTAAATAGACACTGCTCAGTGGCTTCCCAATTACAGATTCATGCCCACCATTCATGATTCTTGGTCCTACCCCTACCCTTTTTCATTAACACTTATTCTCTACCCAATCACACCCGTGTTCGGTGTTCCAACTTCCAACCCTGACAATTCTTCAATTGCTGGGACTAGACACCCATAAGCATGTCTGTCCCTTGTTCTAATTTTACCAAAGTTGATTCCAAAGATGGAACCGCTCCAGAAAAATACACAAGCTTGGCCATTTTTTGTTGGGATTTGACTCTAACTTTGGAGTTCTACAAATTACATCAAACATGCACTCAAAAAACAAAGCTTGGAGTTTACAAAGGATGAGAATTCAAAAGGAAGCTTTTGAAGATAAGGGGGAAAAGGCAAATAAATCCAACACCTCCTTTCCGTTGGTATATATCTCTAGTAAAATATAATCTCTTTCTCTTTGGTGGTGGGCACCTCAATTATTCCTTCTAATCATCAATTAAATCTTTTGGACCCTCTCTTTTTAGGTTATGGGCTTAAATACGTAAATATAAATTAGTGATGAGTCACACACCAAATATTACCAAATGTATGAAAAAAATCAACCTCTTTTAACTTTTGGTTTTTGGATATGATGTTTCACAAAAGAAAATGAGTTGACTTATTCAGTTAGACGGAACTTGCAAGAAGTGTTGTATCACCTCATAAGATTCTTCTACCTGTTGATGGTGCATGGAACTGCCTAGAGATGCACAAATTATGCTCCAGGGAATAGAATTTGAGAGGCTCAATTATACAAAGGGAATAGGATACAATGCTCAATCCTGTGAATGAATCCACTGAGGTGGAGGCCATGCTAATTACCACTGAAGCAAATGATTAGTCAAGACTCGGTGGGAAAGAGGAGACAAGGAGCATATTAAGGAAAAGTTAAGCCCGGTTTGGGTGGCCCCACCCATCCACTCAGCATGTTAATTTACCTCAATCATAAGGGAAGCTAATCGTGATATTGCCCTTCATTTTCTTCCTTCTTTTATTTTTCAAAATGACTGATCGAATGCATGCTGCTACCTTTTTTTGACTACCAAAAGGAGTCGTTCACCAAATTCTTTTACCAACGAGACAGTTTGTCCTTTGTTTTTTGGCCATCCTTATATTATCATGATATCGAGCTTGATCTCTCACTTGTTCTCGTTTCTTCTTTTTATGCTCAAGTGCTGGTAATTTGTTTTAATTTATTAGATTTTTTGTTAAAAAAATATGATTAATAATAATGCGACAGTAAATAACAATGTCAAATTCTAAAAGCTTTTTTCTTTTTTTTGGACAAATTCTAAAGGCTTTCAGGATAATGATTTTGTAGGGTTACATATATAGTACAAAACTGACACTTTCTTTCACGATTCCGGGAAATGCGTGCGATGATTGAGTTTTTCCCCCCTTCTTCTCTTATTGCCCGCTTTTAATCCCACCACCTGCTACACACACAAGTTGGGACAAAATTTAACTAAGAAAAAAATCTTAAACAGAAACAGTTCACCGTCAACGTTACTTCTCAAACACCATTTTCTGAGTATGTGATGGTCTATTTTTCTTTTCTTTTCTGTCTACAACTTATAATGAAATTGAAATTTCTCAAAACTATTCTACTTTTATTAACACTTTCGCTTATCAACCTCTTTAAACGGCTTTGCAGCCAAACAAGAACAAAAAGAAAAAAAGAAGAGGGCGAGAGAGCAAGGGCACACTATAAGAGAAGCTAAAGCAAGGAGATTGTTTTGACATATTTGTTTCTCTTCATTCATTCTGTGAGATCTCGATTCTCTATATCCAGAGTTGGAGCTCAGCCTTCATCGAAGGGCTCAATTTTGGTTCTTTGTCATCCCAACAAGAAAAACTTGCAATCATCTTAGAGGAAGCATAAGCAGTAACGGTTTCTTGCTTGCTAGGTTTCCCAACTTTCCAATCCATGTGCAGAACTCACATGTCAGGTCTTTGAACTGGGGTGCTAGAGAGGGTTATTTAGAAGGATTTACAAGATACCTACCTTATTTTCCACAGAGAAGTCCCTGCTTTCCTCTGTTTCAGCTCAGAGCAACATTGACCAGTACTAGGTAACTTGAGTTTGATATCTTCCACGAGAGCAAGTTCCTTCTGTTCCTATTTCAATATTTTGCTTCTGTTGAGTTTTTTTTTTTTCTTGGGTAAGGTTCATGCTCGATTCTGTGTAGGTGTTTCCAAAGTCTCATAACCTCGAAACAATGCTGCCCCAGAAACAAGCCGAAGAATCCATGATGTCAAGCCTTAACCAGACGATTGGGCCTGAGGAAGGAGAGGGAGAGAAGGAGGACGGTTCATCTTTCGGCCTCAAAAGTCTTCTCTGGCACGGCGGGTCAGTCTACGATGCTTGGTTCAGCTGTGCGTCAAATCAGGTAATAAACATGAAATTCTGACTCTTTGAGGATTCATTGGGAAGGTGGAAGAGATTTTTTATTCCTTTTCCCATTCTGTGCTCCACAGGTTGCCCAGGTTCTTTTAACTCTGCCATATTCTTTCTCTCAACTGGGAATGCTCTCAGGCATCATATTTCAAGTGTTCTATGGCCTTCTCGGCAGCTGGACTGCTTATTTAATCAGCATCCTGTACATGGAGTACAGAAGCCGAAAAGAGAAAGAGAACGTCAGCTTCAAGAACCATGTCATTCAGGTTAATCATCCAAAAACCATTTTACTCTGTATTTCAGTTTAGATCAAGTGCTGTAGCTTTTGGTTGCAATCTGAGCAGTGGTTCGAAGTATTGGATGGTTTGCTGGGTCCGTACTGGAAAGCAATAGGATTGGCCTTCAACTGTACTTTTCTTCTGTTTGGGTCGGTTATCCAGCTTATAGCTTGTGCAAGGTATTTTTTAAGCAGAGTTTTCGGTTTCTGGAGGATTTCGTCACAAGAAGTAACGGCCTTGGATGGGCTTCATTTTACAGTAATATATACTACATAAATGACAAACTGGACAAGAGGACATGGACGTACATATTCGGAGCATGCTGTGCCACCACAGTGTTCATACCCTCATTCCACAATTACAGGATTTGGTCCTTCCTTGGCCTGGGCATGACCACCTACACAGCTTGGTATCTGACCATCGCGGCCTTCGTTCATGGCCAGGTAGGTATTTCAGTCGATTGCTGAAGCCAGCTAGCCCTTCTTCAACCTCAAACTTTATTCACAAAAACGTTCTGCAGGTTGAAAATGTAACGCACTCCGGCCCCACCCAGTTGGTTTTGTATTTTACAGGCGCCACCAACATTCTCTACACTTTCGGCGGGCACGCCGTTACAGTGTACCCTCTTTTCCCCTTCCTTTTCTTCTCTTAAATTATCTTTTGGGCCTTTCGCTGTTGAATTAGGCAGATAAATCATGATGCTGTTCTTTATTGTTTAATCATCGACTAGAGCTTTTCTTTTTCCTGGGTTCTAATGGGACACTAGTTGCAAGACAAAAAAGAAATCTGCCACGTTTAAATACCTTATTAGCTTCCCTCAGCAAGTACATGGAACAAAAACAGTAGAGGGACCAACAAGCCCATGATCTAAAATTATACGGAGTGTGAAAATTATTTTTAGTGAAAGTGGATGAAGCTGATTTATTAATAGTTGGAGTAACAAGTAATTAAGAGATGAGTGAATACTAATGCAGGGAAATCATGCACGCTATGTGGAAGCCTCAGAAATTCAAATACGTGTATCTGTTTGCGACTCTGTACGTGTTTACCCTGACACTGCCATCCGCAGCCGCCATGTACTGGGCCTTCGGCGACAAACTTCTGAACCACTCCAACGCCTTCTCCCTCTTCCCTCCCTCCCCTTGGCGTGACGCCGCCATCATTCTCATGCTCATTCACCAGGTGCATACCTACAAACGTCATGTATTGTATGATGTATCTATATATGTGTGTGTTCAAGTTGCAATAAATAACTTGGCGTAATTAATGTGGCAGTTCATCACATTCGGGTTTGCGTGCACCCCGCTGTACTTCGTGTGGGAGAAAGTGATAGGAATGCACGACACGAAGAGCATATGTGTGAGGGCCCTGGCTCGCCTGCCTGTGGTTATACCGATATGGTTTTTGGCCATCATTTTCCCTTTCTTCGGCCCCATAAACTCGGCGGTCGGAGCTCTTCTGGTCAGCTTCACCGTCTATATCATCCCTGCGTTGGCCCATATGCTCACTTACAGGTCCCCGTCGGCACGCCATAAGGCCGCGGAGAAGTTGCCGGCCTTCATCCAAAGCTGGACGGTGATGTACGTGGTGAATGCATTGGTGGTGGTGTGGGTTCTGGTGGTGGGCTTCGGGTTCGGAGGATGGGCCAGCATGGCCAATTTCATCAAGCAGGTTGACACCTTCGGCCTATTCGCCAAGTGCTACCAGTGTCCCTCCAACCACACCTCTCTTCACTGATTATATACGCATACTTTACTGTCAATTATTAATGCTCAAGTTTCCCCCTGTACTACTAGTATTAATTTTTGCATTCAATCACGTGAACACGCAGCCAGATTGCGGTGTCCCATCGTCATTCCGCATGAAGGCGCAATCAATAAGCTTCAGTTCCGTTTTACTATGTTTCACTGGGAATTGGACCACCTGCGGTGCATGTACCTAGATTTCATGAATTGCATAGATATAGTAATGATTGTGGATGTGAATCCATATATGAATAGACTATGCTTTTATAAATGTTCCTTTTGAGTCTGATGTTAACATTTTAATTTTTAGGATTTGTATTCTTTTGGATCAGTTCTGATCTGTGTCATCGAGATCTTTTGTTGTTTGATCGACAAGAGGGATGTAACGTCACTGCTAATTCACATACCAACAAATGGTAAGCAATAATGGTGAGCCACAAAGTGATGATCGTGAGCTTGACACTTAACGGGGACGTATTTTCGCTCAACTCCGCATGTTTCACACTGCTCGTTGCGGGAAATTTTCTTCTTCGTCGACAGACGGGAAGAGAGGGAACAGTGGGGCTAAAAAGTAGGAAGGCAAACTTAATTTGAGATAGAGTTACAATATTTGGAATTTGAAGATATTAGATATTACAAGCTTAGAAAGATAATATGAGTATTAAAAAAAGAAAGAAAGAAAACACGAGGAAGGAGCCTACGAAATAGGCAAGAACAAAATGTTAGAAGGGAACACAAAACACGACATGGTTGGTAAATAGCGGCTCTCTTAAACATCATTTCACAATTCAAACCAGGTCACTCTTGTAATCTTTATGTCTCAATACGTGTCACATCTTTGATCTCTCCAGGACAAGGGCAAAAATATGCCTCTCGCGCCATTTAAAAAAAACACACACACACAAAATGATGTTTCAAAATTAGCTAATCAGTTTCCATATATATTTTTATTTTGTAACAAGCAATCTTCCGTCGGAAACTAACAACCCATATATCTGATTGATGAAGTGTATCTATTATGTGCAGTGTACTATTTTCTGTCCTGCTTTTTTGGGTTCATCAAATGGTCACAGAAATACAGATCTTGATTTCTGTATATCTTATCATATCCTATGTAAACAAGCAACAACTCCTCCGATATGTTGTGCGAAAGCAATGTTTACAACATTTTACTCATAAATTGAACTTGCATATATTCTCTTTTATTGTATTCATAAATCATATATATACTCCAAATTAATACAAAATAATTTTAAAGCAATTGTCTTAAATATTCCTTAACCATATATTATTCACCACCTAATCAACATTTATGGTCACAAAATACATACTAAAATTATATCATAATTTTCACTTAGTACATACATGATTCAACACCAACAAAAAAGCTGACTACACTAAACTAAACATAAGTAATAAGCAAATAGTCAAATACACATCTATCTCAACGGATGTCCAAAAAAAAAAAAAAACTCTTGTCGCATCATAGAATGAAGTTATGTTTGGGCCATCTACAAAAAGGAAAAAACATATTAACTGATTCAGAATAGTAAAATACTTAATGTAATCCACATAAGTTGCTGCAATGCTTTATTCTAACCATAGTTTTTGTATAAACCTCTAGCAGCATACTGCACCAGCACATATTCCCCATGTTGAACCCCTAAAGCCTGTATTTTTGTAACATACTAGTAGGCTCCTCAAACAAGACAACTCTAAGTTCATTCACTGCACTAATTGCATAGTAAGATGGAAATTGACAAATACTTAATAGACATTAGTTTTCAGGAAAAAAAATGAAGCAGACAAAAAACAAATACACAACTGACCAAAACTTATTGATCGTCTTGTCTAACTAGATTCTTAAGAATGAGAACTAACTCCTTGTAAACACCAAGAATCATTATAGCAACAACTCCCCCACGCATTACGTGAGAGCAATATCTCCAACACTTGACGTACAAACTAACATTGCATACATTTACTTTCATTACATTCATAAACCATTTACATGCTCCAAAGTAATAAAAAAACATTTTTTTCCATGTCTTAAATATTCATTAACCATATACATCATCCACCGCCTAATTAGCAATAATTACAAATCAACTCAAAACACTAAATACCTACATTATGAAATGGTGCAATGTATCCCTTAAACTTAAACAATAGTGTAATGTACCCCGCGGTCAAATGCAAGAGGTGATGTCATGTGAACCTGCTTCCTTAACTAAAAGATGCTAAAACCATGAAATATATTTTATCAGTTAAATAGTTTGTTTTTACACACGATAGTCCAACTAAAATTCTTACGAATACATGACATCTCAATCATGAACTCCCCGCGCAAGTGAGAGGCATCTACTTATTTTCATATTCCGTCTCATGCACCTTTCTTGAAACTCATACAACATAATTTTTGAATTAAACTAAATATGCAGCCTGGGATGGTTAGTAGGATTATATGGACAAAATTTTGTGAATTTAATTAAATAAATTAAATATTAATAAAGATAAAATCATTATCATTCCAAAGAAAAAGAGAAAGATTGATTACTTAAAGGATAAAGCTATTAACAACTATGAGGTTACAAATAGTTAAGGTATTTTGAATTTCAAAATTTGAAATTCGAAAACAAAGGAGGGAAAGAAAAAGCAACATGCTCTAATGCATTTTAAAATTAAGGCCTCAAAAAGAGTATGTAAGTTGGACATAGATATGGGGAAGACTAAAGAGAGAGATTACTACAATCAATATTAGGTGTATTTTTAATTTTAAAATTTGAAAATTGAAGATAATAGGGAAAAAAAGGCCTTAAAAAGAGTATGTAATTTGAATTTCAAATTTTGAAATTTGAAAAAGATAGAGTGAAAGAAAAGCAACTACCATTAATATACAATAAGGGATTTGACCAATAATTAGGGCCAAACAATCAGGAGAAAAATTAGGGAATATACAATTGATATTCAAAAATCAAATTAAATCAAATAATCTCATATCATTTGTACCCATATCAGCACCCAATTCCTATAGTTTAGGATCTTGATTTTTATTGTTTCTGCGCAATTGCATACACAATCAATAGTTAACTCCATTATGGCAATTGCCTCTCCATAAAAAAGATTTTAAATTTTAGAAAGAAGTAAAGAAACACAAACCTAAAGTTCATAATGATTTCATTTAATGTTTCTACTTCTTCACTTTCCTTCCCATTCTTTCTTTGGTTCTATTGCACTTCGGCCTCACATATCTTTGTAAAAGCTTTTGCCTTGTGTGTTTGGATTAACTTTTTTTAATAACTTTTACGACTTACGAGGTAAGTATATGAGAGGAATTTTGTCTCGAGTTACGCAAACTATGGTTTGGGATGTTGCCAAACACATATTTTTTCAAATAATCTATTTTGACCCCAAACCATGGTTTTCGACACCAAAATCATGGTTTGGGCATAATCTATTTTTTTTAACTTTTTCCACTTTGTGGACCCCACCCTCTTACTCTCATGGGTTCTTTTTTCTGTTTGTGGGTCCCACATCACACTCTCTCTCGTGTTTTTTTTTTTAATTTCAACGTTTTCTCTTTGTCTCTTTTTTTTTAGAATTTTAAAATTTTAATACTCCATTTGATTCTTAATATAAGACCTATTTATCTAATATGATTATATTAAAGAAATTAGTTAAATTAATTAACATTACATATAGACAAATTTATTTCATTTTTGGTATCAATTATGAAATTTAATGTTAAATAATGGGTTAAGATGTATCATTTTTAATACTGTTAGGGGTTTTTGTCTCTTGTAATTTAATGCTGTTAGATTAAATTTAACGGTTTTGTTAAATTTACATCCTTTTTAATTGTTCATTGTTATTTTCCATATTCTAAAAATTTATTTGTGCCAGACATCCCTTGGAAAAAATTTGGCTGTTAAATTTGGACATTAACCCTTAAATAATACATAAAATATAATCTTATTCTTTATATATAATTATAACAAAAGTTAATGTCCTTTTTAGTAATTTGACCATGAAAAAGGTTATTCTGATCACAACATCCAAATACTCTCTTTTTATCAAAACCATGGTCTCCTCATAATTTATTCTCCAAAATCTATTCTTCACTTTTTCTCCAGAAGCTATTCTTCATAAGCTAATTCAAACACACATTTAATCTCTCCACATAGTTTCTAGATCTGCCAAAAAAAAAAGAGAAGCTTTGTAGAAATTAGGATAATAAATATTCTTGTATAATTGCTTTGTCGTTTTGTAATATAATATAGGTGCACTCATTAGGAATTTAAGTGGCGCCGTATCATTTCAGTATGACACTTTCAAAACTCTATATATAGATGTCATTTGCGAGTTATTTCTGATGGGTGTAAAATCATTATTCTCAAATATTGAGGAGTCTCTTTTCTCTATGGGTCGTTTGTCTCTAAAGTCGGAAGTCAATAAATCTATATAGTACTAGAGCCACAAACAAAGACCCGAGGCGTCCGGATTCTCTCAGCGTCCTACCCTCAGCGTCCAGATCTGGACCGTTAAATTCTTTTAATCTTGGCCGTCCACTTATTTACCTTTACCTTCTGCTCCCTTCCCTTTCTCGCGAGACACCACCAGTTTCTTCTTCTTCCATACGCACACACCACCAGTTTCTTACTACCGTTATCGTCAGCCACCATGAGATCCCCTCAGGCCCTCCGTAACCGCAGCGGCGACAACCGCTCTCCCACCACCAGTTTCCACTCCACTGTTGCAGAATGCAAACTCTGTTGTTTCAACTCCCTCATCCTTGTCTTCTGACTCGTTTCCTTCTCCTTCTCCTTCGCCTCCTTCGTCTTCATGCTCACCAACACTCGTGGCTCCGATTCTCCTTACTGGTACACTTCAACTCTTTCAAGTAAACCAAAAAAAAAGGCTTCGAATCTAATCCTAATTCATAACCGAACCTTAGCAAGCTAATTCCCTAATTCAATTATCTGTATTGCTCAGCTTTAATCTCTAAAATTACTGAGATTCTTCATTTTTATGCGAAGATTTAATTGTGTATTCGACAATTTTGTGAATGAAACTACAAAATCTGTAGTAACAAAGAGCTTAGAATTGCGGAGAATTTGCTTGTACCGTACAAGAGCTTAAAATGAGTCACTAGCAGAAGTTCGTTTTTCTGGTGAAGTCAAATTAGAGTGGACTACGAGATCTTGAAGTCTCAACAGATTATTTATTATAGCCTTCTTGGAGTCTCTATCCAAACTTGTGTTTTTTTTTTCCCATTATTTGGCTTTTGCATGGCTGATTATGTTGGTCCCCTTGTATATTGCACTCATTGTTCATGCTGTAGAAGATATTTTGGTAATCTTGTGTCAATCAAATTTTAGTTTGCTCCCTAACCTTGTAGCTGTCATCCTTGTGTTTTACATTTACAACATTAATGAATTAAATTAGGATGCAACAATTAGTTCTACTGGTCATGTATGTTTCCTTCAGGGATCTTTTGGTAAATTTTTTAAATGCCCATTAGCATGGGACACCAATTGCTGTCAAACACATTGTTCCATCTCTTTCCGTTGAGAAATTAATGGTGTATGATTTACTCGCCTTTTATCCTGTTTTCATTGTTTTTCTTTGAATCAGTTTGTGATTAATTTTTGCAGATTTATTATGTAAATATAATATGTCATGGCATGTGAGTCAAGAATGTGTTAAAACTAAAGAATTGTTTTTCCTTATCATTTTTCAAGTCTTGCTTGGGGCAATAGGGAACCATTTTAATAGCTTATGCTTTGGCTGCACAATAATTTGATCACATCAAATAGGATGCAAAAATAGGAAATCAAGGAAATGTGACAACTGAAGAGAAATATAACATATTTTAAAACTGCAGTTTTCAACATTGCAAAAATAAGACTGATTGCCTTCATATGAAACAATCTACAATTTGTTACAGCAGCACAACCATGTCATACAAAATGGAACTTCTTGTTGTGATTGTATTACAAAAAGAAACTTGATGGATTGAATCAGTTTGTGATTGCTGAAATCTGAAGTGTCATTGCAGGTGGTGGCTACTAAGTCCCTTATGTTGATTGAACATTGCTAAAGCAATAGGGGATGGACTTTCCTCTGCTCGGACTTGATTGGATAGTGTTGAATCTATAGAAAATGGAGATTCACCTAGTGGGAACTGAATGGACATTGTTGAAGTTGTCATGGAAGATGGACCTTCACCTAATAAGAACAATAAAGAAGGAAGAGCAATGTAGATGTTAGTATAGGGTCATAAAAAAATGTAATGCAATATATTTGATATAGTAGAGAGTGTATTAGAAAATCAAAGTTGTATTTAGCATGTTGATGTAGTATACACATTGATTTTAATAAAAATGACATTTTCCCCTTAACTTGTTCAAATTCCTTTCTCTGTTTTTTGGTACCTAGTGGCATAATTTCCTCTTCTTGTAATGCCTCCAATGATGATGTTGGATAATGTAAGGGAGCCTATAAATCATAAAGACAAAGAATACATATTATTAACATGAAAAACTGTTATTCAAAAAATTTCTCTTGTTGATATACACTAACAAAACAAATTACAAAATAAATGTAATTTTGGACTAAGAAACCCACCATTAACATACTTGTAAATGACTGTACTTGAGATAGTACTTGCAATGTTGCAGGTGCAAAACATGAAATTAGAGCATCTAATTCCTCACTTCTTTCCTTGGTTAGTGTCCTACTTTTCTTTCCCAATTTTTCCTATCAAGTCTTAAATCTTTCCTTTCTCTTTGTTCCATATCTTTTTAATGCTCTTAGGTAGTTTATCTTCTAACTTTGTCTTCTTGATTTCCTGGTTGCCACTTTTGCTCTTACTTCTATCTTCATCATTGTTCTCATCATCATTTGAATTCCTTAGCCTTGAACGAAATTCTCTTGCTTCTCTTTGAAGTTTTTTCATAGAGTTGTGGACAAAGACAGAAGTCTCTGGGCAATCAGACATTTCAGCAGCTAATGTTATCATCATATGACATAATTGTCGATATGATTGTGTGCTCTGAAGCTTAGAATTCACTTATATTTCACTTCCTCTAATATCATGTATTAGACCATCTCTAGCATCTTTGGTCCATCTTTTCAAATTATATTTTTCCGGTAGTTTCCTCACTTTATTTACCTCATATATTTTTAAAGCATGGCAACACAATATCCCAATAGATTCAAAATGCCTACAGCTGCACCATACAGAATCATCCTTTGGATCAAATGTCAATATCTACTTTTTGTCGTCATTAACCATGATACCTGTATATGTGAACAATGGACCTGTCTCATCTCGAGATGATATACATGTGGCCAAAAAAAGATCAAATTGCTCTTGGAACAATTCTAACACTAAGGCGGTGTAAATCTTAGCAACTTGGCGTAGGATAGGTGAACTTTGGACTATCAATCTTGGTTTTTTTCTCCCTTACTTCATGCTCACATTTCATCTCATTTTACCTCTTGTCTCCAACAACCCGCTCAAAACTTTTGAAGAATTCACAAATACTAACATTTGGGTCTGTAATGTTCTTGATATTTGCATTAACACTTTCACTTATTTGTGTACTACGCATACCAAGAGTAGTAGAGTACTTCATATGACATCATGCCCATTTCTCTTTGATTTCATATATAGACTTCATCCATAAGTTGTCCTCCAGATTGAATGATGATATTAAAGAATCTCATGTTTCTTCAAATTGTGACTTGTCATCAATGGTAAACATACACTTATTGAAGTCATGCAAAAAAGGTGAACCACCCTTCATTTTGTTTCCCAAATGTTTTATTCCAGTTTGCCAATATACTATGTGCATAGTACATGCTTCACTTCAGGAATAACTTCATGTAGTGCTCTTACCATTGCTTGATCTTGATCAGTAAAAACTATTGCAGGTCTCTTTTCCTTGTTTGCTTTTAAAAAAGTTTCCAACAACCGCTTAAATGATTCTGTAGTTTCATCGTATAACAAAGCTGCACCAAAAATGACAATGCCTCTGTAATGATTAAGTGTTGAAAATATGGCAAGAGGCCTATGCTTATTATTTGTGTAGTATGTGATGTCCAATGAAATTACATCTCCAAAATAAGCATAATCTACAAGCATACGAGCATCAGCCCAGAAAATATTTGTAATTTGATTTTCCATATCAAGTTGATATGAATGATAAAATGAAGGGTTCTCGGTAATCTGTTCTTCAACATAATTCAGTAACCACCCAACTTCCCCATCCCTCAAACTTCTTCTTCTTTTAACCTTCAAATAATTTTTCATAAACTCGGGTAAAACCAAGATTAGCTCGTCCACTTGCTTGCTTACTCATAAGGCCAAAAGTCTCTTTGTTGAAGTCCAGCATCCCTAGCCAAATCAATCTCGTCTGCTTGTGCATCTTGTATTTTTTGTTGAAACCTTATCATATGCACAGTTTCTTGAAGATGTAATGGGTGGTTATGCTTCTCAGTAAAGCTGGTGATCTTAAATTTACCTTCCACTAAACTAACTATCATTCCAACTTTACATTCAGTCCTGGTCTCAAGATGATGGTTGGTGGTCAATATGCACCTTTTATCTAGCCTTCGTTTGCCCTCTTTTAAACACACATATCTATAGGCAATAATTGTCTTTTTATCGTTCTTGCTCTCTGTCAACCCATTTTTTCTAGCACTAAAAGCCTACTTTACAAGCATATTCATTCCAAAACCTCCATGCTTCATTTAGATCATTGAACTCTTTTCCTAATCTAGGAGTCAAGTCAACTTCCATATATTGAAACCTACAAAATAAATATATGCACCACACTGAGTTTTTGTATAAAATAGAAATTATAAGAATTAAAATAGAAGTTACAAAAATAAAAAAAAATTCAAGGCAGAACTTAAAATTTAAAGTAACAACACCTTGATGAAATGTTTGAAGGGTATGTGAGAACAAACCCAAGATGTAACCTTGCACCAAGAGTAAATTATTAATCTTTCTACAGCCCCCGCACACAGCTCCTGGTAACATTGTTTCCAATGAGAAAAATAATTATTAGTCTTTCTCTTATATAAAGATAATATATAAATCTCTTTCAATATTAAGCAAGAATAATATACTCTCTTCTATGAATTTCATAACAAAAAACCTCAACTTTTTTTTTGGGATACTACACTTTAAATGATGAGAAGTTTGCAAATTAAAAACCCCTAAAATAAAGATTTTTGTGACATTAGGCATGAAAAACTCCACAAGATATGATCTTTTATTGAAAAAAAAAGTTCTTTTTCTCATACCTTGCTTTTGACAGTATTTCCTGCCAGCAGGGACGCTGAGTGCAGAAAGTGATCCTTGTAGGGCAGAAGGTCTGGCGCCATTAAGAAATAAAAACATGAACGGCTATGATTAAAAAAAATCAATGGTCAGATTGAGTTCTAAAGGTAAATAAATGGATGGCCACGATTAAAAGAATTTAACGGTCCAGATCTGGACACTGAGAGGATCCGGACTTAGACCCGAGCCCACTATGTCTTCTCTTGCCAAGAACCCTGGCCCTAACTCCAAACAAAGAAAATAGCCTTTGATTAAAGAAATGAAGGTGCTGAGGTTTGCAAGCGAAATCATGCCATCTGTTTGGAAAAGAAACAGAGGATGTGAGATTTGACCACATAAATCATGTTGTTTGTTTAAAAGAAACAGAGGGCCAATCAAGTCGTCTGCATGAAAGAAACAAAGGCTAATGGCGCCGTTATGTGAAAGAAGCAGAGGCTATTCACAGCGTTTGTTTGAAAGAAACAAAGGATCTGAGATTTTCTTCGCGAAAATTGTGATTTCTTCCTTCATGAAGCGATCGCATCGTTTGACCAAGAATATCAGATTATTGTGATTCTTTCTTGCTAAAACTTTTTAATGGCGGACAAAACCTTTTAGATGAAGACGACGTCGGAAGCATTGCCGTTCTCAAATCCCTTAAAATTTGAAGGGAATGGAGGAAAATAAAAGCAACTATAATGGCTACAAAATGATTAAAAGCAAAAAAAAAAAAGAATTGAAGCAAAGCTTGACATTTTTTGTAAGAGATGGATGGGTTCTTGTAGAATTTGGTTTTTGTTTCTCGTCGGAATTTCAAGCATCATAGAAATACCAGATTTTTGTCTTTGCAGTGTGAAAAGTTCTTATTTTTATTATATATTGTTATATTTTATTTGGAGTTTTTGTAATAATAATTTATCTTAAAATGTCTTTATTGTGATAAATTGAGATTAAGAGTAAACACATTAAATTGGGACTAAAAAGGACAAAATTGTCAAAATAATTTCAATTACTCTTAATCATTGAGTTTTAAGAATATTTAATGTTAGTTTAATTGGTTTTTAATTGTAAATTCTTGAAAAATGGGATTAAAACTGAAAATGGTAGTTTGGGGCTCAAATTTTAAAAATGACCGTTTAGTCCCACGAATTTGCAAATTGCCAGTTTGTTCCACAAGTAAAACTAATGTGTTTTACCCTCTGAAATTAGGTTAGCTAAGAGCTTCTAAGGGTGTGTTCGGATTAGCTTTTAGAGAATAACTTCTGGAGAATAAATTCTGAGTAAAATAGATTATGAGAAAAAGTGATTTTGATAAAATGGCAATGTTTGAGTATTATGGTCAGAATAGCTTTTTTTCATGATGTGGGGCCCACATAATGAGAAATGACCAATGAAAAAGAGAGGGTGGAGCCCACATAAAGAAAAAGGACTAATAAGAGAGAGAGAGAGAGATGATGGGGCCCATACAAGAGAAACAGTAGAAAAAAGTAACTTTTCCTAAAACCTAGATTTTGAGATCAAAACCTAAGTTTGGAAATATTGAGTGCTCGTCAGCCAAACTTAAGTTTTGATTCAATTACCGAACACATACTAAATATGTTCAAAAACTAGAGAATCATAGAGCTTGGGGAGAGGGAGGAGAACGCAGATCTTCAGACTTCATCTTCAACTATCTTCTATCGTCCTCCACACCTTGGTTCTACCTCCAGCGTCACTGGCGACCTTCACTTTCATCTCCACTGTCCCCGGCGACCATCTCTACCCCAAGATGGAGCTACCGTGAGGATTGAGCGGCTGGAGTTCATCTTCTTCAACCTTCATCTCGCTATCTGCTCGACACCACACCTTTACCAACCTCGTTACTTTCCTTTCTTCCTTTTCTAGTGACCCTGTTTTGATTGGCTTTGATTTCCTCTGTTCAATCTTGTTTTTCGGTGAACTTTTTGATGGCTGTGATATTGGGTGTGTTTGGATTGACGATTAGATAAGTGACTTATTTTTACTTTAACTTATGGAATTTTAAAATTGGGAAAAAAATAAGATTGAGTAAAATGATGAATGTTTGGATTGATGATTGGATAAGTGCTTTTGTAAAAGTGAAAGGTGTTTAGTTTGGCTTTTGCATAAGTAGCTTTTGTGTTATTTAAGAGAAAAAATTTTAAAAATTATGAAAAATGAAAAAATAAAGGGAGAATTATGAAAAAAGATCTCATTGGCAACTTAATTGCCAAATGGCACCTGGGAAGATATCTGCACATAGAGGAATTTTTTCACAATTTTTCCAAAAATTAACTTAGAAAAGTTAGCAATGGTAAAATTATAAATACAATGCTCAAGAGTTGTAACCATAACGACAAGCAATGCAAAAGGAACATATTAAGATAGTTGTTTCCACCTCCTTCTCATTTGTTAAAGTGATATTCTTGGTGATAAATTGATTCAAACATACCATGGCGACAATGTTACTACAAGGCACATACTCAAAAGTTTCCTGCTGTTTACCCATCCAAATAACAGTTCTTTGCACACTTTTCACGTACAAATCTTTCTTTCTCTGGGCACATAATTTGGTCTAAACATACCATAGAGACCTTACCGGAAAAGACATGGCCAAAGGCATAAAACCTTCCCTTATCAGATGAATCTACCTTAGTTTCATGTATATTAGCAAAAAACCAAGTTACAATTAAATAATTTGAAATTAGAAATTATAATTAACAATATTAGCAATGGTAAAATAAATAATAAAATTACAATTAACATTCTTTGCCTTAATTTCAATAAAATTCTTTCTTCTCCGTTCTCACAAATTCGATCGTCTTTTGGTTGCCATTTGGTGTACTAATTCAGCTTCTTATTTAACATTCTCTGCCACATTGTTTCTGTTCTTAGCCCACTATTGATTTGGCTTCTGTATAGTTTTTCTTTTTTGTCTTGCATAAGAGTTGTTTCTATGAAATATTTAAATGAGAATGCATTGTTGATCTATGATCATAGAGTATCATACATCCCAACTAGAAAACACACGCACACAAAGAGGAATACACACACTTAAGAAAACACATGCCCACAAACTAGCAGTGTCCAGGCAGCAAAGGCAATTACCAAAAAAACAATCACAAACTAAGATGTTAGTCTGCAAACTTACTCAAAACAGATCGGCCGACGACCTTCAACAGTACCAGCCAAAGAGAGACACGAGACTGAGCAGTTCGCTGACGACCTTCAACCGTAGCTGGAGCCTTCAACGCCGAGCAAGCACACAAGCTCTTGCAAGTATAAATCGGCCATCCCTTGACTCCAGACCACCCCAAACCGTAGCACAAGACATCGTCGAACTTCAACACCGCTTGCCGAACTTCGACGGTTACGCCCACACACGGAGACAGAGGAAAAAACACAGGAAATACCGAATGATAGCCTAAAGGATGGAGCTAAAAACCATGCCAAAAACGGGCCTTGAATGCCGAAAACCAGATGAGATCCACTGCCGCTAGTCGCTGCTTCTGTGGTCGCTTGTGTGCTTTGCGGAGAAGAGAACACTGGACATCGCGAGAGAGAAAGAGAGAAAAGCGAGACATGTGCGGGTGGATAAACAATTTAAAATGAAATAAATTCTCTAACGGTCAAATGGGCTGATTCAGAAGCAATTTAAAGCTCCAATTAAAAGCTTATGCCAATCACAGTAAAACGTGGCTTTTTTCTCAAACGTTATCGTCAAACCAAACACAGCTAAATGAAAAAAACACTGTTCAAGCTGGATTGGCCCACTCATTCGCCCGATTGGGCTCTCAATCGGCAATCTGAGCACCCTAACTGTTGAAGAGGACGCTTTTGCCTCTTGATTTTGGATCTAAGTTGTAGTGGTTGAGCTTATTTTTCTTCTCCAGCTACTCTTAATTTAAAAGGATGGGAGGCATTTTGATTTCAAAATTTGAAAGGATGGGAGAGAAACAAAAACAACATATTAGGACACAAAGCCATGTAATAAGTTGGCACTGTAGAGCACAGCTTAAAGGCTTAAGCACTCACCATTCTTATAAATAATGGGTGTGTTTGTTTTGGCGATTGGATAAGTAACTTATTTTTACTTAAACTTATGTAATTTTAAGATTGGAAAAAAGTTAGATTGGGTAAAATGATGAGTGTTTGGATTAGCAATTGGATAAGTAACTTAAAGTAACTTATGTAAAAGTGACTGATGTTTGGTTTAACTTTTGCAAAAGTGACTTTTGTATTAATTAAGAGAAAAAAATTGAAAAAATTATGAAAAATGAAGAACTAATTGTGGAAAAAGAACTCATTGACAACTTAATTGCCAAATGGGACATGGGAAGATATCTGTATTAATTAAAGTAGCATTCTTGGTGATAAATTGATCCAAACGATCCAATGGCGACAGTGTTACCACAAGGCACATTCTCAAAAGTTTGATGCCGCTGACCCATCTAGATAACAGTTCTTTGCACACTCTTCGCTCACAAATCTTCACACACATAGCACGCACACATAGCAGCGGTGCAACATAAGTAAATGATTGTTTAGTAGAATTTGTGTTTGTTATCTGTGTTTGATTTTTGGGTTTAAGTTTTCTGTAAGCCAAAGGGCCTCTTTCATTTTGTTCTAACAATATGAAATTATTGAAATGCCCAAATTAATCATGTAGCTTAAAATATCTCTCATAGGTTTTTGGTCTTTTCCCAAACAAGCCCTTAGTCCTCAATTCTTTTCCTCATCGGTGTTCATAACAGCAAGGGAATAGGGGGAAAATTCTTGGCTTATCTGGAACGTTCTCAATCATCTTCTCCATTCAGCATCATGGCTATGGTGTGTGTGAGTGCCTAAGGCATCATCCCCCTTGCTAGTTCGTCTGTCATCTCCCCCAATCGATCTTCCTCCTCCTTTGTTTTGGGATTCGTTGTGTGTTGGGTTTGGGTACAGAGCTTTGGCTCTTCTTTTTTCCTTTTTAGGGCATCGATTGTGTGTATAGTAAGTGTGAAATTCGTCCTCCTTATTGTTGACTCAGTTTTCTGGTTATTTGAGCAATTTCCGTCGAAAACGAGAGCTTCACACTGTCATAGCGTAGTTTGCAGACGGGGCTCTTTAGTTTTAGATCCTGACTTCTAAGGTTCAGATCTGAAATGTGATGTTTGAGAGAAAAACGCAAGGCTCGATGATGGAGAAAAACGGCCGATCGAATGACTTGGAGAAAGAAGAGCAAATGCAGTGCGAAAGAGAGGAGAGATTGCAACAGAATTATTGCGAGAAAGAGAGAGAGGTGTGGCAGTGGGTAGGTGAGGATTTTAAAAAATAATTAATGACACACTATCAGATGGGCTACCATAAGTTAATATAAGCCTCATTCTTCACCTTATGACTTTCGGTTGCTTTTAGCTTTTTTCAGCTTATATCACATCGGTTAAAAAAACACCTAAATGGATCAGATCACTGTTCAAGCCCGATTTGAGCACTATTTAAATCTGATTTCTACCCAAATGTTTAAATAAACACAAACAATAAAAGGTTGAGAAAGATAAGGATACTTAACTAAATGACTTATTCTCCTATTCCTCTTTTGTATGTATTGATGATATGTCAGTTGTCCCATGACATATAGCTGCTTCCTGCAACTTGGTTTCTACACATGGCCTCCAGACTTGTTTCGTCCACCCCCATATCTGCCAGTAACTTCACAGTCCCTGCCATAGGCTTCTCCCGCGGCCTGGTTCCCTTCCACCTCCGCCTCTCTCCACCGCCGATCTCCGCCATTTCCTTGGCAACCTCAGTTTCATCTCCTTCTGTTACCATCACATGTTCCTCCCTTGACAATACCATCCCATCCGCTACTCGTATGTGACGTACTTTCTTTTCTTTTTGTTTTTTCCCCTCTCAACTATGGGCGCAGTCTTCTCCCGTTATTTTTTGGTGTTTTCATGTTTCAAAGAAAAACCTCTGTTAAACTGGGCTAGCATTTTATTGGCTTTGAATAACGGAACTGTCAATTCGCGTATGCGTTAAAATAATTTTTAATTTAGCGAGCGAAACATGGAAGTGATAAAGACCATACTATTGACTATTCCAGAGTAGAAATTTTGATATTAAATGGACGATCAATTCGTTCTAAAAGCTTAAACTTTATCGAATTAGGAATGATCTGTTATGTTTGGATCAATATGAGCTCACCGTATGGCCTGAGCATTTACCTTATTTTGAAGTTGATGATGAAGCAAAAAGGAAGTTTGGGGAAGCCTCAAAACTTGGGAATTTGATTCCTTTGTGTAAATGCATATTCTCTGACCAGCTGACCCCTGTTCTTGCATACCGGTGTCTAGTTAAGGAAGACGACCGGGAGTCTCCAAGCTTTCTTTTTGAATCTGTGGAGCCTAATGTCCAAGTTGCAGTTGTGAGTGTGCCTGCATAGCTTCATGACTTTGATTTCACTCATCGTTTGCGCATATACATCGAAATGCGGGTTTGGATTTTATTTCAGGGGCGCTATAGTGTGGTCGGGGCTCAACCGGTCATGGAAATTGTGGCAAAGGAAAATAAAGTAACAACAACGGATCATGAATTTGGGCATCTGACTGAGGAAATTGTTGACAATCCAATGTCCGTTCCCAGAAGAATCTCAAAGGGTTGGAAACCCTGTCTCAATAATGAGCTTCCGCCTGCATTCTGTGGTGGGTGTAAAAATATATTATGTTTATGATACTCGTGTTCTGAAACAGGGTCTTTCCGATCATGTCTCCCATAACTTATGGACGTTTTCACTTCATACCTACCGATGTCTTTGTCTCAGAGTATCAGGGAAACAGAGCATGGCATTAATGTGTACATTCCAATATTTATTTGCCAAATCCTGGGGCATGCCCTGTTTCCTGTCTCATATGAGCCTTTTATAATTATTTATTATTTTAATTTTCGGTAAAATAGGTGCATTTGTTGTGCAATTCTGTTATACTTGTAATCGTTATGTGCAAAACTCTAATCAGCCTAAGCTGCTGCCACAGGTGGCTGGGTGGGATATTTTTCATACGACCAGTTCGCTACGTTGAGAAGAAAAAGACACCATTTTCGAAGGCTCCAAAGGACGACAGAAACTTTCCAGACATACATCTGGGCCTCTACGATGATGTGGTTGTGTTCGATCATGTGGAGAAGGCATTTATTTCTCTGCTTCATAAGCAACATCAATAACTGATGACATAGTTCTCTGCCTGCTTACTAATACTATGCAATAATATATGCTTCACATAATTTCAATAATAACTTCAACACCCCTTTTTTTTTTTGGTTTCAATTCCTTCTTTGGTCAACGCCAAGTAGAAAGTATACGTGATTCACTGGGTGAGGCTGGATCGATTCTCCTCTGCCGAGGATGCTTACAAAGATGGGAAGGAACGGCTACAAAAGCTAGCGTCAAGATTAAAAGATACTGGGCCGTAAGTTACCTACCATCGTATTCAATAATGCAAATATGATTTTGAAGTGAAATTAATGTGAATCTTCAATTCGTAGCCCAAAGCTATCTCCAGGTTTTGTGAACTTGCATACCCAATGTTTTGGTCCTCCTTTAATTAAAGAAGTCGAATATGACAAGTGGAGAATACAAGGCGGCAGTGCTTCGGGCGAAAGAACATATTGAGGCAGGGATATATTCCAGATTGTATGGAGTCAACGTTTTGAGCGCAGAACCTTTGCCGATCCATTTGAAATATACAGAGCACTGAGAGTTGTCAATCCCAGTCCATATATGGCTTATTTGCAGGTTTTCTTTGGCCACTACTTTATTTCCGTGGAGTACTTGTTATTACTACCTCTGGTATTAAATATAAGATAAAATTGATTTTTTTAAAGAAATTAAGGAAGCTAATTATATTAGCTTAGAGTATTTATATTTATATTTTTTTTCTCCAAACTAATTAATTTGACTAATAAAGTGATGATATAATTAAGTAACTTATTTAACTTCTTTAATCTTCTTGAAAAAAATCAACTTTATCTTATATTTAAAACCAGAGAGAGTAGTTTATTCAATGGGGAAAGTTGTGTGGGTTCAGAACATACATGTGTTGTTATAATTTTATATTTGCTGCTCAAACAGGCTCGAGGATGTATTCTGGTTACTTCAAGTCCTGAAATTCTTACTCGTGTAAAGAATAAGGTGGCTCTGTACTTGCTGAGTTTGTTGAAGATATACCAAGACGTCATATTAGTTTTATCAGATTACTCTATCCTTTATTTGAATGGGAAAATTGATCATGATCATGTCAGGGACGATTAGAAGGGGGAAGACTGTAGAAGAAGATAAAAAGTTAGAGGTGAAACTTCTGAGTGATGAAAAGCAATGCGCGGAGCATGTGACGCTAGTTGATTTAGGACGCAATGATGTTGGCAAGGTCTGCCATATAAACTTACTTGATTTCCTATGCATATGCGGTTTATCAAAAAGGCATAATTTGGAATACATATACATTGTGATGATTCTGATTATTGTTGAAATTTTGTGTTCAGGTCTCAAAAAATGGTAGGTGAAAGTGGAAAAGCTTATGAATGTCGAACGGTATTCCCATGTGATGCATATAAGCTCGACGGTGAGAATATGTTCTTATTACTTGATGCTTAATTTGTTGGTCATCACGGATAGAAGAACAAAACTGGAGAAAGGGAAAAACAGGAACTATTAGTTCATTGATCTGATTATATATGTATGAAGCATGCGTCCAACTATATGAGTGGATATTCAATATTTCATGAGAGTTGTATTTGCATGTAAAGGTCACGGGCGAGTTGCGGGACCAAATGACAGCATGGGATGCCCTACGTGCTGCATTACCTACTGGAACCGTCAGTGGAGCACCTAAGGTTCATTTATCTCCCTTTTTAATAATTTCTCTTGCATTTTCCAAATTCTGAAGATAGATTACTTGTTGGGTAAATTACCTCAACAGTTCAAGTATATCCTGCTATTTCTTTTCCTCATGTTTTAAGATTCCGAAGATTAGAATGACTCATTTGTGAGACACTAAAATGTAGTTTAATAAGAATGTTGGAATGTTGGATCTTACTGGTTGCAGGTGAAGGCCATGGAGTTGATTGATGAGATGGAGAGGACAAGGAGTGGGCCTTACAGTGGAGGCTTTGGGTGGATCTCTTTCACGGAGGACATGGACGTTGCATTAGCTCTCAGGACAATGGCGTTTCAAACAGGAATGAAACATGATACCATGTACTCATACAGAGGCAAGAACCAGCGCAGGGAATGGATCGCCCATCTTCAAGCCGGAGCCGTTATCGTTGCTGACAGTGTCCCCGATGATGAGCACACCGATTGTCAAAACAAAGCAGCTCTTGCTCGCGCCATTGACTTGTCTGAATCTGCTTTTGTTGATCAATGACATTTACATATATCCATCTGAAATTTGAGATCTCTCACGAGTGGAACACATCACTATGCAAGATTTGGATATTTTATTACAAGTAGCCAGTGTTTTCTGTGTAAAATTCCCAAGTAACCCAACGATCCAGAATATTGGCAACACACCGTGATCAGAAAACAAAACCCATATCAGATTATAGTTCTCCACGCTAACAAAATATTCTCATTCTAATTCAACTTCATGTATATGTATATCCAAACCTCAGGGAAGAACACACAATGCAAAAACACTCACAACTAGCTACCCCACACACACACACAAGTCAAAATGAATAAGCAAATTATAATTAGCACGATGGTCATGAAAATATGACTTAGCTATTGTTTTTAAACAATTATTATATGAGCATGCAGTTTGAGGCGAGTCACGCACACATACAAGCAACAGATGACTTGAAAGGATTAGGAAGGCGCTTTGTAGTGGTAGCTCATGGATTTTTGTTTGTGAGGAAAAGAAGCCCAATGTTGTGTTGTAGAGCAAGGTGTGATTAGCTATTCAAAATCTGTAGATACAGTACCACTTTAAGTACTAAAAATGAACATGAGTGTCAGGTTGTAGATGGAGAAGAATGATTGGATTAAAGACATGGGATAAGAAAATACTCTAAATCATAAAAAGTTTGGCCCATGCATGTGGAAGCAAGAGGGGCATTCGTGGGGGGCACGTGCGCCTGCACTTCCAACCATTGCCATTGGTTTTGGTATTTGAGCTTCTCTCGTACATATTCTCATCAGATAAATTCCATTTTATATACAGTAACTGCTGCTTTCATCATCACTAGTGCAACATCCCCTCTGTCTCTGGCACTTGGAAAAATCTGTGCTCTATAATTAAGCCACCCGCAATTATTCCGAGCGAGAATGTTGTTGGTGTGCTTAATAAGATTTGTATCCAACCTGAAAAGTTATCTCACACATGACCCCAATCTCTCTCCCTCCTTAATCAACAAGCATCTCACTTAAAGTAGATGTGATTTGCGTCCCGGCGATCCGTCACTTTCCTGCGTCTTATTTTAGTGCCTTTGTGGGCGCCATGTTATGAACAATTCCTTAATATGCGTTTAGATTAGCTTTTAAAGAACAACTTTTACAATTTATGAAGTAAGTAGATGAGAGGGGTTTTGTTTTGATGTGTGAAAAGAGCTTCCGGAAACCATGGTTTCGTGGTTTCCCAAACACTCACTTATTCACTCTTCCTCCTCCTTGCTTATGCTGGTCATCTCATGTCCTGCCCTACTTCGTATTGAACCTCAGACTGAGGCATGTATTTTGTTACTGGTTAGGCGAGTGACGCTGTTCACATTTGTTCTCTACACTGTGGGCCAATCAGTGCACGTGATATCAGATGAATATGGATCCAAGTTTGAGGCCTAGTGTGTGTTAAAAGGAACTGGTATGAAAATGAAAGCCAGTACTGTGCGGCCACATTACTTTTTTTCTTCTCACCCTTTCCTTAGTTTTCTATGGCTCATCGATCATAGACAAATATCAACCACACGCCTTCCATTATCTTAATTCAAAGTTTGAGCGCTGCGCACATGCTGTCCCGTGCATGGCAACTAGTTCTTTGACTCCTCTTAATTCATGGTCCCAACGTGTTCTTAATATAAAGTCATGGCTTCAATCATTACTTTCTTTCTTAAGCAAAGTGTGAATATTGGAGGTCAAATATGGAGACTAGGCATCCATGTGAGCTCATGAATTGGATCTTGGCTCAAATAATTAGCCAAGTACAGAAACTTTGGTCCGTTCTATTTATTAAGATGCTAAGTATGAAAATCCACTGTTCACAATCCCAATTATGCTGGAGCCCACCCGCATTGGCATATTAACTTGTCAACTGGTTATGTCCCTTGGCCAAGCTATCATCCCACTCTGTACCGGATTTCCCATACACGCATCAATCCTCCTTCTCAAAATTTTCTATTTTGTAAGCATTCGAAGATTTTGATTCTCTCTCCTCCCCTGTTCTGTAGACATCATTAATTAATAAATCCAAAAGGGGGTAGGGAAAGCGTTCCCCATACTTTCCCACCTAAAGTCTTATCGCCGTAGACATGAGGAGAGAAAGCGAGTTCTTTTGCAGAGAGAAGTAGTAGCAGTAGTAATTAATAAAAAAGGTGTCAGATGCCAAAAAAATCCGACATTTATTTCCTCCCACTCGTGTGTCTCTCCGCTTTCACCTCCTCCCATTTGGATTTACCCCTTCCTCAAGTCTGAACCCATCAGTATCAGTAGCACCCTCTCTCTCTCTCTATTTAACACTCATATGCATGCAGGCTGTACATCAAATTGTTACTGTATGATTTCTTCCTCTCCATCAAATTCCTATAATGGCTTTTCTGCTCCCACTTCTCTGCTCTCTCTTCCTCTCCGCCGTCTGTCTGTCTCTGCTTCGGGAGCTGCGGTACCGGGTGCGGCGGCTTCCGCCCGGCAGCCTGGGGCTGCCCTTCATCGGTGAGACCCTGCAGTTAATCTCTGCCTATAAGAGCGACGACCCGGAGCCTTTCATCGACCGACGGGTGAAGCGGTATGGCCCAATCTTCACGACCCACGTGTTCGGGGAGCCGACCGTGTTCTCGGCTGACCCGGAGATGAACCGATTCATTCTCCTCAACGAAGGGAAGCTCTTCGATTGCAGCTACCCCGGCTCGATCTCAAACCTTCTGGGCAAGCACTCCTTACTCCTCATGAAGGGCTCTCTCCACAAGAGAATGCACTCCTTCACTATGAGCTTCGCCAACTCCGCCATCATCAAAGATCATCTTCTCGTCGATATAGACCGCCTCATCCTCCTTAACTTGGATTCCTGGACCGACCGGGTCCTTCTCATGGAGCAGGCCAAGAAGGTACGTACCTTAAACTTGACTGAGCCTGTGTACTGAGTCGACTCGGATGTTGATCCTTAGTGTTGATTTCGGCCACCCCTAACTAATTAATTAATACCCTCACACTTTCCGGAGGTAGTGGACCTTGAAACTTGGTTTTGCTTATTTAGTTCAACGCTCACTCCCTCCTGTTGGCCTAGCTGGCACCGGATAACTTCTTCTCTCTTTCTGCGCCCTTTTTAGTTTTGGTTTTAGTCATCATTATTCTTTTTACAACAACCACAAAAATCTTCTGCAGAGGATTATTATGGTGTTTTATTTGATAACAAAAGTAATATGTGTCACAAGATGGGAATTAAGAGAGGACTCGAATCCCATTGCTTCGTTCAGGACACGATCAAAGGCTTTTGTATGTGCAGATAAAAAAAGGTTGTGAATCTCATGTGAACAAGATGCAACATTAATTTTGTTTCTCTGAAAAATCATACGGAGTAAATACAGCACAGAAGGGCTTCACTTTTAAACCGAATAGCCAAATAAATTAAAATCATTCCGTGTGTAGGTCATCGTCACAGAGCACGCACATGGGTGAATATGCACAGGGCATTACATTGTTCACCATCTCATCACTTATTTAGTTTATGTGAATTGGTGGCACTTGATTAATAAAGTAATGCGGGAATTGTGGAACAAATGCAGATAACATTTGAGCTAACAGTGAAGCAGCTGATGAGCTTGGATCCAGGGGAATGGACTGAGAGTCTGAGGAAAGAGTACGTTCTGGTGATAGAAGGATTCTTCACGCTCCCCGTCCGGCTCCTCTCAACCACTTACCGCAGAGCCATAAAGGCGAGAGCGAAGGTGGCGGAGGCGCTCGCTGCGGTGGTGAGGCAGAGGAGAAGAGAGAACGAGACGGGACAGAAAATGATCAATGACATGTTGGGGGCTCTGTTGGCCTCCGCCGACCACTTCTCTGACGATCAGATTGTCGATTTCATGTTGGCCCTGCTCATCGCCGGCCACGAAACCACCTCCACCATCATCACCCTCGCCGTCAAGTTCCTCACCGACACCCCTCTTGCCCTGGCGGAGCTCAAGGTTTGCTAAAAGAAACATTATTAAATATTTTTATTTGTAAAATAGTACCTATTTATTATGTTTTCGTTTAAAATGTGGCAATAAAGAATATATGAAAATAAAAGGTAAAAAACTCAAGACTTGGTTTTTTAAAAAAAATTTACCAATTGATTGAGTTGTGGCTTGAGTTAAAAAGTGTGGATGCTCCAGACTCTGTTAAGGAAAGACACGTAGAAAAAACATAAAAGACATTAAGACAGGGAGGGAGAGAAGCAAGTCATGAGCCGCATAGGGAGGGACCTGGCTTCCCTTCGTTGCTGCCAGGTCTATTCGCTATCATCTTTTTTCTTAAAATTACACCATTTTGATGTAGTTTTAAGGGATGGATGGGTTTAAACTTTTTTTTCTCTAAAAAAATGGTATTTATTATTTTAAATTTTTTTTGACGTATTTAATATTTTAAAATAATTTTTAATATTTTTTCAGTTGTACCAATGTGTTAAAAAACTGATTGTAATTTTACTCTTAATATATTTTTTCAGATTCAAAAATTACTTTAAAATATTTTTTAATGCTTTTAATCCTTTAAAATATTTTTTTCCGTTGTACTCAATATCTTAGGAGACTGATTACAATTTTACTGTTAATGTATTTTTCTTAGTAGAAATGAGCCCCCAAGATTTAGGATACTGATTTATTAATTTCTACCTATTCTAAAATATTTTTCTAGTAGCACCTAATATTTTAAAGTAATTTTTGGAGCTGAAAAAATACATTAACGGTAAAATTGTAGTTAGTCTCTTAGGACATTGAGTACAACTGAAAAAATATTTTAAAGAGTTAAAAACACTAAAAATTAGTTTAGAATACTGTATGCTATTTAAAAAAATATTTTAGAATACTAAATACGTCTAGAAAAATATATCAAAATATTATATACTCCCCCTGATCCTAATTATAGGACATATTTATCTAATTTTAGAGAAATTAAAGATAATGATTAAATTAGTTAATCATACTTATTGTTTTAAAATGTCCTTATTTAAAATTTAAAAAAAACAGTAGAATTAAGGTGTATGTGGCATTAATGATTTACAAGCATTGCTCATTTTATTGAATACATAGGTGTATTCTTAAATTATTATTAAAAAAGTATCAATAGAATAAAGATATTTTGGAAAAAAAATTGATAAAAATTAAAAATTTTATCCTATAATTAGGATAAAATTTAAAATTAACTTTTAAATATTCTCATATAATTAAATTAAGATCGGAGGGAGTACTATTTGTGGGGGTTGGGGGGGGGGGGGGGGGGCCTAAATTTATACCAAAACAAAGTAGTTTTAAGATGAAAGTCAGGTCCCATAGAGAGTGGTAGCTAGACCCTCTATGAAAGGGATTGGATGGCTGTGGTGGCGTGTGTTTGTTGGTTTTTGTGTATGCGTTGGATGTCTAGACTTGAGACTCCTTCCAACTGATCACCCCACATCTCCCCAGACCAGGCTGAGGTTAGCCGAGCAGGGCCACTTTGCATGCTTTCCCTTGTTTATCTTACTTTACTCTCCACTTCTCTGAATTCTATATCCCCTTTTTTATTTGAGTTTTATAAAAACGATTACCGGTGAGTCAAGTTCGTTGTGAAGACGACGGTCAAAGCCAGAGAGGGTAAAGTCAGAGGGAGAAACATGGGTCAGAAGCTCAGAAGCAAGGGACAAAATAATGACAACCAAACCGCACGCTTCGTAGTCAAACAACATAGATAAAAGTGGAGTCAGAACTCAGAATCTGGTCTCTGACGCTTCATTCACCTTCCCCCTTTGACAGGGTCATTTTCAGATTACTTATTTGCTGGTGAAGGAACCGGTTCGGTTTGGTTCCTTCAGGTGAGTGTCGAGTCCATTGGGAAATAGTCGGGCACTGGTTTCGAGGTGTGTCTGACGTCACTTTATATAGCCCAGAGCCTCCCAATAGAGTACAGAGGTCGGGGCAGGCTAGCGATGAAAAGCCCCATTTCCCCTTTGATTCCTAGTACTATTGCCGGTCTACGCAACGAGTTCCAACCCTATCGTTTTTTGGGTAACATGCCCCACCCCATTCCTTTGCCATTTCAGTCAAAAGTAGATTCTCACAAAGACCGCCTTCCCCCTGAATTTTGACTTTCAACGCCTCTTTTCCATATTTAAATAATACAACTCCCTTGCTCGGCTTTGAGTTTAAAGCTAGAAGCCTAGAAACATTAATGCCCTTTGCATAGGGTATATGTGTTGGGAATAATTATATGAACCGAGTACCAAAAGTTCTGTGTCTATGGCTTTTCTTAATTCTCATTTATTTGGACTGAATTGGAGGTTAATCCATTCTTGCATTGTGTAAGAATTTGATCGGTTGAGGGCTGTTTAATGTTTCGTGCCGAATGAAGAAAGAGCTTCGCTCTAAGAACACCCAGCTTGGGTTTTAGGCCTTGATGAGAATGTGATTGGCGTTTATGCAGGAGGAGCATGATCAGATCAGGGCAAAGAGGAGTGACCCAGAAGGAACGTTACAGTGGAGTGATTATAAGTCAATGGCATTTACTCAATGCGTAAGTGTGTATAGTAGAATATATTTCAATTGAAGTGTCATTAGTGCAGATGAAGAGCACGAAGCTGGGTAAACAAAAGAATGTGTTGATAATTTGGAACCTGGTGCTCTGCTGATGAATAGGTTGTTCACGAGACTCTGAGGGTGGGAAACATAATTAGCGGCATATTCAGGAGGGCGATGAGCGACATAAACATAAGAGGTAACGACCGAATAAGAACATTTATGGAAACATTATTCTGTCCGGTGCAAACTTGTTTGAACATTAGTAACAACAGAAGACTTGAAATAAATAAACAGGGTACACGATTCCAAAAGGATGGAAACTGTTCGCGTCATTCCGTGCGGTGCATCTAGACACACAACATTTCAAGGACGCGCGCTCCTTCAATCCATGGAGATGGCAGGTTTATAACTCATCTATGAGGTACCACTGTTGAGATGAAAATGGTATGTGTTAACTTTGGATGAAAATGGTGAAACAGAGCAACTCAGAAGGAGGAGGAGGAATCCCGGGGAATGTGTATATGCCGTTTGGAGGAGGACCGAGGATGTGCCCTGGCTTCGAGCTGGCCCGAGTCGTCGTCTCTGTCTTCCTTCACCGCTTTGTCACCCGATTCAGGTATTTATTTCATACCTATGCCATGCCAACTCAGCCCATAACAAATGAAATTTTAGTGATGGTGTGTGGATTGAATTTGATGCAGCTGGGTTGTGGCTGAGGAGGATAAGCTGGTGTTTTTCCCCACCACTAGGACGCAGAAGAAGTATCCAATCATAGTGAGGCGTAGAGATGAGGCCTCTGTATATGTATGAACACGAAAGTTGCGAGTTGTAGATGAGCTTATCCATCCTCATCACCATCATTATTAACATTACTATTACTAGTTTATAATTATTGCTCGTATGAATCAGTTGATCAACATTATTAACATTGCTATGGCGTCGATGGATACTTCAACTTCTCGGCTCCTCTTCCTTTCTGCGCAACGCAGCGAATAATTAAACAAACATTAGTGGGCTTCTGAAAAATTTCACACGCCAATTCGCTGATAAATTTGATTTGATTTATTAACTTCATATTCTTAAAATGCCCCTTTGATTGCTGCCCATCAAATTACCCTGTTTTAAAATAGCACTTACAATCACTAAACCCGAAGAAATTTTTCCAGAGTTCAACAAATATACAAGATGACCTGCGAAGTTCACAGGTTAGCATCTAATTTGTGCCGCAGGGCTTGTGAAAGCCCATATTTATAATACTATGTGTTAAACCAATAATGATCTTAGCTTGAGGGTTGTTAAATGTCATTTTCCCAGTTAACACGAGTGAATAAAACTTGTGATTAAGTCTTTCACATTACATGAGATCCATTTGTAATTATCTTAACAAACCGACGCCATCTATTTTTGGTGTTAGCTTTCGTTGTGATCCAAAGGGAACACTTTACCGTGTGGGTGGGCCACGTTGCGGAGGAGTATATCCAGCCCATTCCTAGATAATCGAGATTGACGTGTCTTTAACTCTTTATTGTTCACCCTTCTCTTTATTTCCTTTTTCCGTTACCTTCCCTTTTTTATTATTAAATTTTAATTGGTGGTTGGAAAATTGATAAGGGAAGCTTACCATACAGCTCGAACAATATTTCAAGTAAGGAAAAAACTTATATCAAGTACATCCTCGGATTCTAATTATAAGATAAAATTAATTTTTTTGGAGAAATTAAAGAAATTAATTAAATTATTTTAGAATATTTTTATTTTTATTTTTTTTCAAACTAATTAGTTTGATTAATAAATTAATATATAATCTAAGAATACATAATATATAATATGATTAAGTAATTTATTTAGTTTCCTTAATTTCTCTAAAAAAAATTAACTTTATTTTATAATTAATACCAGAGGTATTACTAAATATTCAAAACATCAAATTCCCAATCAACATGTGTCATCTGTACAACATTTACACTTCAATGTTAATAGCGTCCCTCCTTCAGTTTACAATTTTCCCGCCCCCGCACCAATAGAAGTTTTGGGAGCTTTTCTTGGACTTTGCAGAGTAAACAAATTTTCGCACAATGAAATATTCCGTTGGCTCACCATGTTTTGGAGTGCCTCTTTCTCTGTCTCTTCTTCATCATCCTCATCTTCCTCTATTTTTCCGGTGTTATATGATATATTTGAAGAAAACCTATTAGACCCTGTTTCAAATCTCACTTGAGGCTTTTCTCAATCAGAGAGTTTTGTGATTTTCTTAAATGGGTGAATATAAGGCGGGGCTGGGATGATTTGGAGGCATTCTCCCTGTTTTCTAGGATGCAATAAAAGGAGCTCCAAATGTCAAACGCTCCAAATACTTTCAGCCTCCATATCTTTTCTTTTACTTTCAGCCTCCAGATTCTGATTCAGACGCGTCAGCAACAGAAGCAAGCAAACAGCAGTGATGAATGTGAGAGCTTCGGGGAAGAGACAGTCTTCTTCATGTGAGCAATAACCCATTTTGAGAGAGACGTGTTACTATAACGTAGAGCAGGAATGCTGCTAATGATGAAGAGTAAATGGTATGCAGATGGCACTTATTGATGGGGAACTGGATGTTTTGAATATCTGGAGTTAAGTTTTGCCCTTTTTAAGTAGAGCCGGGAAAACGTACCGAGCCCGTCGGACCGGCCCTTTTAGGCCGTGGCCCTTTAAAGGTCGGGTTTGTAAATTATAGCCTCAAAAGGAAGTCGGGTCTAAAAGGGCCAGTCCTGTAGGACCTCGGGCTTAAAAGGGCCGACCCTAGAAGACCTCGGGCCAGCCCTTTAGGCCCGTTTATTTATTTATTTATTTTTACTTGAAAAGGAACCATGTTAGATTTTTTAATTACCTTATTGAATTTATATGTCACTCTGTCCTCATATTATATAGAGTATAATTTTTTAGTATATTGTTTTGTCTAATTAAATCATATTGAGATTTTTGAGTATATTGTTCTGCCTATTTAGACTAAAATCATATTATATACTATTCTGTCTGATAGAATATGATTTTTTATGGAGGTTGTGATTATTTGACTACTTGAACCTACTGCTCAAAGTGAAACACAATCAAATGTCCTTGAAATTGATGATAGTGGCGAAGAAGGTGAAAATGATAGTCATCATACTCATGTTGTTTAGAGGTTAGAGTATTTAGCTTCTTGCCTTCTTATACTTTGGCCTTTGTGTGAGTTATTTATGGATATGATTTTACCTTTGATTATACATTAGTAACTGTGTTTGTTTGTTGCAAGAGACGTGTTATTTAAACCTTAATGTTGAAAATATTTATCTATTAAATTAGAACTTTAATCGTTGTTTTTTACTAATTATATCTCTCTAGGGAAAATACGCAGAAAAAATAGTTAAATATTGTGAAAAAGATTTCCCGGCCTGATGCTCTCGGACCGGACCTTGAAAAACTGCAATTTTCCTGACCCCGAACCCTTTAGAGCAGGCCCTGTTAGGCCCTGACCCATCAAGGACCGACCCTGATTCCTAACTCTATTTTTAAGTATCAAGGGATAATTTAAAAGGTCTCATAGTCAAAATTTGTTTTGATTCTAAAAAAAATGGCCGCGTGATGTCACGGAAAAAATCCAAAGAAAGAAAAGAGTGGCATACAATTTGTTTATTAAAAAAAATGAGAGTGATGTGCAGGCAAAATGACACAAAACTTACGTTAAGCAATACCAAAAACACTACTCTAAATTATATGATTTTTTTTTGTAGTTTTTATATTTTACATCAAATAAGTTGTCATCGAGCGATTGGCTATTTTCATTTTTTGATTCGCGAGACAAAAAATAAAGCACAACTTTGCTTGCCTCCAGAGACGACAAGCGGATATGTTATTCCAGGTGGTCAACCAAAAAAAACAAAAAAACACATTATAAAGAGGAAGAAATATTAGGCGAAATTTGAACAGCTGAATCCATAAAACATTCAGCTAGATGGCCTCATGATATGGTAAGTGATAATTTCTCAACCTCACAGGGCCTTTTGACAATTTGACCGGTGCAAATAAGATAACGCCGCCACTCTGCTTTTTTTAATGTACAGCAACATGTGCTCCAAATTGTCCAAACACAGAAAATATACAATATACTAAATTTTAACACCCAAACACAGGAAAAAAAACAAGGAAGCTAGATATAATATGGCTATATATGAAGCGTAGAGCCATAGTATGTATGTTATGCCTGGACACCATTGTGCAATCTGTGCTATGCATCACGGTTGCTCTGTAGTCTCCCTAACGTTAGCCTTAATTTGCCCTCTCAAGTTCAAGGTTTCTGACATCCTTCGGATGAACAAGTGCCTGCGGGAAAAGCATTATGGCATTTAGGTTTCAATCTGTAAGGCCACTATATGGCAATTGGCAAACACATATATAAAGTCACTGTCTCCATTTTTAACCAAAGAGGGGGCAAAAAAGCGCAAGCTAATCTTTGAATATTACCTGAAAATACCTCGAGTTCTGGGCACAGTGAAGTGTGAATAGCCTATCGAGTATGCTAAACTGAAAACTCCTACGTTAAACCTATATTTCATCGGATCCGACTTGTGCCGCCGTCTGTTAGCTGCTTCATTTGACTCGTTCCTCCCGCAGAATCTTGGGATACCTCGGATGCCCGTTCTTGCAGGCTGAAATCTGCACCCAAACACAATGCCACATTATTTATTGTGATGAAAAAGTAATATATCACGTGAAATCTAGTCTAAAGAATAAGTTATATTGTAAAAACTTCTTGTGTTTTTTATATTGATACGGATGCAATTATGGCATTGATGGGTCAAGGGAATTTTCTTAGACTGCTTCGGACGGCGCGGGATGAACAAAGTCATAAAATAAGAACAGATTTTAATCTCAAAAGAAGTGAATTGAATCTAGCTGCACATGGCACATGATGATGCGGATATTGACATGTATTTGGAAACAGTAAACTATACAAGGGCGGCAACTAGCAGTGGTGCGGCACCCATTCATGTGATTTCTGAGAACCGAGGACAATGGAGAAAATCACGATTCCGTCACCCAACATCCTATGTGATTTGAATTCCACGTTCATCTCAATGCGTTAAAAAGAAATAAATTTTCAACTAGTATCTTTTTGAAGATAAAACACTCTATATATATAACCTTTAAAAAACAAAAAATCTGAGGGGTGGAAATTAACAATGTCAAATTTTCAGCGGCCACATTCCATTCTGGGTGTCTTGAAAAGTCAGCATATTAATTAGAAATTATGGAAAAGGCCAGATGGCAAATAGGAAGTGGGAGTTGAAGCATTCAAGGTGAATATGGTGGTAGCCCACAAGCAACATCGCCAATCCCCAACGCGTACGTTGACGGTTGACCTTCTAGAACACAGCCAAATTCTGCCGTAATTCATGGGCACGCCCCCATCTAAACCAAACTCCCCGCCCAAGCTTCCCAGTCTTTTATTTTATCCCCGTTCCCACCGTGCAAGCACATATAGTAAAACAAGTCTTTGGGATTTCAGTTAATTATGACCGCACTTATCCTTTCTTCGCAATTGATCGATATACCCGTGCATGCACATTTTTGTTTGGAATGGGAAGGAAATTAGGTGCAGACACTTACTGCTTCCATGTCAATTTTGTAGACCAAAAGCTTCCGTCTTTCTCTGCAACTTGTTCGATAGGCGACCACAATATGCCCCGCCGCCAGCGCATAGGAACACACGAACAGCGCTATTTCCAGGGCCTTCCTATTCGTTCCACCCCACCCGCTGGAGACACAAGCAGCCTTCCACGATACAAATATCACTGACAAAACAGAGCACGCCGTCGTTACCCCCAGATACGGCCCTCGCGACAGTCTCGGCCCATCACACCAGCTATACACACCTACACCACCACGCAGAACATTAATACATGAACTCACTCTAAAACAATTAATAGGCTTGTGAATTAATACTTACAGAGGATGAGGAAAGATCTGATAATGGAGACGAGGGGGATATCGAGGAGAGAGTGTTGAAAGTCGTAGTGGTGGAAATGGGAAGAGAGAGGGGAAGGGGAAATGGCGGAGAGCAGAGCAGAAGGGAGGAGGGCGTCGGCGATGACCAGAAGCAGGGGAGCTGAGAAAAGGAGAAGAGAGATGAGCATCGTGATCAAGAAGAACAGAGTCTTGAGAGCCCTCAATATGCGTCTCGATCTGTCTTCCTTCAAGAATCCCATTTTGGCAATTCGGGGGCTCGCAAATCACCGGCCTGAATGTTCCGTAGATATGTACAGCAGGACGACAAGAACAATGAGAGAAAACAAACAAGGTTTCGAGAGAATATAAAGGTGCAGGCCCAAGGGCAGCGATTTTGACCGGACTTGTCTCACTGCTTGACTGATGACAAATGGAGTCTGCGAATTTTCACGCACACCTTCTTATAACAGCCTCCACTGTCCCCGTTCCAACTTCAACGACCCCCATTACCTGAGTTCTTATACAGTTAAAAAGGCAACTTCTTGGTTTTCCACTTTTTTACTTTTTTATTTTTTTTATTCCATGAGATGGCTATTATATTATCTAAGGAATCTTCCCCGTGTTGACGTGTGTCCCGCCTACCACCATATAACATTTTCAATTTGTGTAACACATTGTGCTGATGTGTATGTGTGTTCGGGATTTAAACTCTTGCATTGCAAAATTAAAAGAAAACCACTCATTCCATTAGGAAAACAGTTCTACATAAATTTTAAACTTATATGTATATGTTTTCCATATTTGGTACTGGTTTTTAAGTATTCATCTGGAAGAGAACAAACTCGAAATAAACAATGGTGTTCAAAAAACAGAGTGCGGCAATCATGCGGGAATAATGGTGGAGTTGGGGGATTGTTAGCATGTGATCACATGCAGCACTTTGGCCGTTCAAATCTCTCTCCCTCTTCATTTTCAGGTGGGACATTAAAAAGGGGTTGAATGGTAGATTATACGTGTTTTTAACTCTCTAAGCAGGCCCATGTTACTTCCTCGATTTTGATTGACTTATAAAACATTGTTGCAGCTTCATCAATCTATTTGGCATGTGATCATGCCCTTATTGGCGCGCGTCGTTTTACCCTCCGCATTTGGCTTCTTAATTAATTTCAGTTCCGTTGAATGATATGGATAATGCCATTTCATTAAAAACACCGAAGGCGGTGTGGAGACAACAATCTCGCTTATACAGAATAATACTCTTTTGTTTTATTCTTATTGAGGAATCTGTTGGACCAAACGAAAAGACCTAATGATGATATGGAACCATGATTAGGCACTCATCGACGATATATAGATTCTTAAAACAGGAGCAGCGTACATGTTTGATCCCAGTATTACTGCTATTTAAACAAAAGGTTTATTGATCTAATGATATATGGGCTATTACTCCCCCAGAGCGAAATGACAAGGAAAAAGAGCATATGTAAATGGAATATATAGGAGGGGGTAAGACACTAGAAAAGTGAAGAATGATGGAGTTGTGTCCGCAGTTTCCAATCATTTCGAAGCGTTTGCATTGCATCTTTTAACATATTTAAGCGTACAATTTCGTGGAGAATAATGTTGTTAACCAAGGAATGAGAGTGAGGATCCAGAGCTGTCTTGCTATGTTCTTTCCAGCTGCGCCACCAAATAAAGCCCAAAATGGACCCCACATTTCTACACCTAAACCGCTTTCTTCGTCGCGCATGCAACCTTTCCGGCCGGCTTAGTGTGGTTCCAGCAGGAGCATATATAATTGTTAAGAACATCAAGTGGAGAAATATTAATTAATTATTATTATTATTATTATTATTAGGGATATCGTATAGTATTTATTAGGATTAGATATGAATATTATATTTTAAAAATATATCTTTAAGATGTTATGATTTTATTTGATTAGATTATATTGGATTATGATAAATTCTAAGTTTAGGGTTAGCATGTTAATTTGCCTATATAAAAGTTTTCTTGTACCCTCTTTTATTCTTAAGGATCAATACTATACAGAGTATTTTATTTCCTGAGCTTCAATATGATCATTCAATCTCAATATAGTATTAGAGCTCTTGGGCTTCAAGGGTTTCCATGTGGGCTCTAATCTGTGTTGCTGCGATCGTTTGGTGTTCATCCCTGGTGAGACGTTTGTTATTGCTTAGGTCCCTTGTGAGACCATTCATCGTTGTTTTGGTCCCTGATGATAGGGGTGTTCCGATCCCGAGAAGGGTTCGGGAATGATTTTCATTCCCGATCCCAAAAATCGGGAAATTTCGATATCGGGAATTTTCCAATCCCATATTTTCTTTTTTTTTTAAAAAAAAAATCACTATATTGAATTTTTTCTTGTGTTTTCTTTAGTCCAGTATAAATATATAATTTGTCTAATATCATATTGTACTAAATAAATCTAATATAAATATATAATTAGTCAAATACATGCTTAAAATTGTCGATTCAGCTGCAAAAAGAATAAAGATAAGAATAAAAAATTAGAATTATTTAATAAATAATAAATGAAATTAACTAAATAAACTAAAAGAATATATATTACCCTAAAGGTGTTAGGGATTTTCACATTTTATTTTACATTTGACGTTATTTTCTTAAATATTTTTAAATAAAAAATATACATGTGTGTATATATATTTTCGGGATCGGGAAAAAGTTCCGATCCTGAAATTTTCGAGACGGGACATCCCAATTTGCTCGGGATCGGGACGGGAAGGTCGAGATGGGAAATTGATGAATACTCCTACCTGATGAGACCATTTGGTATTCGTCCCTTGTAAGACCGTTCGTCGTTGCTTTAGTCCCTAGATAAACCGTTTTGTGTTCGTTCCTGATGAAATGTTCGTTGTTGGTTTGGTCCCTTGTGAGACAAGCTTTTACTTTGTTTTGATACTCTTTTTTGTTTTACCTCAGCCTTTGTTATTCAAATTTTAGGTTATGGATCATTATTTTCTTGAAGATCATTTGTTGCATGTGCAAGCCGCTTCCAGCTTGACGGGGAGTGTTGAGAATATCAAGTTTAGAAATATTAATTGATTATTATTATTGTTAGGAATATCATTTAATATTTATTAAGATTGGATATGAATATTATATTTTAGGAATATATCTTTACAGTATTATGATTTTATAAGATTATATTGGATTATGATAGATTATAAGGTTAGAGTTAGCTTATTAGTTTTCCTATGTGAGGCCTCTTTATTCTCTCTTTTATTTTTAAGGATCAATAATATTTAGAATATTTTTTTTTGTGCTTCAATGTGATCCTTCAATCTTAACAACCACAAAATATTTGCTCTAAAATAAAATATTCCGTGTTTTTGTTTAGCTGGAAAGATCACATTCATTAGTTAATCAATAGCAGACAGGGTTTAAAGATAAAACTCGAGAAAGCATCCTGAACCTGAACTTTGTGACTCGACCCCAGCGGCAATCACGAGTAGAATCGAAGTAGTGCTCGTTTAGGGTAATTTATTTTTAGACAATAAGTACTTATAAATCATGATTTATGATATACGAGGTAAGTATATAAGAAGAGTTTTATCTTAACTTACGTAATAAGTACTTATTGACCCCAATAACCAATACCGAACACACACTTAAATGAGAGCCCAACACAAACACCAAGGCTTGACACACAGAAAAGACCAAACTTTGATTCATCTCATGACTTTCACGTATATACGAAGAAAATTGCACGAATGTCTCTAAAATTTTCAGATGGTATAGAGCATATTCTTGGTTATTTTTAATATAAATGATATGAAGAGTGGGTATTTTACTATTTTACGAAGGTGATCGATTAAAGCCAAAGCATGATAGATGAGAATTAAGTTAGCTTTATGACTAATCGAGGGTTTGAAAAAACACAAAATCATGGTTTTAGAAATATTTTATAAATCGAGATAAAATTTCTCTTATATATCTATCTTATAAATCATAAAAATTATGTTTCAAAAGCTAATCTAAATACACCCTAAAATATAAAGAGGAAGCAGGAATGTGGTTAAAGTTGTGTCCAGCGCTACAGCTGGATAAAGGCATGTTCCCGTCATTTGTTTGCTAGACGCAATATATACCCTACACAAACACATGGAACATCGTGCGACATCACATCAATGAAATGGCCGCGGAAATATGCTAATGAACACTAATTATTTATTTCACTTTATTCACAAAATAAGAAATAACGAAATTATTTGTCCTCACACATACGCGAAGCTACCCCCTTGCCTTTATTTAAATAAGAGAAAATGTTGATTTGTTTTGAGATAGGAAATAAGGTTTCCCGCCCTGATCATGATGCACGAGTTTGAACTTGAAAAAATGGTGCACAGTCAGCCGCCAGTGTGGACAAGTAATCCAATGTGTCAACAAATCAGCGCGGAATGATCAACTTTAGGTTAACGGACTAATCTTCCGCCTAAATGGTGGAATACACGGAAGACGGAGTGCTGCTCTCCAAAGTCGAAACTTTTCAAACACCTGCAAAAAAAAAATATTGAGAACCGACCGGGAAAACACAACTTTGTAAACGGTGTGTCAACTTGGTAACGTAGCCGTCGGAGAAGTAGTCCAAAAATTCATCAGCCACAGTGATCTACAGTTGCTGGCTACAGATATTTTTTTAGCACCCAATATCTTAAACTAATTAATTTTTAGAATATGGAGTATTTAAAAAAAAAAACAAAAAACCTTAAGTTTGGGGATGATAAACTTTCCGTTGCTCATTTTGTTGAAGAGCAGGGAATGTGGATCCCTTTCAGTTTTGTGGGGCGAATGACTTATAAAAGTAATTTCAAGATGTTGACATCCTTGCACGTACCTAACTTCTTACACGTCCTTCACCATAATTCATCCCTAAAGGCGTGAAAATTAATTAAAAATAATTTTATTACCCAAGGGGATGATAATAAAATGCCAAACGATAATAAAACGAATCCCCGCGTTAATAAGAAAAACAAACAAAAAGGTACCCGCGTAAATTCATTTTGATTCTCCCCCCAATTTTTTGTTTTTTGTTTTTTGATTATCTGGTGCTGTTTTCTCTCTTTCTAATTTGTCATTTTTACATCTTGCCCGATCGAACCGCAGCAGCACCCTTCATCATCCATCTTCACCTTCGTCATAATCTTCTACCAATCCTATTGGAATCGACGCTATCTCTGAATGAAACATCAGGGCTTCGTCTTCACTGAGCCGTGGACGCCTCCTGGGTCTTCGTCCAATGGTTTGCAGCCCGATAGAAAGGTGCGTCGTTGATTTCTGTTTCTATTGGACTTCGAATTAGTTGATAGGTTTCAAGGGATGAAGGTTACACGGTTTAGAGGTTGCTGGCTGTGACTACTTTTGCCCGACTTTTTCAGTTTGCTAAAATTTGCTGATTTTGGGAGCATCTGACCCTCCGTCAATATGTAATGCCCAAGGATGAAGAGAGAAAAGAGCAATTAGAACTTTGAAATCCATTTAAAATCTGTCAAACGATCCTTCCATGTTTGGGATTTAATAGTCCATTAGCATTCCATTTCTGTATATTCCACATAATTCCGTCCAGGACTTATTCCTTATCATCTCCTGAGCACGGGGAAGATGATGTAATGAACATCAGAAGTCTCACCAAGAACTGCAGTCATAGAGCCTTTAATATTCCTTATCATCTCCTGAGCACGGGGAAGATGATGTAATGAACATCAGAAGTCTCACCAAGAACTGCAGTCATAGAGCCTTTAACTGTGCAGTTTACTGCAGTCATAGAGCCTTTAACTGTGCAGTTTATTTCATTACATCTTACAACATATTGAAATATAATTGCGGAAAGAAAACTTTAAATTCTCTATTTCAGGATTTTCAGTGTCACCACGATGATGGCATCCCATCAAATTAGTGTCAAATTAATAGGTTGCTTATTATTTGTTCTTAATTTTTTACACCAGTCCCACTCTTTTCTTTAAATGTCTTGACTTTCAATTTCAAATATAAATATAAAGCATTTGATTATATAAAAATGAAATATAAAGCATTTAAATCTGTAGCGTTATCATAGGGAAAAAATGTTGCTCAGTAGTGGTATGGTGCAAGCAATAAAATAGCTCGACAGTCAATTCTGATTTTCTGATAGATTCATTGAGCTCCTGAGTTAGGTGTTTTTAGGTTCGTGCATGTTCCAAAGTACTATCTGAAACTCTGTACTTTGTTTTAATATTCTATATAAATAAATAGATTGCATGACGATGCATCACAATAATTTACATTTCTTTTAAAGCTAGCAAACAAAACAGATCAAATCCGTTGCTGTCAATGTGATTTTGCTGGTTGCTTTTAGTAGCATTATCTGTTCAATGAGATAGAAGACTCTAATGCAATGATATTCAAAGCTTAATGTTTTTCGTATGCAGTTCTCGACTAAACTGTCTTTGACGAGTCAATTCAAAGTGTAAGAGCAGCAATTTGGACTTCGTGATGGCAAAATACTATGATATTGACGACATCATCACAGAGGAAGAGGTTGACATGAAAATTCTCCTATAACTTGCTTTTTATTGCTGCATGTCAAATTGAATAAGGGATGGTAGTGAGATATATTTAAAGACTGTAAATAGAAGAATTAATTCATTAGTTAGCCTAAATCTGCTATGTAGCTGAGATGTTTTGGGTTGGTTCTATCTCTTAACAAGATTAGTCGGAGTAATAAACATCAGGATAAAATGTAATTTTTCCTTGTATGTCATCGAAAAAACATAATACTCCCTCCGGTCCTAATTATAAGATAAAGTTGATTTTTTTAGAGAAATCAAGGAAGTCAATTAAATTACTTTAGAGTATTTTTATTTTTATTTTTTTCTCCAAACTAATTAATTTGACTAATAAACTAATTATAATCTAAGGATACTAACACTTAAAATCATTCTTGTGAAGAACGATTTTAAATTTGTGAAGAAGTCGTTCTTGTGAAGAACGACTTTTAGTTCTGACAAATCCAAAATCGTTCTTGCAAAGAACGATTTTAGAAATCGTTCTTGCCAAGAACGATTTCTATATGATATGATTATTTTTAAAATAATTAAAATTGGTGTCAGGAATCTGTTCGTACTGCGCGTGCTTCTGCTTCCTCCTTCCCAATGCGTATTCTCTTTAATCATGTCACTCTTTTACCAAAGCAAACACGTGAACACGTACAGGTAGTGGAATTTTTTTTTGGGCCAATTTGTGTATTGCTTTATATACATTGATTGCTTTGGCCTCTCTTCCTCCTCCGAGCAGAATTCATTTTGCTTTAAGCATTGCTTCAGCTTCTCATCCTCCGAGCAGAATTCATTCCGTTTTCTCTCCTCTCATCTTTCTTTAACTTCTCTTCAGTTTTCTCGCTCAAGTCCAGTTTGCTCAAGTTTTTCTCAATATTCATGCGTTCTCACTCTGCACTTCTTTTCTCCCATCTCATTTTTCTCTAAGCTCTCTCCTTCTCCTTTGCTTTGTTGATCCTTGGTTATTTGCATCGGTTGTTTTTCTTATTACTGTTGTGGGTAAGTTGTTTTTCTAGTTTTTTCTCTTAATTTGGTAGTTTGTAATATGTAATTTGAATTTTATTTTTGTTACACTTGATAACTATTATTTGACTATTTTTTATTTTTAGGTGGTCAGTGGTTGGTTCAACAACTTCGAAAAGCAAAATAGGTGCCTCTTATTTTGATTGTAAGTATTATCTTGTACTATATGGTAATATAGGTTAGTTTTGAGACTTTAAAATTTAAATTTGATCTCTATTTCTAAGCATGTGATTTCGTCTATGTGAACCTTATGTCATGATATTAGCAAACATGTTTTTATTTTGAGGAACCTTAATTGCGGAACTTTATTTATATATTTATGATATTTGCCAAAAGATTGGCTGACCCAAAAACTTTAATGTTGGTAGGATAAAACTTAAAAAAAAAAAAAAATCCCAACGTATGTAGTGGTATGTAATATTTAAAAAATAGTTATAGATTAAAATTTTAGAATATATAAAATATTTAGAATATAGGTATGTGTAGTTAAAATAAAGATAGATTTTAGTAAGTATATATTCCTGTTATATTTATATAGTAGTACTGATTTTATATTATTTATATATAATGTCATTGATAAAACCATAAAGGATGCTTTTCGGACATTTAGACCAAAATGACATTTTTGAAATTACGGGTATTTTTCTGTAGTTTTCTCTGATATTTTCACAGCTAAAAAAATCAGTTTTCAGATGTGAATTTTAGATGTTGGGACCCAATTGAAATTTTGTAAATTCGGGGTATTTGTATAATTTTCTCTGATATTTTTTCAGTTGAAAGTGAAAGCTAATATTACAGAAAAACCCTTATTTCTGTCAGAATTCTCTTCTGACCACACACAGAAATTTATTTTCTATTTTAGTCCTTATAAATCTTTTTTGTTTCAGAAAAAATATTAATAAAAAAGTAAAAAATAATAATAATAAGTGCGCCAAATTTATGATAGTCAATTTTGTATATTTCAATGATAATATATATTAATTTTTAATTAACCAAAAATATAATAAGAAATAAAATATATTTTGAAATGCGTTGCCACAAAAATTTATAAAAAAAAAGTAGTGAAAGGTAAATGAAGAATAGTATTTTATATTTTATTATGATTATTTCTTGGTGTTATGCATAATGTGATGAGGCAATTATGAATATTTTTTATGATGATTTTTGTAAATGTGATATTGTGAATTTAAATTGTTTTGACAATTTCATTTAATTTTATTAATAATTGTAATGTAATATTTAGGAAGTAGGAGGAATCATACAAAGGAGTTCGTGTGTATATTTTCAAATGGACGAATTTGTAACGGCCCATCCGGTGTAACATTTGAGTCTGATAGGGTGAAAATAATCAAAGTTGACCAAAATATTACCTTGAGTAAACTGAAGCAAGTTATCGGACGAAAGCTACAACTTCCTCCCAATCAAATCGTGACAAATATAGTATACAGATATCCTTCATGCATAAATCCACCACAGTACCAGGCATGTAATTTGGAAGATGACTCGGACATACAACAAATGTGGCAAGTGACTCAAAGATTTTAAACTCAATTGACATGTGCAGAGTTGTATGCCAACATATGTGATTTACCATATGATGACCACATTGAATCACAACCAATAATCAATGATGTTGGAAATACACTTCCAGCAAGTATCAGTGAGGTTAACATTGTGGGACAAGAATTCATGTTTACCGGTGACATGGAAAATTTCCACTCATTTGAACCTCTATTATATGGTGGCAACAATGAAGCACCATGTTCAATTCCTCATGTAGAAGACATCATGGATGAAATGGAGGAAGAGGATGAATATGATTCTTATTTAAATGTTGGTGGTGAGAATGATAATGAAGACAACGACAATGACCATGAAGAGGGGAACGAGCACAATGATCTTGCAACTGCTTTCTTATCACAAGTTAATGTTGAGCCAGATATGACTCATGAGGTTAATGATTTAGAAGAAATTCTGAATCTAAGCGATACGAATGAGTTATATATTGGAAAGGTATTTAACAGTGTCCGGGTTCTAAGACGTGCAATCAAGCTATACTCCGTTCGAGTTCATCACACATTTAAGGTTTATTATTCATGTAAAAAATATGAAGAGTATCGATGTGTTAACTATGGATCAAATTGCAATTGGAGAGTAAGGGCATGCAAGAAAGAAAATAGAAACTTTTGGGAAATAACAAAATATTGTGGGGCCCACACGTGCTTGAGCACATCATTGAATCAAGACCATCCAAAGTTGGATGCTGATGTTATATCATCTTGTATTGTGGCAATGGTAACTGATAAGCCAGATGTGAAGATCTCACAAATTATCGAGAGAATGCAATCAATGTTTGGTTATACTGTGTCATATAGGAAAGTATGGAAGGCAAAACAATTAGCTGTTGCCACTGTTTTTGGGAATTGGGAGACATCTTATTCCTTACTTCCAAGGTGGTTAGCTGCAGTTCAACACTTTATGCCTGGGTCATGCATACATTTTTCACATAAACAATGCTCTGAAGTCGATTTAAATGGTCAACCAGTTGAAATGTTTCATCGTGTGTTCTGGGCATTCAAACCATGCATAGACGCATTTTCATACCTAAAGCCTATTGTACAAGTTGATGGAACATTCCTATATGGAAAATATAAGGGCACATTGCTTATGGCCATATCACAAGATGGCGATCGAAATGTTGTGCCACTTGCATTTGCCATAGTTGAAGGGGAGACAAGATCTACTTGGGCATGGTTCTTATACCTCGTACGCTACTATGTCACAAAAGATAGAATGGAAATTTGTTTAATTTCATATAGATATCGTTCAATTTTGGCAGCAGTTGCTCAGCCCCAAGTTGGATGGCAACCACCACAAGCATATCATGTTTTTTGTTTGCGGCATGTGGCATCAAATCTTCACAAAGCTCATGGAACAAATTGGTTGAAAGAGAAGTTTATAAATATTGGTGAGATTTCTCATATTTTTTGTGATCTTATAACTATATGATTTTATGAACATTGTAACAATATAGTTATTATTTGTAGGGTACGTCTATGAACGTCATGTTGTTGATCAACAATTAACAAAGATAGCATTGCATCACGCACCTGCAGCTTAATGGATTGGAGCCATCCCAAAAGAGAAATGGCCACGTGCTTATGACTTTGAAGGTCGACGATTTGGACATATGACTACCAACCTTGCAGAGTGCATGAATAGTGTATTTAAAGGTGTTCGAAGTCTGTCAATAACTGGTTTAGTCAAGGCAACGATGTATAGAGTGCATGAATATTTTGTGAATCGTGGTCGACAAGTTCATGCACAAATTGCGGCTGGACAAGTGTTTTCAGAAACACTAACAAAGAAGCTAAATGTAGTAACACAAAATGCATCTGCCTGTGTTGTTCGTGAATTTAATAGAATTGCAACATCGTTTGAGGTTGTTGAGCCATACAATATTCAATGTCGTCAATATCGTCGATGTTGCAAGGTTAACTTGAATGAAAAAAAATGTGATTGTAGAGAGTTTCAAGCAGAAAAGTATCCATATATGCATGCCGTTACTGCTTGTGCACGAGTTGGCATTGACCATTTGCAATATGTTGATCCTGTATTTAGGTTGGAAACCATGAAAATGACATATAGTAATGAGTTCCAACCAATCGGAGATGCGACTTATTGGCCACAAATTGATACTCCTACATTAATAAATGACCCATCAATGATTCGAGAAAAGGGTCGTCCTCGCTCAAGTCGCATACATAATGAGATGGATTGGACCACACCCAATCAACCAAACAAGTGCAGATTATGTCGACAAGTTGGCCATAATCGCTCTACTTGTCCACAAAGTTTAGCGTCTAGACAATAAATTATGTGTATCCCTTCACAAATTATTATGGTTAATGAAGATGAAATTATCTTTTAAATTATTTGAACAATTGTTTTTACCATCTTTTATATTCTTACAAATATTATTTTATTACCTTTTATATTATTTTGCTATTTTTTTCAATTAACCTATGCAGACACATATTACAATGGCACAACATCAAGATGTCATCAATCCTGGCCCAGAGGATAACTCCCTCTTGTACTTACAACACCAGCATATTTCAGAAAACGTGTGGAATAACAATGTAAGTACAAACTATTGACAATATATTATAATTTGTATGTTTTATTGCTAACTTTTTTTTCTGTTATAGGTTAATAGGATTCTGCACACTAGAAGAGTAATGCATAATACTCGGATGATTGATCCACCTAATCAAATAATTGGATATCTTATATTAGCCGGATTTTATGGTGTTGCTCGAATAGGGCAATTTGATTATGATCGATGTTTGGTATCTGCCCTTATTGAAAGGTGGCGTCCTGAAACTCATACCTTTCATACTACACTTGGAGAGTGTACGATAACGTTACAGGATGTAGCTATACAATTGGGTCTTCCATGTGTAGGAATGGCTGTCATTGGACAAACTGACTTAAATTGGCTAGATGTTTGTGAGTGGCTTCTATGTATTAGACCACCTGCAGATAGACTATACGGGCAACGATTGCTTATAAGTTGGTTGGAAGAGAACTTCAATAACCTACTCGAAGATGCCGATGATGTACAAGTTCAACAATTTACTCGTGCATATATTCTCAGGTTAATAGGTGGATACCTCATGCCAGATAAATCGGGTAGTCGGGTTTACTTAATGTACCTTCCACTACTTTACAATCTTGAAGAAGTTGGAAAATTTAGTTGGGGATCGGCAGTTTTAGCTCATCTGTATAGAGAACTATGTAATGCTACTAACCCAACTGAGGATGGGATTGGAGGATGCTTGTCATTGCTACATTTATGGACATGGGATCGCTTCCCTATTATCGCACCACCCTTACCTATGTATCCAGATCCAAATTTAGATGTCTATCATCTCTTACCTCCTTTGGGTTTCAGGTATGCTAAATTCACCTATAAAATGTTTCACATCCATTTATATTATTAAACTCATACAAATTATGATACTATTTTTTGTAATAATAGATGGAAAAATGTTAGACAAAACCCTCGTCCAAGTGCCACGACTTTGCTCAGATATAGGAGTTTCCTAGATAAAATGGTTGATGACGAGATAATTTGGCAGCCATATGAATCTTATGAAGTACGCCAATTAATTCCAGAGTTTTGCATACAAACACCTGAAATTTGGCTCGCTTCTGTTCCTTTGATATGCTTTAATATCATAGAATGACACCACCCTGATCGTGTGATGAGGCAGTTTGGTCGTCAGCAACCAATTCCTGCCCAACCTGTTCATTTGGGAAATTACCACACAATGCAACTACGAGGTAGAACAACTACAAATTGGATTAACCAATACTCAACCTTTATTCAGGCATGTAATACTTGGTCAGATGCTATTGTTAACGCTCCAATGACATATGATGAACTTGATAGAACGTCTCAATACATGCAATGGTATTTGAGACATACAAGATGATGGATTCAACATATCAGTGGTGATACTGGTTGTGCGGTAAGTTTTTCTTCTAATTTCCATCAATACCATTTTTTCCTTCATATAATAAGTGTTATAACACAATCTCTTTTTATTTATTTCAGTCTGACATAGCAGAGGAGTTATATAGGCTAACAATTAATACTCGTTCTATATGCTCAAATTGTATTGATTATCGAGACAGAGTTGCTCGAGATCAACGAAACATTTTACTTGCACTTAGAGAACAACGATTCAACATGAGTCGTCAACCTGCTCCCCCAACAATTGAGTTGCCTCAACCACAAATTCCTCATGATAGACCGAGCAAGCGACGTGGCGGTTACTTGTCAACCCAACCACCAGTTGAAAATGAAAATGTTTTAGAACAAGACCCTCCAAATTTTAGTCAGCCTCATTACATGTCAACATCGTCATCATCCCATTTCACTTCTTCTAACCCTACACAACAAGAACCTCATTACATGTCACCATTATTATCTTCCCCTTCCAACCCACCCAATGTTGTTCAACCTCAGTCATTCACATCTTTATTAGATGATCATGCATTATTTTCGACTGAGTACAATACTTCTACTTTTGAGCATGGTGGGCCATCAAATGAAGCATTTGTCACTCCTACACAATCCATTTCTTTAAATGAATCGCCGTGGTTTGATTTAAATAATTCAACGACACAAATCAATGAAATGCTTGAATCTCAAGAACTTGACGTACAACAACAACAATGACCGCAACAACAACAACGACCACAACGTATGCGGAGGAGACCTAGATGTGGTACAGGAAGTCACTATTTATAAGGTTAATTCATTTTCATTTTTCAGTCATATACACTTAATTATTATTTAGTGTTAATTTTTTAATACTTTATTTGGTCAATATACTCCTTATCCTATTTTTGCAATCATTATTTCTTTTATTATGTAATCACTATTAGTATTATTATTATCATCATTATGATCATCATCACCAATCACTTAGCAATCATTGTTTTTTTAATGTAAATTAATCATTAGGTAATGATGAGGAGAGAGGGAGTTTTTTTATTGTAAATTAATCATTAGGCAATGATGAGGAGAGAGGGGTAGGAGAGAGAAATACACTGAAATCGTTCTTCAGGTGATGAATTTTAGAAATCGTTCACCTGAAGAACGATTTTCATTTGCATAGAATTGCGCACCGAAGCAGTGTTAATGAAGAAATCGTTCTTCAGGTGAACGATTTCTAAAATTCATCACCTGAAGAACGATTTTCAGTGTAGCATTTTAGTAAATATTTTTCACGGTATAGTATATTGGTAAATAATTTTCACTGTTTGCAGCATATTAGTAAAAAAACCATCCCAGTTCTGAAACTGACTATGTAAGAACTGTTGATATGTGATTAAATGAAAACGAATCATTGCTTGGGGGATCTCTAATGATTTGACCAAACATTGGCACGTTTGACTCTCAGATTGAAACAGGTTCCAAAGTGGAGATGCCTTTCTGGCTTGCTCATGAGCTTCAATTGAGACAAGTAGTATCTACCAATGTTCCCTCTTGTTTTGATCAAAAGTAACTACCAAATCATAGCTCTGTTTGCAATTTATAGGCTTCTTCTCCTTTTTTGATGATGAATAATCATTTTACATTGACAATGGGTTAAAAAGCAATGTCAGTTTAGCTTTCTTTGTTTATTCTGGCACACGTTTAATTTTTAGGCAGACCGTGCATGTGAGTCATTGACTCTGAGGCTTCGACTTGATTTGGATTTAATACCTTTTTTCAACCTATGTTTTTTTCCACGTTCTGATTAATTTGTCATAATGAGAACGGTGACGAACTTCTATAGTTTTTATATAAGTCATCAAAATTGTTGACAGAATATTTTAGCAAATCATCATCTGCACTTGGGTCCAAATGTACTAGAGGAATGCTGAAGTTGACATTGAATTGGTTTAATTCTAGGTTATAAGTGTTGACTTTATTTATGCCTGCATATGCTCTTATGGTTGGTGCTTCTTGATCTCAGAACAAGACTCGAGATTCAGGCTGATTGCGCGAGTGTGGATCTGAGGTCTCGATGTCCATTCTTTTATGAATTTGGATGCAAGATAGCACTTGTGCAAAGTCTCTCACACTAATTTTTCAGGGGGATTATAATGAAGTCCTAAGGAAGGGACTTATTACCAAAAAGTTTTAGTGACAAGTGAAAATTTTTAACCTATTATTATTTCTTACAATCGCACTTGTCATCGTATGTTCCTAAGTTATTGGACCCGTGGACAATTGAATCTCTTCTTTGAGACCTCATTATAATTTCCTCTAATTTTTCTCATTTTCTTGCATTGGAAGTTTGTGAATCTCGCAATGGCTATGGGTGCGTTTGTTTTGGCGATTGGATAAGTAACTTATTTTTACTTAAACTTATGGAATCTTAAGATGGGAAAAAAGTTAGGTTGGGTAAAATGATGAGTGTTTGGATTAGCGATTGGATAAGTAACTTAAAGTAACTTATGTAAAAGTTAGGATGTTTGGTTTGACTTTTGCATAAGTGACTTATGTATTAATTAAGAGGAAAAAAGGAAAAAATTTTGAAAATTGAAAAAATGAAGGACTAATTGTGGAAAAAACAACTAATTGACAACTTAAATGCCAAATAGGACCTGAGAAGATACCTGTATTTATTAAGGTGACATTCTTGGTAATAAATTGATCAAAACTATGTAATGACGACAGTGTTACCACAAGGCATATTCTCAAAAGTTTGATGACGTTAATCCATCCAGATAACAGTTCTTTGCACACTCTTCACTCACAAATCTTTCTTTTCTGCGGGGACATAATTGGGTCCGATATTTATAAATTTCAAACCAGTGGAGACCTTACCAAAAAAATACAAGGCAAAAGACATAAAACCGTTCTTTGCAACTGTAGCATAAAAATCTGCCTTGGTTTCATATATATTAGGAAATTATAAAATACATAATTTTGCGCTTCACTCATACACATGAAACAGCAGAGCTTTCGAACGACAGAGCATTGTGATGGATGATGTTTGCCAATGATAATTTTATAATAAAATTACAATTATAAGGCGAATAATTTAGAAATTGTACAATGTTATAGTTTTTGAAGAAGTAAAATATAACATAACTAATCAAATCAGAGGTCCCGTACAATTTGGTCCCTGATGGTGTCACGAACATGATGCATTTGGGTTGAATACGTCCGAACATCATCTGTTAACGATGGGTCTTGATCTTGACTATTATCTAAAGGAACTACATTATTCTCATTTTCTGCTTCCCTAAAGTCCACATCAGTTTGGGAATTTCTTCTAATGAAATTATGTATAGCCATTGTGGCACAGACAATGCGGACTTGCGTGTCGAAGCTGTACTTACGCATATGTTGTAAGATTTTAAACCTATTTTTCCAGACGCCAAAAGTCCTTTCTATTGTGCACCTCAAGCTTGAATGATAAAAATTGAAAGCTTCGTTAGGATTCCGAAATGCCCGGTGATTTCTGAATTCTGGGAGGTGATAACGTTCACATCTGTACGGACCAAGATACCCAACTGTTGTTGGGTAGCCGGAATCGACCAAATAATATTTGCCTAACATGTGTTAAAATCGTTGTAAATGTGAGATTAAGTTAAGCGTTAAAAGTAGACAAAGAAACGTAATTGAAGTGTACAAAATATTTACCTTGTGGTGGATGTGGGAAATTCATAGTTGGATCTGAGACAGCTGAGTGAAAAACACGAGCATCATGTGCTGAACCTTCCCATCCTGCTAACTGGAACGTGAAGCACATATCCCAATCACAAACAGCCATAACATTCTGTGTGGGATATCCTTTTCTCCCAATAAACCTATCTCGGCCCGGTCCAGTGATAACACACCTGATGTGAGTACCATCAATAGCTCCAATAGCATCCTTGAAATACGGGTAATATCGATTATCGGCTGCTATTTTTGGATGACATTGACCAAATTCTGGATCGCGTGGCCTAATAATTTCAGTTCCAAGTTTAAGGCAGGCCGTTAAAACATTGTGTAGAATCCTACTTACAGTTTCGCCCGAATGTTTAAATATTTGTTGTACTAGCCTATTTCCTACTCCGTGTCCAATAGTGAGCAAAAACATGGCAACCATTTCTTCAACACCAGTATTCCTAGTTTCTCTTAAACCATGCTCACACAACTTAATGCACAAATTATAAAAAACATGTTTTTCCATTCTAAACATCTCATGACATTTTGAACCTTCATTTGCCAACAATTCTTGTACCCAATAGTGACCTGTTCCCTGACTCGCTCTACGCGGTTGTCTGCACACATATGGCACTAAATATTGGCAAAGTAACACGCATAATTGTTGATGATGTTCCAACTCAGCGTCAAAAATTGAGGCGTCATTTTCATCTTCATTTTCATCTTCATTTTCATCTTCATCTTCATCTTCATCCATCCCTTGCAACCTGTTTCGGTTGTTACGATTTGCCATTGAGTACCTGTGATTGTGGTGAGATTGTGGTGAGAATGTGGTGTGAGCAGGATGATTAACAAACATAACATAATATATATATATAACTGCCAACATAATAAAACCATTCCAAACGACGGGTCAAGTCATACGTTTTGGAAACAAAAAACTAGAAATGTCTACATTGAAATATCCATACATCAAATGCATAATACAACTAGTTCTCATCTACAAGAGAACGCAAATAAGAAATCAGGATCTCGGGATGTGGTTTCAATGTCACAAATACATCCCGACGTGTCTTGCTCTCCAGAGCTCGCATGCACCGGACTCCAAAGGTGTTATCCGACTTCACCTCGTCAAGTTCCAGTAGATGTTTCACAACCTCAGACATGCTATTTTCTTGAGGTGTCGTTAAAGCCGTTGCTCGATCCATAGTCACTTCGGCAATCACACTGACGGCATCAGCTATTTGCTTGGCAGCTGGAAGCTTCTGTTTTTTGCTTCTACTAGACCCTTCACCTCTCTTCCTTTTGGGCTCACCTCCAGATGCAGTGGGACCAGTGCTTGATGGCCTCTCCGTTGTTATTCCAATGCTTGCCATTTCATCGGTAACTCCGGTACTAACTGCAGGGTCAACACCGAACTGCTCATCCTCACTGTCCCCAGAGCCTTCCTCTTCATGCATCATGGGTCTGTAAACATCACCCTCATCTTCCTCATTTGTCTGTGGTTGTTGGCGAGAGGTTGAGAATCGGCGATCACCGGACGCCATTCCGTCTTTGAATATTATTCTTAACTCACTTTCATTCTTTAGGCATGAGTTCCGGAATTTCTTATAATCGGAATGTGTCTGTAAGCATACAAGTTAGATGAGTCAAAATGGATAGTGAAATGAATTACATGACAAAAATTGCACAAATGAAACATGTAAATTGCACTTAATATTGTTTACCTGTAACTTCTCCGTCCACCAGTCGTCCGAGGCAATGACATTGTTTGTCACAGGGTCTCTGCCCACACCGGTCTCTTTGATTAAACAATCCCATGTCTTCAGATCTTTCTTTAAGACATCCAATCTATTTTTCAATTGTTTCTTCCCGTAGTGTTTCCCAGTCTTATCAGTGAATGTCTGAATAATAGCCTGCCATGCTTTCGGTGTGAATGATTGCCCTCTACGTTCTTTTTTGTATATTTGGTCTACGCATGCGTTGACAAATATCTCTGTTGACTGTACATCCCATACAGCTTTTGTGTCCATATTTCTATACCAAAAACTGACATATAACAAACACATGACATAACAGAAATCCAAAATACACCAAGCTAGTTATTCTGATAAGTTTCCATTAAAACAAACAAGTGCTCTATGTACTTAAGATCCCCAAGCAACACAAACGTACACCCATAAAAACCTTACTGTCTGCTTGGCGTGCTAAGATTCTGATTACGAACAAGGAAAATGAAATTTTGCAACGTCCCAAGATCTCTGGATTGCATTATGATATCTTAGAAACTTAATGAAAATTCATCATGATGCATTGGAAATTTACATATAATAATTTCACACTCAAATTTCTCTCTTTTCCTTTCAATAGTTCAAATGATACCTCTGTTATGGCCAACAACATTTGAAATAACAAAGAAAAACAGATTTGTTTTCACCAAAGACAGAAAATTTTTTATAAGATATGCAAAGAAAAAAGATGGGACAACCTACAGACTCTACAACGTAGACCTAACTGGAGCTAGTTATCAGCCAAGTCAACGAACAAAACTTGACACAACTTGCAGTGATCAATTCTTCAAAAATAATCCCATCAATTGAACAAAACATATGAATTTATAGTTACGGATTACGAACAAAAAACCACCAAAAGCATCTGCTAACTGGTCCCAGAGTGGGAATATGACTATTTCTTAACCCAACCATCACAATATTTCTTTATCCTAAGATGCATCTTCTGATCTATAATACATACATGTGTTGGATTTGAGATTTCAATCTTCCAAATATGAACAAAACAAAAATCCACAAGACCACAACCATATTGCAATTCCCTCAAACTGGTAAAAGACTAGCATCAGTCAAGTAATCATCTTGCTCTTCACTGACTAACTGAGCAAAAATAGCAGCTTTTGAGCAAGTGTTAATTGGAAAGAAAAGAGAAAGGCAATCATAAATTGATAATGAAACTAAATCATGATGATATCCAAGAAAGATATGAAGCATTCTAATTCAAAAAATTAACAAGAAACATAAAGCAAATAACGAATATAAATCTCTTTCCCCACTAGAAGCAAATAACGAATATGAATTAACAAGATGCTATATCAATCTGTTTACACAGCCACAAATTCTGTTTCCCCACTAGAAACATAAAGCAAATAACGAATATAGGAAAGTTCAAATCATTGATTTACACAGAATTGGTTATTGTAATGAAGTTATCCAGCCTACTATACTATCTTCTCCCTTACTCGTTTCCGCCTATATACAATGAAGTTATCCAGCCTACTCTCCTTTCTCATAGCGCAACAAAAGGCTATGGAAATAGAAGGAATCAAACAAAGCAACTAAGATCAACTGAACAGATCAAAACTTCAAACCACGGCACTATTTTCGAAATGTGGTTCATTGAAATATACAAACAGAGGATGGATTCATTCGATGACGTATGCTATAATAAAACAGAGCAACCCACGCATAGCAATATCCGAAGATTAAAAACAAGTGCATATCAGTCTGCAAACTTACTCACAGCGCAACAAAAGCCTATGGACGGAGCAAAACTTCAACCCACGACAGAGCAAACCTTCAACCCACGACAGAGCAAACGAAATGAGGTTCACAAATGGGTCCAAAATCAAACAATGGCTACCTAACCTTAGATAAAGGGAGAGACGTTAGATTCAAACTTACCAGCCAATGAGAGAGACCCCACTCAGCAGATCCACCACGACCTGTTCCAGGAAGATGCACACCGTCACAGCCTTGCCGGAAAAACGCGATGATTCAGCCTTCACCGCCGACGAAGCTCACAAGCTTTGGCTGTGCAGATCTTCAACGCTTCAACCTTTTACACCGCGACGCCGAATGGGACCGTCAATGCAGGACACAAACGAGAGGTCGACACCAGGGAAGAGCTGAAATGTGATGCTTCAGAGGAGAGGTAGACACCGTCACAGCAATTTCAGATCGGAAATGTGATGGTTCACGGCTGACACACAGATGAGCGTCTGGTTGAGGGTGTGTTCGTGATGCTTCACGGCCGATCTGGAGACCCGAAGAAGATGAGCGTCTGGTGGGGGCTGAGAAAAGAGACTAAGAGACCGAATAATTGAGAGTGAGGGAGACAGAGAATTGTGTCAGTGGGGGTGGGTGAGTTTTTAAAAATTAATTAATGCAAACCCAACGGTAAAAAGCAGGGAAAAGTTACAATAAGTAAGGGTCAGGTGACTTATGTCTTTTTTATACTTTTACAACGTTTGGGCTTTTTTTAACTTATTTGCAAACGGTGAACCAAATGCACAAAAATTGCAAAACACTGTTGAAGCCCGATTTAGACACTGTTGAAGCCCGATTTGAGTCTCTAACGCTCAAACAAACAAGCAATATGTCAGTTTCTATCATTACTTGAAGTACACCTTCTCATTCCCATTGACATTTCCTTGCATTTTCTTTCTTGTGGTCCTGTCATAGATGATATCATGCGGTTGCTGTCTACCTTAACATCGTGCATGGGTATGAACTTTTTTGTGTATCCTGTCTCAGTATATAAAACATCCTCCATTAATTGTATTAAAAAAAAAAAAATCTCAGTCAAGTCATCATAACCATAAATTCCATTTCAATAATTTCAAATGGAGAGTCATGGAAATGAAAAGTCAAGGAATTACTGCTTACCCAGGGCATGACTGGCGGGCATCTATAATGAAATTGTTGCCGGCCTTTCTATTCTAATCTCTCGCGCGACTCTCCCGACCCTCTATCATACCCTTATGGGACCATAGTACCTCGAGTGAAATAAAATAATTCAAGTCGCCCAAGCTTTGGATAGTAAGAAATGCTCGTCATGGACCCTTTTTACTTTGTCCAAACTACATTATAACCATCAAATTACTCTGAAGTTTAAGTAAGTCTTTTTCATGGCAGGTTTGGTGATCGGACCATTGGGTTTCTTCTCTTGTCTGCATTTAAGAATAGGTACAAGGAAATCCTTACCAAGGCACATTCTGCAGCTTTTTCAGCTGCTTCCAAATTTCGGTCAATTCTAACAAAAGAAGAGATCAATTGTGAGTTTTGTTCTACTTATGAAAGAAGACATGTTTCCTTTGGTAAGTTGACATCTTAACAATGCTGCTTAACTTAATCATGTTCATGCCTTTCGTAGTGTGTGATGCAGCTCAATCCTCAATGACATCCTTCAAGAAATGGCCAATGGGGGGACCCAGATTTCGGAAAGCCTCTGTTCTTGGAAGAAAAAGGAGATCAACTGAATAATAGCTACCTAGCGTTTTTAGACATCTATTAAATATACATACTTTGCCTTTATTATAATAACATGGTACACCAATATTTAATAGGGGCCAATGCGTAAACTTAGAAGAAAAAGTGAATTAAATGCCTTATAAATAATACTAAAAAATTTATTATCTCTCTACCTTATAAATAAGATTATGGGTAGTAAAATAAACCAAACAAACTTCAGAATATCTCAAAAAAAGAGGAAAAAAGAAAAAAGTTTAGAATCTCCTTTCTATGCTTTTGGTTTTGGAGTGTTTGGGGCCTCGATTGGCTTATTTAATCGTGCGATTTCAACCCATAAGCTTGATAGGTAGAATTTTTTTTTTTTGTTGAGTATTTGGTTCAGTGATTGACTTAAATTGTAAGTTGCTTTTATCGTAATTGTGATTGGGTTGTTTGAAATTATTATTGTTAAATGCAATAATTCTGTCCCACCAACTATAATTTATTCTTCTCTCTCTCTCTCTCTCTTGCATTGATGTTTGTCCCTGCTTGCCTCCAACAATCTCTATCTCTACTCTCATCTTAGCCTCTCAGATCTGTCTTCCCTCTCTTGGCGGCCACCCAATCTTTAACCTAAAGAGATTATCCATCTTCACCTTGGATCTATCTTCATCTTTGAGTTGTCTGCATGTTCGATTTGTCCTACGGGTGCTTCGACGTCTTCAATTTGTCTTCATCTCCGATATGGGTTCATCTTTGCTTCAACCATGAATCTACATCCTGAGCTCTTAAGCCGTTGTTGCTTCAACCTTTTTCGATGGTGGGTCTTCTTTTGTTTGTCGTTTCCATCAACCTGAAGGCTGAGCCACTTGCTCTTGAAGTCTGAAGGAGTTTCTTGCAATGCCGGTGTCATCTTCAACCTTCTCTCTCACTGTCGATTTGGTCTCCGCCAGTGTCATCTTTTGCGTGGTAAGGTTTAAAGGTTCGTTTTTCCAAGATCTTTCATGTCTAATGTCCTGTTGGTTCCTTTTTTTGTTCCTATGCTCTTGCCTGGTTTGGCACGAATATATATATTTTTTGTTTGCCTTCTGTGATTTGTAGCCTGATTACCATATTTTGGAACATAAGTCCGCATTTAGAAATGCTAACGAGACCTTCAATTGTTATTATTCTAGTTTGAAGTCAACTATAAAAAGGATTTTTAGAGTGTGGAAAAATCAATTTGAATAGTTACACAGAATGCGCAAGTACAGCTACCAAACACAAGTCTGCATTTTTTGTGCAACAATGACCCTATATAAATTTATTAGGAGAAATTTTGCCACTGATGTTAATTTTTGGCAAACTGAAGCTAGGAATATAGGTCATATAACTAATAATAATGTAGATGAACAGTCTTCCTCGGCATATTTTGGTAGGCAAGCTTCCTCCTAAATGAATCATATTCGTGATTTAATTAGAGATCAAATTATACGGGACATGTGATTCAATTAATTATATAATATTATTTCATCAAATTATGTATTTTTTTATTGCCAAATTTCCCAAGTTTAGCTTTTATAATGTTTAATTTAATTTCTCTCTTTTCATTATCACAAAAGTCACTTATGCTAAAGTTAATTCAAACAAGTTCTACTTTTACAAAAATTACTTATACAACCATCAATCTAAACATAAATTATACTAGTACTACACAATATAATTTTTACCCAAAAGTAAGTACTTGTTTAGGATAGCTTAATTTTAGCTCCTAAATATTTTTTAATCATGATTTACGGTATATAAAGTAAGTATGTGAGAGGAATTTTATCTTGATTTATGTGAAAAGCATTTATAAACTAAAAATAAGCTATCCCAAATAAACATTAAGATTAAAAAAATCTGATAAAAAAAAAACCATTTTTGCCATGTTTTAAACACACACTTGGTCATTTCGCAATTTAGCTTTTCAAGGCATATGGGGGACGGGCGGACGGCTCCAAGTTGTTTATGTTGTTTTGAATGAGGATAAATAGAAAATGATAAAGAATAGGATAAAATAAAATATATTGATCCTGTCTTTCTTTTCTCATTACATATTTCATTTTAAAAATTCATATATACTTAATTAAAACTTTTGTTGCATAAATATGTGTACTTCATGTTTTATTAGCACAAGGTAAGTTACAATCAACTCAAAAATTAATGGAATGGAATTCGCAATCTCTCATGTGTCGTCATGTTATTTGATGAAAATACCTTTTTAAACAATAATTTGAGCATATGTATTTTATTTTTTTTATCATCATACAAAATTGATCTCACATTTCCAGGCTGAATTATATGGAGATGAGCTGATGAGGTACAGAAAAAGGGAAAGGAAGCTGGGGGGAGCGGCGGTCCCAGGGGAAGAGTGGCAGGTGTGGGAATATATGCCGGGAGGGCGATATTTATGAGTGGAGATATTTTGAAGACATTCGCATTCGGATTCGGATCCACGCGGGCAAAAAGAGCCTTCTCCTTTTTGTCGTCGTGGCCCTGTCTTTCTCGATATTTTCTTGAGCCAGAATTAGGTATTATTCTTTCTTATCGTCAATTCACAGCCCCCTCCAGGCTCGAGCTCCCCCGCCTCTATACATACGGCGCCTCTTCCTCACCCTCTCCTCACCAAACCAACCACCCGCCTTTATTTGCAAATTTCACTCTTCACCCACTCAAATGGAAGACCCCTCCCATCGCCGCCACCATAAGAAGGACCGCCACCACCACACCTCCACCACCAGCACTACCACCGGCGAGTCCGACGACGAGGTCCAGGAGACCGAACAAGGCGACCCCGAGGTGTGGGTCACTTTCAACAACAGCTTCCGCCAGGTTCAGTCGGTTCTGGACCGCAATCGCCTCCTCATTCAGCAGGTGAACGACAACCACCAGTCGAGGATCCCCGACAATATGGCCAAGAACGTCTCTCTCATTCAGGAACTCAACGGCAACATCTCTAAGGTCGCCCATATCTACTCTGATCTCAACTCCGAATTCACCACCATGTACCACAAACGCTCCAAGAGCGACAAATGATACATCTCAACACTACTCTTTCCATTATTTTGAGATCCACCCTTGCTGCCAATTCTCTCCCTCTCTGTATCTTGTCTGTGTGTCCTTGGGTTACTGTGCCTGTGGTTGAAAAATAGTGATGCTAATCTTGGGTTCTGTTTCTTCTCAACAACGATGACGAAGGCAAAGCAATGAGTCGTCATCTTTAACTTTTCATTTGTAAACTTACGTCGTAACTAGTTCTAGTTCTATATATATATGTACATACATATATGCAGGTGGAGTCTTTCATTTGGCCAAGTAAAATAAGTTCTCTGGTCCAAACTGTACGTCAGGGTTTCTTCCTTAAGGCAACATAATAAACTAACTTAGCTGATCTGTTCCACCTAGCTGAATTTTGTCCTTTTCACTATGCTCTTGGCCGACGTTGCTTTTGTGCCTGATTACGCAGTCTTTCTCCATTCCACACTCAGCTTAAAGGTTGAAAAGAAGAAAGCTCTTTACTTTTGAACGAGGTACTGAAAATGAAAGTCACGCCTATCATTCACTGAGAGCCAGTTTTTTTTCAGAGTATATGGTGGAATTCAGTGAATTATTAAAATAATATAATTTAATAAAAAATATTCGTAAATAAATAGGAAAACCCCCAAAACGATCTCCTTTTTTTTTTTAATAATTCTCCAGCATCTTGTAAATCTAAACCATTGTTTTGTTTATTTTTCAAGACTTCCCAAACGACGTCATTTCAGGGTCAATGAATTTTAGGTCACGCGAGCTACATATATTCTGGGTTAAACTAGGTCAAATTTTTTATGGGGCGAACTATTTCTCAGGCCCCGAACAATTGCAAGCAGCCAAGTTGTCAATCCGGATTTCTATTATTCCATGCTTTGAATAACATTTGTTTGTTTTTGAGCATGACCGTGATTGAATTAAACTACGAACAGCATCTGACCTCTCATTTACACGTTATGGATGTAGCGTTTGACCAGCAATATTCCAAGTTCTTGGTGTTGCCCGTCTCTATATACAGTGACACCTTTTTCATGTAAAGTAGATATTATTTTCTTTTTTGTTTTTTGTAAATCCTTGAGATAATTGCGTTCTTTGCAGTGGAAAGGTTCGTATCTCTATGCATGATTCCGTAAGAGACTAGTCGAGTCCACTTAAAACTTGATGCATGGGATAGTATCTGAGAGACAATCACTACCACAAAAAAAAAAAAAAACGTTTTAATGTTTCTATTTTGGTATTTTTATTTTCCAAAAACTGGGGGACATCTATGTAGGGGGCGTAGTATGTTTTAAGAAAAAACATCCTAAAAAAGTTGAAACGTCTCCCAATTCTCAATTTAGGACGTCTAAAGTCCTCCATAGGCAGACTTTAGACATCCCAATTCTTAATTTGGGACATTAAAAGGTGTTATTTTTTTTTAAATGATTATTTATATTCTTCATTACCCAGCAAATTAAAATTGCAGAAACAGAATTGAAGATGGATTCATAAACCACAAAATCTCCCTTACGAAATGGTAAGGACATCTAGTACTGCAATCTTTTTACTATATATATATATATATGTATGTATAATAATAACAACTCATACAACCTAATATCATATATGTATAACAACAACTAGAAAGTGTCAAAATATTTGTCACCACACAACTACAAACTAATTGTTGTTCATTTCATCAAAATAAATATACATATGTATTTTCCTCGATTTTCAAGCTCAAACGTATAAAACAAAAACATTATTAGTATTACATAACTACTAACAACTAGTTTATGATTCTGGCAAAAAAAAAAACAATCAAGGGAAAAACACTCTAATAACTAGAATCATGTAAATAAATTGAAAGCATTATAATAATTTCATATTGCAAGTTTAACTTAATTCTTCATGCACTACTACAAAAAACCAAATCCGTGACGCTTATAATTGCATTAGCTGTGGCACTTGTGAAATGCCACCTATCTTAACGCTACTAAAAAAAGTTGTGGCGCTTGGAAGCGCCACAGATTTTTAAATTTTTTTTTTTTAAAAATAACCTCCTGTGGCGCCTGGCCGGCCAGGCGCCACAGGAGGTGTTTTTTATTTTTTTTTTATTTTTCGTTCTGGTTTTTTTTTAGCATATTTTTTTGGGTTTTTCGTATTGGTTTTTTTTTCAGCATATTTTTTCCTCATGCATATATAATTATCCCATGCATATATAATTATAGTCTGCAAGGTTTAATAAGAACAATAATAGATAACTTTAAAATGATACCAACAAATGATTAATTAACTAAAGTAGTAATGAAAATTGTTATACAATATACTGTAAACCTAGCTGAATGAAATATAATACAACAAATTCAACTTGAACAAATATGCATGACACAACAATTGACAATTAGAAACAACACAAAAAAACCAGCTAGTGAATTTAATAGTAAATATAGCTACCTAGGGATTTGCCTAAACACATATTCACATCATTCCTCGATCACTTCATTAACTTGATGGTCTGTCAAAGCGTCACAATGTTGATCTTCATAATACTACAGATATATACAATCAGACACAAGTTAGAACGAATTAAAATCAGTAAAACATAATTGTCAGGCACTAATTCAATTTCATTACAACACAATATGAAGTGCAACTAAATGACTTACTTTTTGAGGAATAAATGGTTGATCATGCATAATAACATCCTTCATAAATTTCATGATATAGTACCCACAATCATTGTCATTAGGTTGGAAAGGGCACTGCAATAATATAATGCAATATTTAACTCTGTTCATGAATAAAAAGTGTTTACTAACAAAGTCTAAGTAAAGTCAAATATCAATACCTGTATCTTCTTCCAAGGATATAGCTAAGGCGGGGGTCAGTAGCTTTAGAATAGTTTAACGAGACAGACGACCGATACGCAGTCAATACGCTAATAAAAGAAACAGAAAGTGATTATTTTTGGTTATTCAATCATGTTCGCAAATATTTATTCATAGGCACGTATACTTACCTACTGATCAATAGCAACATATCAAAACGGTCTTGTGGAATACCATTTTGTAGAGGATCCACATAATAAATGCGAGGGCCTGAAGGTTCTGCTGGATTGATAACGATCAATATCCAATGGCGCCTAAAAATATATTTTAAAAATATTTTTTGAACAATCATGTTATGATAGAAGTTAAACAATAAAAATAAAAATTGTACCAATAATAACTTACCCCGCATTATACGGCACTAAAAATAATGTATTTGCTGTCGCTTTCTTGCTAAAGTAATCTTTCAGCTCATTAGACTGCGCAGTTACATCTACTTTACCCTCATGATGACCAACGAGAAAAGGGTTGACAAATGCGAATTGGACCCTATGTGTATCCATTAAAACGTCCTGGTCCAAATGCCTGGTATAAAACATACAGTGTCATGAGAAACAAAAGAAATGGAACGAGATATATTAATAACAGTGATAAACGATGATAGTGAAGTACCTTATCCAGATGTTGATAGCCGAAGCACTAACCCAATCACGAGCACATATGTCCTGCACGACCTCGGCAGTAACATAATCAACTAGACCACCAACACTGTAGATATGTCTTGGAATACGTAATTGCACTACTCCCTCACCGATCAATTGTGGTGCAATCGATATTAATTGATCGAGAAATGAGGTATGTCTTCTTCTGCTCTGTTGGCTAGCCGATGCTTTTGACTTGGGTTGTGTTGTTGAAGACTTTGAAATCTTACCCTGCGCAAATCAGAAAATTAAATCACAGTTTGAGATGGAAGTTCGAAGGAAAAGTGCAGGGAATTTTGAATGAACGACCTTTCCACATGGCTCGATAAGACCTATTGGTCAAGCAACATAGCCACCTACAACATCTGCCACCTTATTTTGCTCATCTTGAGACGGGATCGGTAAGAGGGCGTCTTCGTTCGTGCAGACGTCAACCCCCACCCGGAGTGTGTTATCGGGCAACAGTGAATTGTGCAGTATGTCCTCACCAGTGTTGTAGGCAACACCCAGTGCAACCGTGTGCTTGGATGCTTGCTCGACATATAGCTTGCATTGAAATTCGCCCTACGGAAAATAAAGTTAATATGTTAAATTCGCTTAATTATAATTTAACATAAAGTTAAGTAGAAAAGAAATTAATTACCAAAGGAAAAGGGACTTTAGGCATGGAATTGCAGCTATCTCTGAAACTTGGGCTATCACAGAACGGAACATTTGGTATTGGCCTACCTTGAACCAACTGTTGTATTTGCATTGTTAACAACGCATTCTGTTCTTGCATCAAACGCATTTGTTCGGTGAATTGTTCTTCTCGTTGTTCCTTGTAGCGTATTTGTTGTTGAAGTTCTTGCATTTGATGCTTAAAGCTAGCCATCTCGTCATGTGGGTGGGAAACATCACTTTTACTCGAGCGCTTCTGACGTCCGAAGTATGCTGATGGGGTGACTGCAAAACCAGTACCCCGAACACGACTATCATACTCAGGTACTTGTAACGCTCTGCTCAATAAATCGTCCCGACCAACATAAGTCGCCAACGCAGGATCCTCCTGTGTCATTTGTCGCTTTCCCAAAAAGAATTACAATGAAAATTTGAGATTTATATGTAGAGATTCTTGAGGATGAGGGTAGTTCTTCGGCTTTTTGAGCTTGAGCTTTTTGGGCTTTTTGTACTTGCTGGTTCTTTATTATTTCTATTAACAGCTAAACCTTTGATTAGGCTCTAGATACTTGGCTTTCAGATACTTAGACCGAGGCTTGCGGATACTTGTCTTTATCCTTCTGTTGCTTCTACTTTCTTAGCCAATTTATCTATTTACTAAAATGTTAAATATTTTTAAATTTTTTTTCATATTATTAAATTAATTTTCATGTTACAAAGTTAATTAATTTTATCACTATAAATTTTTATTTAAATTTAAATATTTCATCTTGTCTATTTATTTAAAATTACTTATAATATAATCTTTTTAAATATATGTGGTTAAAATGTTTTACAATCACACACACATATTTTCAATTAAATTATAAAATTATAAAATGATATAGTTTTGAGATCTTATATTAATATATTATAGTTAGAAATTTTAAATATATATTAATGTTAAAAGAAGCATGACAAGGCTAGGAATAAGTTTTTATACTAAAAGACAAGCCGGAAAAAAATAACTCGTGTAGGAAGGTAATAATTACTAGATGGCCATTATGTCCTTGTGAGGTCTCTGCATTAGAATTTAATATTATAATCATGGAATACATAGCGTAGCTAAAATCCTTCTGCTATAAAAAAGGTAATCCATCAAAGAGTCTCACTTTACACTACTTGGCTCTTTACTTTGAAAACCATGGCGGATATTGTGAAGAAAATCTCTGAACTTGGTGTTGAAATAAAACAGAGGAAGAAACAGTTAAAGAAGGAACGAGCTTTACTGGTAACAGAGTTGAAGCCAAAGAGAGCAACAGTTGATGATGGCATAGCAAAGGTAGAAAGAATGATGGCTTTAGCCTCAAGCACCACACATACACTTTGTATATTTACTTGTCTTCTCCTCAATAAATATAAATATACATGTATGCGTGTCATAACAGGGAAAAAAAGCATCGCAAGCATGCCATAAAGAAAAAAAGAGCAAAACAACCTGAAAAAAAAATTAATAAAAAGAAAACGCAAGTTGAACTTACAGGTTGATCAGTGCAGTGGAGTGGGGGACCACGTAATTGCCGTTGGTGACGCAATCTTCAGTGAGGGAAGGAAGAAATTTAAGCGCTAGCTACCAAATGGAGTGGGGACCAAAAAGTTGAAGACAACGGAATAATAGGGAAAGAAGTGGGGTTGGCAGTTGGAAAAATACAAAGACGTGTGCGCGTGTGGGTGTAGGTAGTTTTAAGATATGAAGATGAGAAAATGGAGGGACAGGGTGCACGCACAGATGGAAGGGAAAGTGATAGAGGGAATTAATAATTAAAGGTAGAGAAAGAGATAGGGGGGAGGCGGGAAAGGAAAGCGATTGGGGGGGCGGCGGGAAAACAAAAGATAAGGGGGGCGGGATGGATTCTCATTGGTGGGGAAGGGATAGGGAATCCAAAATATTTTTTTAAAAAAAAAAGGGTCAGGGGTGGCGCCTGACCAGGCAAGTGCCACACTTGACAATTTTTTTTTTAAAAAAAAAGGTCAGGGGTGGCGCCTGACCAAGCAGGCGCCACACTAGACAAATTTTTTTTTTAAACAATGGGTCAGGGGTGGCGCCTGACCAGCCAGGTGCCACACCTAGGAGTGTTCAAAGTATCTCGGTCCCGGTTGTCCCGACCCGGTCCCGGATATTCTATCCCGGGAATTTCCCGTCCCGGCTGAAACTGGGACCGGGACCGGGACCGGGATCACACCTTGTGATCCCGAGAATTCCCGGTCCCGGTTTTTTTTTTCTTTTTTCCTTAAAAAATAGGTTATTATTTTATTTTTGTATTTTTTTACCCCATAAATTAAGTTATCATTTGATAAAATGTATATCACATATTTAGTTAGAGTTAAATTGTATATATCGTGATACAAATCCTAACTATATAATGTATAAAGATAATAACAAAAATGATGAATGTGATAATAATATGTTATTTTTCAATTCTAACTCAATTTATGTGATTTTTATGACCTTATTAGGTGTTAAATAATTACTTTAAACACTAGATTATAAAAAAATTTAACTAATATAATTATATTATTAAGACCGGGAATTCCCGGTCCCGGTTGTCCCGGGAATTTCCCGGGACTGGGAATGAGATCCCAGTCCCAGGAAATCCCGGGACGAGAACCGGGAATGGGTATTCCCGGTCCCGTCCTGGGATTTGAACACCCCTAGCCACATCTGACCATAAGCTAGTGTGGCGCCTCGCACGCCAGGCGCCACAGCTGGCACCACTTTGTCAAGTGTGGCGCCTGCCTGGCCAGGCGCCACACTTGACCATACCAGCTGTGGCACCTATTCTCCCAGGCGCCACAGCTGGTGAAAAAAAACATAAAATATAAAAAAAATAATAAATGAGCAGCTGTGGCACTTAATTAAGGAAGGGCTACAATACGTGCGCCACCTTTCAACCTTTTTGTAGTAGTGATGTAAATTTATATTTAAAAAAAAACAAACCTGATGAAAGAATGGGAGAGGGCAGCCAACGGTGTCCATGTGCTTCCAAGGTGGAGAGAAGACATTGGAGGAGTTGTGTATGTACAGTGGAGAGGAGAGGTACGCCGGAGGCTAAAAGCAACGAAGAGAGTGGGAGGTCTACGCTGGAGGGTAGAGGAGGCAAAAAAGGTGGAGGAGGTGTACGCCGGAGGGTGAAAGCAAAGAAGGTGTTATGAGAATGGAAGGAGGTGGAGGAAAAGGGAATGAAGAAAAGGAAGAGAGGAAGAAGAAGTCACGGGAATGAAAGAAAAAAGGAAATACAGAAAAAAGGGAAGAGAAGTCATAGGGATGGGAAAATGGAAAAAGAGGGATGAGTTTCTGATATGAGAATGAAGAAAAGAGAAGAAAAGTCTCACGTATGTCAGAATTTCTGACATGACTTTAGGAGTCTCAAATCCTATTTGGGACGCCTAAAGTAAGTTAAATTTTTTAATTTATTTTTTTGGCATCAGTGGAAATCTTTAGGTGTCCTAAATAAAATTTGAGACTTCTAAACTCTACTTTAGGCGTCCCAGATTCAAATTTGGGACATCTAAGGGTTTTCCTATGTACACATAATTACGAAAATGCCACTGCCTTCCTTTTTAATCACCAAATTTTAAAATTGGGACGTCTATTGAGGTGATTATATCATAATTATGTAGTAGTGAATCAGTGCTCAGAGTTTTGCCAGGTGCTTTTAGTGTGATGTAAAACGCTTATGCTTGAATTTTGAGACGTGCTGTTTTAGCTTCTCTCTCGCTTATTTCTTAAATTTAATTAGTAGCATGTTTTGTTGAATTTTTATTCAACTCGAAAGTTGAACTGAGTCTAAAAAGCGAATACCAAACATGCACGTGAGAGCCGTATTATTTATGCTTAACGAATAATACACTTCTTTTTGACATGTTTTATATCATATGATGTATGGATTACAAGGTTTATTTTAGGGTTGACTATTAATGGTCAACGTTTTTTTAACATATTAATATTATGTATGGTTAATTAACACAAATTTTGTAAGGTGAGCTTGAACGGACGTTTTAAGAGAAGTAATCGACATGGTTTGATAATGGATTTATAATCCACTGTAATTGAAAAAATATATGCAGGGTGATTGATTCACTTGTGTTCCAATCCTAGGTATATAATGGATGAATAATCATGAAATTAAATGAAATGTTGTGAGTATGTGATTCGTGCCATGCATGTAGGTAGGTGTGAGAAGCAGAATGCCATTTGTGAAGATGTGGAGGAGGAGGTAAGCAATTATAATATGTACGTGTTGAGAATGTCGGGGTGATTAGCCAGAATCTGTGAAGAGCAAAGTATTAAAATCCAGATCGGGTACTGAACCGGTCAGGATACTGGATTAAAGGTCAGTGGGTCAAATCGGAGTTAAATCGGGACCAAACCGGTGAGTAATTGAAGATTTTAGGTTTATAATATGAAATTCTAAAGAAAAAAAATTCTTTTTAAAATTGAGACCCAGACTGAACCGAAAACCGAACCGATCTACTAACCGGTTCGGCGAGTTTTGGGCCGAACCGACTGATCCGATCTGGATCCAAGAACCTTACTGAAGAGACATAATCACGTGCGTGGTTGTAGTACTAGTAGATGAGTAGCCAAGGGCGGAAAGAGAAAGCCAAGAAAGAGACGTGATGCTTATCCAATCATGGGTGAGGACATTTGCATTGCTAGACGGAGCAAGGTCTATCTTTTTGTTTTGGAAGTTTTCGTTTAGAAATGTTAGAAATGTTGGATATTTGAAAGTGTTTTTAGACTCAATTTTATCCTGAAAGCATGAAAAACAGAGTAATAACACCCTTGCCGTTTAGAAACTCATTCTATTTGACTAAATTTACACATGGCCTCCACCTGACATGCCACCTCATCATCCAACTCATACTCTTAAGTTGAAAAGTCATATGAAAAAAATCTTCCTTTCCACTTTCTTTTCGGGTGTGTTTGGTTTGAGGGGAGGAGAATGAGGAGGAGGAGGTAAATTATCTTTTTAGGTTGAATGTATTTAAATTTTAGGTGAAAATCCAAAATTTGAAAGAAATAAGAGGATAAATTTAAAAAATGAGAGGATGAATTTTGAACTGGAATCCAAAATTTAAAAGAATTATAAATAAATTTTGGATTTCTCCAATCTAAAATTATAATTTATCCCGCCCTTTCCCCTCAAAGCAAACACACCCTAATCCTCTCTCAAATAAACCCCCAAAATCGCATATAGCCGTGATTGCTACTCCAAAATAGATTAAGATGTCATAAAATCAATATTCCCGAAATCCGGATTAGCTAGTCCAGCCCAGAGATTGACGAATTGGCTGGTAGATCATCGGGTCTGAATTCCTATCTTTTTAAAAAAAAAAAAAAAAGTAAATTTTTATTAGAATTTTATATTAATAAATCTAAAATCTTCAATTTCTCATCATTTTTGTTTCGATCTGATTCATTGATCCTTAACCCAATACTGACCGGTTTATTACCTATCTGAGTTCATGAACCTTGCATAAAATAGATTGCTTCGAATGAATTTTGTAAAGAAGAAACGAAGAGGCACGAAGCTAGCAGAGTGATCGGCACAGAGGATTAGGAGGGCCTCCCCTGTTTTAGTAATAGAAAAATAGAGCTATATTGTAAACATGAGAGAAACACCAAAGAGCAACTGCATTAAAGATGTTTGTGTTAAATAAATTTCCCATTATCTTATTTATTGATATTGCATGATCTGTTGCTTCAGCTAGCCAAGTTGTTTCATCATATATATGACTTAAGTTTATAATATGTAATAATCACATCAAAAGTGCCATGCTGTAGAAGATGCGTGTATTAAAAAATTTCTCTCCTCGTTTTATTTTATGGAACTTGCATGACACATTGCTTCAAGAAACTGTACGTGTTATTTCATCAAGTGACTTGAATTTTGAAGTATGTAAGAACACAGATACTTTGAAGTTCATCTGAGATTATAAATTGTGTGAAGTTCAATACAAAATTTTAGTGTTCTTTAAAGTATAAAATATCAGTACTTTAATTTGCAGTAAAAAACTAACAGACTTCAAAGGATCTGATTGCAGCACCCCCTCTCCCTCCCTCTCTCTCAAAGTACCCATCGTTCTCATTCTTCCTCCATCTGCTGCTTTGGCCTATGGATCACAGTCAGTCATGGATCGACGACCCTTCATGGTTCATTTGGGTGAGAGATGACAGCCTTGACCATGTCTGTACTGCAAAATGATGAGATCTAGAAACAAATCTACAAAAAGGATAAACAGAAGATTTATGCAATTAAGTCTTGAGTAAGAATAAGATTATTGCAAAAGCCACACCGGCAAGCTTATGCACGACGTCACTTTGATCCTCTAACGGCTGCAATGAGTTCCATGCCAGCTTCCTCTCGCAGTTGTCGCTGTCTCGGATTTCGGCGGTTTTGCTGAGAAGCGAGGCGGTAGGGGAAAGGAAGCTTTTTCATCTGACTTTTCAACTTAAGTGCAGGACCTGGATGTTGAGGTGGCATGCCAGGTGGAGGCCACGTGTACATTTAGTCAAATAAAATGAGCTAACAGTCAAAGTTAGCCATCCTAGACAGAAAGGGCGATATTGCTCTGTTTTCCGTACTTTTATGTAGGGGTGAACATGTTGTCCAATAGCCCATTACATCCACTCTGATCCTGCAGAAAATTATCTAACCCAGTTTTAAAAAAGTGACCCGCAAAAATTTTGGACAGCTTTAGGTGGGTTAATAACCGGGCAAAGCCGGGCATCGGGCAAGGGGTGATGGCCTACCCATTTAGCCTTATCTTGAAAATTATTTTCATTTATTTAAGATATAACATTTTATATCAATTAAATATTATTTCATATACATTTTTTTATTTAAAATATATATTTTTTTATTGTATAATACTCTTCTGGTCCTCTTTTTTTGCCCTAACCACTAAACACTATTTACAAGTAGATTTCTTCCTTTCTTCTTTACTTTGTGATTTATTAAATTATAGTTGTTTTTTTTTTCCAGATGCTTCATCATTTGATCAAATTTTGGGACATTGAATTGATGCAAACTACTTTGACTTCACGGCTTTAATTACAATCGTTTTGTTTCCTTATTTATAATGGATTATGGATATTGTTTAATTTTTAAAGTATGGATATTTGTTAAGACATATGGTATTTTTTAAATTTCAAGATTCAAGTTGTAGACTTCTTTTGAAATATCCCAAGATGTGGAATCATCGAATGTATTTGAAGTTTATATTACTTAGGGCGAAGTTAAGACATATGGTATTGGTAACTACATGAATGTTTATGAAATTCATACGAAATTATTTTTTTCATATGTGGACAAAACAAGGCGTTATCACTTGGGTAGGGAAGCCCACCCTTGTCCAACCCAAAATGGTTAGAGCTTTTAGCGGGCAGGGCCAGGCATCGGGTTGTAAAATGCAACCCGTTCATTCTTCGGGCATGGGTCTCGCCTTGCCCAGTTTTACCCATGCCCACCCCTACTTTCAGGCAATATTTTAAAAGTTGGATCGGATGTCGAACAAAATAGGCTAATAGGTCATGGTCGAAACGGTTAGAATGATCCTGCCGTTGGATCGAGCTAATGACATAATAATTAAATAAAAAATATTATTAGATACATATATAATCATCTAGATATATATAAAAAAAAAATACTATGTGGTATATATAAAGATTATCTTACTATTTAAATTTTTAGATACATGTATATAATGATATAAATATTTTTATATTTAAAAACAGGATAAAGGTGGATCTAGTACCCCGATCTATTTTTGGAGGTGCAATCATCACCCTAAACTATTTTTGAAGGTGCAATCAGTATCTTAATGTATTAAAAATGGAGTAATCAAACCCTTCACTCAGGGAATTTAATACAATCCTACATCTGTGATTGAAATTGATAATTTATTATGAATAAAAGTCCCATCTGATTTCGAATTGGCTTCTTCTTTTATTTAGGTCTCGAGATTCAACAAGACTAAAGCTAAATACTTTCATCACAATGACAAGGGAACTATGATGGGAAAGATAAACCCCAAACCTTGAGTTAATATTCTGTTAGTGAAGGAACGCAATTACTCCATTTTTAATACATTAGGGGCAAAATTGTATCCTTGAATACTAAAAGAAGGGGTGAACATGTTGAAGATCGATGAAAGAGAAAACGAAAGAGTGTGTCAGCAAACAGAGTTAGTATTCTGTTAGTGAATAGGTGTGATTACTCCATTTTTAATATATTAAGGTATTGATTGTACCTCCAAAAATACATTAAGGTGCTGATTGCACCTCAAAATATACTTTAAGGTGCAAATTGTAACCTTAAATATTTTAGGGCACTGATTGCATATTCAAAAATAGATCAGGGTGCTAGATGCAACTTTACCCTTAAAAATGCAACTTTACCCTTAAAAATAATCATGACATTATGATATAAACACTTTTGATAGCCTTTTTAATGCTATCATATAATATAGTAAATCTTTACTTTTATAAATTGTTGTCAAACTCGCGAGTTGACTCTTCGAGTTTACCGTTTTTATGTTTCTAACTTATAAAATCGAGTCGAGTCACTAGTAAACTCGTGACCATTGTAAACTCGATTAAATTCACGAGTTTATACACCGAGTTTACCGTTTTTACATTTCTAGCTTACAAAACCGTGTCAATACACCATTAAACTTGTGTTAACTTTTTCAATTTGATTATGCTCAACGACTTTATATATGAATTTCATAGAAATTTCTTTGTTAAATAGGATAAATTATGAATGTTGATAGATTTAATTTCGATTATTTGAATTTAAAATATATTTAAATTAAATTGTTGTTAACTTTTTATATTTTAATTATTTAATTATATACTAATAATATATATTTAATGGTAAAACTAAACTCTTATGAGTTTACAATACGAATTTATATCACTATCACGAATTTTTTTAAACTCACGAGTTTGAAAACTTTATTTTTATTTCAATAGATATGATATCCCATCATATCCGTCCAAAAAAATATATGACTTATCTCACATTTAATTTACTTTTTTTCAAAATTAAATTAAAGAAAGGAGGCTTTATTATGCATTAAAACTGAAACAATCAATTTTAGAAAATAAACGAATCGCTGTTTTTCTTGGGGAAATAGCAATTAAATTTAAATTAAAACAATGATAATCAAAACGAGATCATCGTACTATTCTAAAACTATTTTAAATGTATTATGTTTTAAAAACTCAAAAATATTTTACCCCATATCCACCTAATGCGTATGCAATACACTCCTCGACCCCGATGAATCTTTTTCTTTTCTCCCTTGATAGTTGCTCGTTATCTCCATCTGCGTGCGCCTTTTCACATGTTTTCTTTCTCGCTCCCACAATGGTAGGCGTCGGAGGTTGTTCCACCGTTGGAGGTTCCACCATCACTTTCTTGCTCCAAGATTGACAGTGCACACTTAAAAAGATGAAGGATGACGATGAAATTTATCTCAAGAACAGATCTTTTGTGTCTTCTTTCCTTCCTCTTTCCTTTTCAATGATTTGAAACTAAATAATAGATTTGAGCTGGTCAGTCCCTAAAAAACTGCTCTGGCTTCCGGCTTAATGGCCAACTTGTGGAGGTTGAAAACAGCCTAATTGAGGAAGCAGTTAAATCACATAAATTGAGTTGAAGAATGTTTTGGTCACCGGTTGAACCAATTCGACCATCCGGCACGATTCGATTTTCAAATAATTGCTTTCAAGGTAAAATTGAGCAAAAAAATCATCCAGACATTCAGCACTCAGGGAAGAAAAGACCTTATCCCTTATTAGACTGCCCTTTTACTTGCTACTTGCTAGAGACAATACCATGGTTTGGGTTGACGGATGCCATGACTTTTATATTCATTCCTCTATTGCCTCATCACTATTAGTGCATGTTTGTGAAACCCCTAAATCATTGTTTTAGAAAAGTCATTTTTTTGCAAATTAAAACAAAACTTTCATTATATATTTATTTTATAAATTGTAAAAATATTTCTAAAAAATTAAACCAAATAAACGCTTATGCCTCGTTTGGTACAATGGAAGAGTTTTTTATGGAAGTGGAAGTGGAAGTGGAAATAGAATTGGAAGTGGAAGGAGAGGTGGAAGTGGTTTTTAAAGTACGTTTGATATGACAGTGGAAGTGAGATATAACTTTTAAAAAAAACATATGTATTTTTATACGAAAATACCAAAATGCCCCTGTCCAAAAAAACCTCCTCCCTCTCCATCGCAAACACCCGACAACCATAACCATACCTTGAACCAGCACCAAAATTTCCGACAATCCACTCATGAATCCAAGCAAAAGAGAAACCACACGCTTCATCAGAGTTAATAAACAGATTACGGATCAAATGCATCAACATTTGAATGAGTGAAAAATCAAATCGAACGAAAAAACATATGGAGAGGAGAAGCAATGATAAGGAAGCAATGCTGGAGAGGGAGTAGATGACAGAAAACAGAGATGATGGGGCTAGAGAAAAGATGGGCCACAAGAATAATACTAGAAACTAGATCAAAAGAATCAAAATCAAAGAAAGAAATCAAAATCATAAACAGTAAATAATCCCAAATTGTCCATGCTAACCATAGACCAGATGTTGAAATTGTCGACACCTATCGTTAGTTGATTCACTTTGCCGCAGTCACTAGTGGAGAAGACTCCGCAAGCAATCCAGATGAGAAGAAGTTGAAGATGGAAGGAGGAGAACAAAAATCGTTCAAATTGGCTAAGTTGCATTTGCTGCCAAAGGAAGACAACGGCGGAATTGTATTCGAAGCAGAGCCTCGTTCGTTGGTGGGGCAGACAAGGATGGAGTTGTGTTTGATGAGCCCGTCGCTGGAGGAGAAGAGAGGCGGTCGGCGCAAGTTGAAGATCCAGGAGGAGGAGATGTTGTCGTTGCCAAATCGATGAGGGAGAAGGAGGAGAGGAGGCCATCGCAGATCCCAGAGGTAGAAGAGGATGTCACGATGTTGATCTCCTCCTTGCTCGCTGTCGTCCTTGTTTTCAACATCGCCGTCCGCCGTCGTCATCTTGGCCTCTGTCGTCGTCCTCACCTGCTTCACGAATGTTTGAGGAAGAAAGGGGAGAGGGCAAAATGGTCGGACTTCCACTTTCATGAGAGGTGGAAGTCAGTTCCCATGGCTGACCTAAAGAAGTTACTTCCATCGTTTTTGATGGAAGTCACTTCTTCAGAGAGTGAGGTCAAATGTACTAAATAGCCTAAATTCAGAATTTCATCACCACTTCCATTTCTCTGGGTTCAGTTCCCTTGTACCAAACGAGACCTATTATCCACTTATGTACGTACATTACTTTTTTTCGGTTTCCTGTTTGTGTTTGTGTTTGTGTAATATGGCCGAAGGTCGGGAGTTAGGAACGCTAGGTATCCCATTGCTGACGCATCCTGTTTCATAGCAAAATCCCACCAAACTCTGGTCTTGTCAGCCGTACCCCTCTCAATCTTTTTTTTGCCGGTAACCCTCTCAATCAATATAATGGCGAACAAGTTCAATATATCAATCTATTCTGATCTTACTTTTTTAACAATAGTGTACTCGTTCAAATTTTCATTAAAATTTAAAGACTAGTGGAATATTGATTCTATTACTTCATTATTTTTCTGTGTGCTTTTCCATTTTATAGTATTCTCTATAAATAAATATATTTACATATTTCGTAAATCTGACCAGTTTTTATTTATAATTCAATAATTTTCCCTGAGCATTTCATTTTTTATTTATAAAATTTGAATTATTTTAGCGAAGAATTGAAAAGAATTTCTATACGGTTCAAATTTTTTCTGCTTTTCTTTGTTTTTTCAGTAGAATCCTTGGTGTGTTTTTAATTGTCAGACATTATAATATTATTACGAAGTCTTAACGGACTCGACCTAGAGAAGAAAATGATTAATCGTCTCGTTGCAACGCTTGACATAAAAATCTGGCCACAAAAAAAACGCTCGACATAAAAGTGAATACGATTATTTTTGTTAGGGTGAGTATGAATATTTTTGTTGAATGAAGTGAATATGAATATTTTAATTTGATTTAAGTAAGAATAATAACAGAGCTAATTGCAGTAGTTTGAATCAATAAAAATAAAAGTATAATTTTTGTTAAAAAAGATGCCTTAATTGTAGGGGAGAGCAATGGGCGGGTTAGACAGTCCATACATAAACCCATAACCAGTCCATTTAACTTTATATGGGTACGGGCTAACCCATACTCATACCTCAACCTATATAAACTCGTGTAAATGGGTTAGTACATAAATGGGCGGGCTAACCGGATTACCTGAAACCAATTTATAATAATCTAATATGAATAGGGAACACGTTGGCTTAATGTCTAATAATCTCATTTCTTCTTCCTAATAAACCAAATTTGTACTGATTAAGTATACTGCTTCTTTATCATCGTCGCGGGTTAGCCATCCCAGCCCAGCCGCCGCCTTCACGTTTTAGCTCCTGAGCTCCGCTTTCTGCCTCACATTCCAGCTTCTAGCATTTGGTTGAACTCATCTCCATCGAATCCGATTGGGAACGTCGAACAAGGGGTGGCGCCTTACTCCGATCTGGGATTTCCTTCTGTCGTCGCCATTGCTCTTTTTCGTCGTCCTGCCTCGTCTCCGTCCTTAGGTCTAAGAGAGGATCCAACCCTGATCTATCCTCAAATCTGGGAGAGGATTCGTCGTCCTGCCTCGTCTCTATCCTCAGGCCATGTGGTGCGTGAGTGACAGAGTTTAGTGTCGGTGAGTGATGAAGATGAAGTGATGATCTGAGTGCGTGTTTGGCTGTCTGCTACTCTGTGTGATGAATTGAAATGATGAATGATGATGTCTGGTGAGTAGGAGTGGGCTAGGGTACAACTGGGGAAATTTAGAAATTGGGTTGGGCTCTTGGATACTGGACAAGGGCTAAGGATGTAGGAGGCCTTAGGAAGATAGGGTTAATATATATATAAAAAAAAAACTAAATGGGTGGATACAGGTAGTCCGAAAGTGTGCCCATAACCCATCAATTTAAGTATTAATGGGTTGGGTTTTAGCCCGGCCTGTCATAAATCATTTTTGGGTTGGCTAAAATTGACCCAATTATACTGGGTTATGGGGGCTCATGTGTTATAGACTCCTTACTCTCCCCTACTTAATTGCAATGGTTGTCTGCGTATTAAAGATAAGATGCCAAAGGTTGAGGATAAATGGGATGATAACATAACGGAGTCATTGGGATGGACAAAGTGCACTCAAGTCACCAAAAAATTTTAAAAGATAAATAAAAGAAGCAAATAGCCAGATACTATATAGAAATACTTTAAATAATACATGCAAAGCGAAACGCATTTGTTGACCAATAGAAAAAATTTAAAAATTCATTTTCTTTTAAATATTATCATCTTCATCGTGGCCATCAAAAAATAATTATTAACAGTGATGAGGCCTAATTGACGCTTTTCAGGCGAGTTGATCCTTTAGTTCCACAGATGTTACGCGATAACAGATCAATCCTGAAGTTCGAATGTGCATGTGCCACGTGGCAGAGGTCTCATTGGCCGGAGTTCTCAGGTAGGACCCGCAGCATCCATCCCCACCTTTCTGGAGACAACCATTGTTAACTTGCAAATTGTACCATCAACTGTCATTGCTAACCAGGAACGCATCCGATTTCCATCAAAAAGGCACTCTTCATCCTCAGTCCCTCCCGCATATCCAATTCTTGCATTTTGGGAAAAAATCTATGTCCAAACAGACTTACAGAGTCTGCTTCTGCTTCCGCCGGCGCTTCAAGCTGGCCGTCTCGGAAGCGCCGGCCGAGATCAAGAATCTTTTCGAACGGTACTCCGAGAATGGGTTCATGAACGCCGCTCACCTCCAGAGGTTCTTGATTGAGGTGCAGAAACAAGAGAAAGCCACCGAGGCGGAAGCGCAAGCCATCATTGATGGCCTCAAACATTTGAATATCTTTCATCGGGGTGGCCTCCATCTTGATGGTTTCTTCAAGTACCTCTTCAGTGACGCTAATCTGCCGCTGTCACCTTCCCTTGGGGTAGCTTTGCCTTTTCCTGTCTGGTCTTAATTTTAGTGTAGCTTAATTTCATTTGAGTGCATTTTGATCAAATTCATTCACTGTCTTTAGGATCCATAATTGAAGTTCTTTTTAAACAAACTGATGAAACAGAAAAGAACTAGATTTTTATAGAATTCAATAACGACATGGCATTGCTGGGTGAAATCATCTGCATCAGATTTTCTGTTCTGGCAATGCTCCCCTCCTCTTTTCTGGGGAGGGAAAAAAAAAATCCCCTAGTGAAGCCTAACAGACTATGTTCTGTGCTCAATACAGCGTGATGCTATCCCATCAGTCCATGTTGTATTCAGTTGCATTTACAATAATTTGTGCTATAATTCAGAATCTCCTTTTCGGGCAGCTAAATCCTGCAACTCAAAGCATCTAGGTCCTACGCAATGGGTTTTGGGTCTATCTAATTTCATTTACAACAATATTCCCTTATTTTCAGATTTCCTTTTCCGACTCCTAAATTTGTATATTAAAGGTCCTCCCCTTCCCTGGTGAACTACGTGGGCAAAGCATCTGGTAATTAGCCAAGAGTTCAGGTCCAATTTGTAAATTTGAAAGTACATCTAAGCATGCAGAGGTCATTATCACCCACGTAGTTAGTACACTTTATAATTGTAATGACTCTTTATTCTTACTATTTTGTTTTTGTGTAATTTTTCCTTCTGTTCCAGGTGCACCATGACATGACTTTGCCCCTGTCTCATTATTTCATATACACTGGCCATAACTCCTATTTAACTGGGAATCAGCTTAGCAGTGACTGCAGTGATGAACCCATAATACATGCACTGAAGAGAGGTGTAAGAGTAATCGAATTGGACATATGGCCTAATGCCACAAAGGATAATGTGGACGTTCTTCACGGAAGGTATAAGCTTGAACTAAAGGCTCCCTTACTTTTAAAGGATTGAAAATTGATAATTAGCATTTTAACTCGAATTTGGTATCACCTCAATTTTCTTTTTGAGAGAATATTTTCGAGGGAACGTAATGTGTCTGATAATATGATGACAATTTCTTCTTCTGTTTATTTTATCATGATGACGCTTAAATCTGTTGAAGGAAAAACTGTTTGACAAACTTTTATATTTTTCTTTGAAATTTGGCATGGTGGACAAAACAGAAGATTAGGCTTGTGTTCTGTTTTAGGAAATATATTAGGTAAAAGTCATAGTTGTAGAACTGGCTTAGTTATACCAGTTGAACTTGGCATTTTCCTGAACTATTTGAATTTTGTCTACACATTTATTTATTATTTTATACATAGGACGCTGACTACTCCTGTGGAGCTCATCAAGTGTTTGAGATCCATCAAGCAGTATGCCTTTGAAGCGTCTGAATATCCAGTTGTGATAACACTAGAAGACCATCTCACTCCAAATCTTCAGGCTAAAGTGGCGGAGGTCGGATTTCTTTTGAGTTTATCGGGATTCAAAATGATTACATTCTTATAGTTGACAACCCTCTTCCAATTTTTATTTAGATGGTCACTCAAACATTTGGAGACGTACTATTTCATCCTGGTTCAGAGGTGTTGAAGGAATTTCCTTCTCCTGAATCGCTTAAGAAAAGGATTATCATATCAACCAAACCACCTAAGGAGTTCCTTCAGGCGAAAGAAGCAAAGGAGAAAGAGGATGATTCGCAGAAGGGGAAGGCTTTAGGAGATGAAGAAGCATGGGGGAAAGAGGTCCCAAGCCAGAAACGTGGTGCTATGGCTGATTACCAGGTCTGAAACTCTTAGGTGATGCTTTATATGAATTGCCATCACATTTATTATGGCAAGTAGAATTGATGATATGCCGTTTGCTACTTTTAACAGGACAGTGAGGACGAAGATGATGAAGAGGACGACCTTGATGATGAAGCAGATAAGTCAAATCAAAATGCTGCTCCTGAATATAGACGTTTAATTTCCATTCATGCCGGTAAGCCTAAAGGTGGATTAGATGAATGTCTCAAAGTGGATCCAGATAAAGTGAGACGTCTAAGCTTAAGTGAGCAACAGCTTGAAAAGGCTGCTGAAACTCATGCAAAAGACATCGTCAGGTATTAATAATTGATTCTAGTGAGCTCTTTTGCCCCGAACTGGCATCCTGTAAATCATGAATTGTTTCCAGAATATAGCTCTTCTATTTTCAGCGATATTACTAAATTTCATTGTTCGATGGGCCACCTTTTTCTATTGACCCTTCTGGCATTTTAGGAAATTTGAGGCGTGATATTAAATTGTCCGGGGTATGATTTCCTGAATATATATGATGGCACCCTGCTTAAGCGCCTTGCTACTTTTATAGTTGATAATGCTGGGGGCTGATTGGTCTAATATTCTATTTTAACATGGCCGATGCTCATAGTAAAAACTTTACCTGTGTTAACAATAGCATGATTTAGGCGGCATATCCAATAGGTGTGTTGGAGACTAAAATGATGTGAGATGCCTGATTCCTATGTTTGAACGGTATGAGATGTTAAATGAGATGTTTATGTGCATGTAATGATTCTCCCACCTCAATAGAGCTAGCTTTTTGAAAGATGTTTTTTCATCCCATTTGACTACCCTGTCTACCGATTAATTAGCATCGGAGTTGGCAGCTCCTAAAATGATCCCTGCGTACTCAGCGAGGGTTCCAACCTGAGGTCGCAGAGCGCACCCTCTGGATGCTGTTAGGTTAACTTTCTCCTTTTTGTGGACTCTATCATTTTGGAGGGACCTCTAGCCCAACTTGCTCGGTCTTGTCCCAGGTAAGTCCAGGCTTGACCAGACCGCGTGAGCCTTATTCAGGCCGGGCTTTGAGTTGATAATCACGTTAGTCCAACCCGATCTATGTGCAACGTTACAGTAATAAATGCCGTGTACATGTATATCCAAGATGGAAAGAGAAGTATTTATTGCTCAAATCGTGGCTTTTCTGCAGGTTTACTCAGCGTAATATACTAAGGGTGTATCCAAAAGGCACTCGGATCACCTCGTCAAATTATAACCCAATGATTGGGTGGATGCATGGAGCTCAAATGGTTGCATTTAACATGCAGGTTTCTATTGCTTCCTTTTATTTTTTTGTCCCGTTTTCATTTCCCTCCTCTCGAGTTTTATATCCTTTTTTCTTATATTTTTTTTTGTTCTTTCCTTTTCTTGTTGGGGAGTCTGATAGCCTTAAAGTTACAAGAATTGGATGCAAACATGAGGTTTCAACTCTAGGACATTAGAACTTTGGGAAATTCCTTTGTGCTAGTAAACTATATGAGGATGATGAGAAATTCAGGATACGATTTATACTAATAAATAATGCTAGAAAGTTAGTGTTTGCTCTTGCCTGCAGCTTTCCCTGAGTCATATGAGTTCGTATTGACTCTTGTTTAAGCTAAATCGTAGAAGATTTCCATTACACATATCTTTGACTCCCAATGGTCTTTGACGCCATTTCTACATTAGTTATGACTATGATATTGTTTAAGATCACGAAAGATATTGGCTCCAGTTTTTCATGTGGGTGATTTCATGACAGGGGCACGGCAGATCACTTTGGTTGATGCAAGGAATGTTCAAAGCCAACGGCGGGTGTGGATATGTTAAAAAACCCGATTTTCTATTAAAGACGGGTCCGAATAATGAGGTCTTCGATCCTAAAGCTGTGTTGCCTGTGAAGACTACTTTGAACGTGAGTGCTTTATTACTTGGTGATTCGACGGACTTAGTCTGTGAAGCCTGTGTCAATCGGATCCAGTTTTTCTGCACCTTCGAACAGCAGCATATAGGTGTTGCTTTTTATCCTATTCTAGAACTGAACAAAGATTATCCTGTTTTTACTCTTATGTAGGTGACTGTATACATGGGCGAAGGATGGTATAATGATTTCCCCCACACACACTTTGACCGGTTCTCACCTCCAGACTTCTATGCAAGGGTTAGTTAACATGATTCGCCACATCTTTATCTTTGAAGTTTCTGAATTTCATGTTCCTATGTCTCCCGTTTCATTTAGATTCGAAATGCAGGAGATGCTCGTAGCAATTTCCAATCATTATTGCTAATTTGCTATGATCAAATACCACTTACTTCTTCTTAACTTAGTATTTCGTACGACTCGCTCATTTGAATTTAAATCGATCAACTGTTATGCAGGTGGGGATCGCTGGAGTCCCTGCTGATAATGTCATGAGAAAAACAAGGACGATAGAGGACAGTTGGTTGCCTTCTTGGAACGAAGAGTTCGAGTTCCACCTTACTGTTCCAGAATTGGCTGTGCTTCGCATAGAAGTTCACGAGTATGACATGTCTGAGAAGGATGACTTTGGGGGGCAGACATGCCTGCCTGTTTCAGAGCTAAGAGATGGAATTCGGGCAGTTCCACTGTGTAGCCGCAAGGGAGATAAGTACAACACTGTAAAGCTTCTTATGCGCTTTGGATTTTATTGACGTTGTGCAGACATTTAAAGGTTATGAGTTGAGAGTTTGTTTTGCAAGTATGGCTTTGTGATGTGAATAATGCTGTTGACAGATGCTCTAAGATGTGTGATATGATTTGTTTTCCTGGTGATTTTTGAGCGGGTTGAGAGTTTGGCTTTGTATTGTAAGGCTTGTTAATATGTGTATATATATATATATATAATATCTTGAGCAAAGTTCTGAGGGAGCGCTTCAATTCATTACCATATGAGCGTGTTGTTGATTTGCATTCGCACATCAGTATTCAGTATCCTTTTCCCTGTTTCTATGCTGTTTTAAGATGTGTTGAAGTTGAAGTGACTAAAAATGAATAGATACAGCAAAAATTGGCAATATATAATCAAGTAATACATGTTCGAAGATGGTCTCTGAATTCCCTTTATAACATGGAAAGGTGATTTTTTTTTTGGCCAATAAAAAAGTGATTCTTATATTTAAGAAAAATTAGAAAAAATATTAAATGATTTTCGTAAAAGCTATAATGCACTATAAACAAATTCTTTCATTTCTATAAATACGTAATATTAAATTTAATCGTAAAAAAAATAGAAAGTGCACGTGAGCTTGAAAAAACAAAGTCCAAAGGTATATCTCTATAGAAAGTGCATGTTAGAAAACATATTATAAATCCCTTGGTAAGCCTTCGTAGTTTGTATAGGCAAATTATAAGTTAATGAGTTAACCAAGATTCTAATCACCATTCAAATTAAATCGTGATATCTTAGATTCATATCTCTAAAATAAATATAATATGATAAAATATTAATATAGGATATAATGTACATAGTTAACCTTAGGATGTAAAAGATATTAAATAATAAATATCAATCCTAATAATATTAATTAATTAATATTTAATACTAAACTTGCTGCTCTCAACAATAATAAATATGTACTTGACAATAAAGATCCTTTTTAACAATATTTATTCATATTCTCCCGTGCATGCTAAATTTGTAGACTGTAGTCAAGTGGCATCAACGTTAAAATAAAAATATTTATTATTTATTACAAATTACCAAAACAATAAAATATGTCAAATCAATTGTTTAACCAAACTAGTTTTCATGATAAGATAATAGTAATAGCCATAAAAATCATCATTTAATACTAATATTATGCGTATTAACAAATTAAAAAGATAATTTGAAGAATTAAGGGACAAAACTAAAATGCCATATAAAATTAGAGGAATAAAGATGCACTTTTGCATAACTTTTTACTCTCAAATTATATCTATTAATTATTTATATTAAAGAGTTTTGTAATCGGGAAACTTCTAGGAAAAGACAAATTAGTGTTGTGACTTTATAAAATCCCATGTCAGAACTGAAATAAGAATCTGGGATTTTTAATTCTGAAAAAATGACCAAATTGTCTTTAGTTTAGTTGTGAAACATGAAAATGAAGTCGTTAATGTAAAATATGATATTGTTAATATAGATACAGATATTGTTATTTACCCTTTAAACTTGTACTCTCAAAATTATCCTTGGTTTTTGGGATATGAAATTGTGAAGTTTGAAAATAAGGTCGTTAATGTAAAATATGATATTGTTAATATAGATACAGATGTTGTTATTGACTTTTGAAACTTGTGCCCTTACAATTATCACTGGTTTTTTTAGATATGAAGTTGTAAAATATGAAAGCAAAGTCGTTAATGTAAAATTTGACGTTGTTAAATAAATATACATGTGTTATTAACCTTTGAAATTTGTAAACTGAATTAAGGGTATTTTGGTCATTTGGTTAAAATCGGAAATCTCATATTCCTACTTGAGTTTTAATTTGAGATTTGATAAATTCACAACGTCAATTTATCTTTTAACAATTTTAATTGTATTTTTCTAGAATTTTTCCTTTTTAATCAATGAAAATAATTTTAATTATAAATAATTAAGAGATATTTTAAAAAATTAAGATAAATAATTTAATTAATTTCTTTTGATTCCCCTAAATTGGTCATCTTTTTTCACCTGACCTAAATTTGTTATATCAAAACTATCGATGAGATGTACATTTTGAAGATGGACACTACTGCTTTCTCAGTCCTCCGAACAAAACAAGACTACAACCATGAAACCATCCCCAGCATCGGGTGGCCGATTGGACTGGCCCGTCCCCAACATGAACTCTGCCAATGACCATAGTCATTCACCGCTTCTCTCGGACTCCTCCGACACCGACTCCGACCACGGGCAGTCTAGCTCAGTGCCCCTTCGCCACACGGATCTCTCAGACTCCATTTTCAAATCTTATTTCGAGTTCATCGGCCACGGCCAGTCATCGGCAACCGCTGCTGACCTTTCAAAGATCCAGTCTTTTCTCACATCCTCCTCCTCCGGCGCTCTATCATGCTTGATATGCCTCGAACGCATCAGACCCTCCGACCCCGCTTGGTCCTGCACCTCCCTCTGCTACGCCGTCTTCCATCTTGTCTGCATACAGAGTTGGGCGCGCCAGGCATCTGACCTCGCTGCCGCACGCGTGGCAACGCGCCTACCTGTTACAGCTGACAAGGCTGCCGAGTCTGCCACATGGAACTGCCCTAAATGCAGGGCTGAATACTCCAAAATTCAGATCCCTAAATCCTATGTGTGCTTCTGTGGAAAATTGGAGAACCCTCCTAGTGATGATCCCTGGGTATTTCCACATTCATGTGGTGAGGTTTGTAATAGGCCGTTGAAGAACAACTGCGGGCATTATTGCTTGTTGCTGTGCCATCCGGGGCCATGCCCATCGTGCCCAAAACTTGTCAAGTCTCGATGCTTTTGCGGGTCACTTCAAGACGTTCGCAGATGCGGGTATAAGGAATTTTCCTGTAATAATCTCTGTTCGAAGCTCTTGGACTGTGGTGTTCACAGGTGTTCTGAGATCTGTCATGTTGGCCCCTGCCCACCTTGCCGAGCCCGTGGGGTCTTTAAGTGCCAATGCGGGCAGAAAAAGGAGGAGAGGGAGTGTTGTGATCGCATTTTTCAATGTGATACTCCATGTGAGAAGGTTCTTAGCTGCGGGAAGCACATTTGTCAGAAAGGATGCCATTTGGGTGAGTGTGGCGAGTGCCCTTTTCAGGGTAAGAGAACGTGTCCGTGCGGGAAAAGGATTTATAAAGACAGTCCTTGTGATGCTGTGGTACAATTGTGTGGAGCGACTTGCGATAAGATGCTCAGTTGCGGATATCACAAGTGCCCTGAGAGATGCCACCGTGGCCAATGCATTGAGACCTGCAGAATTGTTGTAAGGAAATCCTGCCGTTGTGGGAGCCTGAAGAAAGAGGTAGGTGTCATGATTCTGACTGCATCTTGATCGGTAGTCTTGTAGTCACAGTAGACAAAGTTAACTGAATGTAGAATAGGTCCCTTGCTACCAAGAGTTGTCATGCGAAAGGAAATGCCACAGGATACGTGATTGTGGGAGGCATCCATGTAAGCGTCGCTGTTGTGATGGTGACTGCCCTCCATGTTCAGAGGTGTGTCCATCTCCTTGAGTTACTTCATTTCAACTAGAAACTTGTTAGGACAATGTGAGAATGACTTTTATTTCTTATTTTGAAAAATTTTAGATATGTGGCAAGAGGCTTCGATGTAAAAACCATAAATGTCCTTCTCCATGCCACAGGTATGTTCTCTTCTCATGTTTTCCTATCGGTAATAATTTCCCTACTTGAATTTCTTAAATCTGAGACTGCCTGCCTGTTTTGTTTGAAGATCAAAGTCACAGACCCCTCAAACCCAGTGATATTATGCACCCTTTTTTATCATTCCTCATTTCCTCTTGAACAATTGGGTTTGCTTAGATTTTTAGATATAAATAAAACTTTTGAAGGCTTTCATATAGGATAAGCTTATTGACTGCCGCTGGCGTTCTGTATGTAAGTAGAAGACAGATGTGTGTTGTTGGCAATACAATAATATCCATAGTGAAATTTTAGCTTCAAAAGAGTTTATACACACTACACACACAGATACAGACACAGAGACTACATGGTACGTTAAACTACTGTTCTTGAATATTTTTGTAAAAATTGAGAAACGTCATCATTTAAAACATAGTACCAAATTGATGCCAGATGCATATAATTTTGTTCTGCAAAGTTTGAATTCTGAAGTTCAAGGAACCATATGATGATAGCCAAATTTGTTCTTGCAGGGGTCCCTGTGCTCCATGTCCAATAATGGTGACAATCTCATGTGCATGTGGTGAGACACATTTTGAGGTCTGGGTTTGCCTATCATGGTCATTATTTGCAATACCTGCATTTTCAAAGCACGTGTCATTTCAAAATTTCTAATATTTTTTTAGATCAAGATGATGTTTATAAGATTCAAACCAATTCTGATTTTTATAAGATTCAAAACTTTAAATGCATGCATTAAATATATTTTCTCTTATTTCTTCCTTTTGAGTTTGTATATTCCATTTGAATTTTTATTCAACATCTTTTTCTATAAATTTTAGATGACGATTACATTAATTTCTACTAATACTTGGTAACAACTATGCTGAGTGGTGGGTTTTGCTCCAGGTGCCTTGTGGTACTGAAGTGGATCAAAAGCCACCTAAATGCCCCAAACGTTGCCCTATTACTCCTTTATGCAGGCATGCACCAAATTCCAAGGTATCATTGATTAATGATTTTGTTTATTACGATAAAGAGGTGGTTGCAATGACAAATGTGAACGTGGCTGTCATTTTTGTTTAAAAAAAAAGATTATTGAAGAAGCTTACTTCATCACCGTCACAAATGATTGTTCTGTAAATTTGAATGTTGCTGGTGAATGATAAATATTGTAATAATTCTGGAAACAACCTCTCTGTTTGCAGGGGTAAGGCTACATATATTTGATCCTCCCTAAACCCCATTCGGTGGGAGCTTTGTGCACTAGGTTGCCCTTGCTTGTTTCAAATAGAAGCTTATTGGATGATGCTTGAGTTAACGATTTTGTTAATATTTCTCAACATCAAACTGGCGTATTGAATGGATTTAAGGTTTTTTTTTGGTTCCTTGTGCGTTAATTTTTATTTCTATAAATGAATGCCCTATTACTTGAGTTTTTGGCCGGGCTTAATTGGTTTTCCTTGTAAAAACTTAAACTGGTGGTTGTTAGTTATTAGGCGGTCTTTCAGGGCTTTTTTTTTTTTTTTTTTGGTTGTAAAATAAACCTTGTGTTAGAACTAGAAGTATGCATCTACATGAAATTTTTATCATTTATACGCTTTTGTTTATTTTTTATTATTTACCAATATATATTGATTTTATCATTATACCTGTATGCTCCTTAAAGTGAAAAATATTACATGTTTGGTTATGGATGTTGCATCTTTCTCCCCCTTATCATTAATGATTATATAATTCTTGTCTAGCCTCACAAATGTCATTATGGAGCCTGTCCTCCTTGTCGGCTTCCTTGTGAAGAAGAGTACCCTTGTGGCCATAAGTGCAAATTAAGGTATGGGATTTTCCTATCTTTAACAATTTAAGATATCACTCAGGGATCACTTCACTTATTTCCTTCTTTTGAAGGAGTCGAATTTCAAATGTAAAGTATGGACTTAAAATTGTTAAGTTTTGAACTTCCAAGAGTTTCGAATTGAGTAGAAAACAAGTTGGGACTTGTTTTCTGCTCAAACATAACATAGTGGTTCTGAGTTTTTTTTTTTTTCCCAATCATATGACTGTACAGCTTGAAGCTTATCTAAATTACCTAACTCTTGTTTTCTTTTCCTCTCCACGCTAAGGTGTCATGGTCCAAAATCTCCTCCTAATCCAGAGTTTATATTGAAGCCAAAGAAAAAGAAGATAATACAGCAGAGTGAAGGTGTTCCTGGCACTCCCTGCACTCCTTGTCCTGAACTTGTTTGGAGATCATGTGTTGGGCAACACATTGTAGCAGAGAGAATGGTTTGTTTTGGTTATTCTCATAAGCTGTATATTAACATCTCGAGGAAGATTCTTTTGAATGATTTTGTTCAAACTCAATTTGCATTTATTTTCTCTTTTACTTTTAATGAAATCTTCTTCCCCCTCCTATTAGATGGTCTGCTCTGATAGATCGCAATTTCGCTGTGAAAATTTGTGTGGAAACCCTCTGCCATGCGGTAATCATTTTTGTACTAAGACCTGTCATGCGTTAGAGATGGCGTCTTCCTTGAACCGGCTGCAGGGAAGCGAGCCTTGTGAAGATTGTCGTCTTCCATGCCAAAAGGTGTTGAACATTACAATTCATCATATATCATTTTCTCCATTGTGCTGTTTTCTTTCTCATTCATTGTTTTTTGTGCTGTCAAACTATTATCTCATTTGTTAAGTTCAGTGATGCTTATCATTTGTTTTTATTTCTTAACTTCAGAAATGATCTCTTTACTTTCTAAACTCAACTATAATTTGCGTTTTTGTATTAAACTTCATTGATTAGGTAAGAGAGCCTAAGTGTCCACATCACTGCCCTCAGCCTTGCCATCCTGGAGAATGCCCTCCATGCAAAGTGCTCATTAAACGGTCTTGTCATTGTGGCTCAATGGTCCATGTTTTTGACTGCATCTACTACAACAGCTTGTCTGCCAAGGATCAAGAGACTGTTCGATCATGCCGTGGGCCTTGTCACAGGTAATATGGGGCCTGAAGCAATATTATTCTTGATCTAATTTACCATCCAGAAACAGTTTTAACTGAAAAAGAGGCAGATAGATGCTCTAGTTGTTCCTCCATCTCTCAATTAAATTAACTAGTTGATTGAGTGCTTATTGGTCCACTTGATTTTTGCAGAAAGCTGCCATATTGTACACATCTGTGCCCAGAGACATGTCATCCTGGTCAATGCCCATACCCTGATAAATGTTCCAAAAAGGTAGTGTGAGATAATATAGCTATCACTTCATGGTTCGATATTGAAGATTACATATCCATTACAACGGTCTAAGTTATGCGCAGTCCTTTTCCTGCTATTGCAAACTAAATACACCTATTATTGAATGCATTGATCTTCAGAACTGAACTCTTTCTAGGTCACTGTTCGTTGCAAATGCCAAACTCTGAAGAAAGAGTGGCTTTGTCAAGATGTTCAAGCAGCCTATCATCGTGGTGGTTGCCATCCCAGGGATATACCAAAAAATCACTTCGGAATTGGACTTATTCCTTGCAATTCTGATTGTAAGAGTAGAGTGCAAGTTGTTGAGTCAGGGCTGCAATTACGTAAATCCCAAGTTACGGAGGTGAGTTTCTTCCATATTGAAATTTTTCTGTTATCCTATGGTTTTTTACTCTATTTGTGTTGAACTTGCGGAAATTTAGCTTTCCAAAAAGTATATTCTTGTCCTCATTGTCAGTGAAATTAATTACAAATTTCACAACCCAGTTAGAACCAAGACATAGTTATGGTAAAACAAGTGGGCGAGATGATGTACACAATTTTCTGATGCTATGCCAAATCCTAGATCACCTGAATTCCATACTGGGTAGGGGCGACGTTAGGAAGCACAGGAGCTCTTTGACTTTTCTGCAAAATCTGTACCAAAATGTGTGAAAAGTTCTAAAACGCTTTGTATGATTAATGAAGGAAAAGGCACCCGAGACTGGAAAGCCAGTACCAAAACGACGGAGGAGGCGGGAACGCATACAGGAGTCCAGCCAATCAACAAAACTGCAGGTATGTCAATGCTCTCAACGAAACAGTAACGTCCAACTTCATCCTTCGTCCCTAACTATGATGAATGCAATCATTGAACAGAAAATTGCAGCTACTACCAAGCGGCTTCTTCTATTTGTCTTTCTTTTTGTGGCCCTTCTTGCTGCTGTATATTATGGTTACGAGGGCCTTTTATGGCTCAATGATTGGATGAACGAAGTTGATGAGCGAAGACAAAGAAGATATTCTCGAATCTCGTAAAGATAGTTAATTTTATCCACACCCATGAGCATAAAATGCCCCAACATGCATCGAGAGCATGCGTTAGATTCTTTTTTCTGCCCCCATACGTAGAGGGAATAATGACCGGAGAGTGATTGGGAGGTATTTTTATAGGAGCTTTTTTTTAACAACAAAAATTGGAGAAAGTTTATCTATCTATTATACTAAGTTGATAGTGTTTAGATATATTGATAGTTTTGAAGTGTCATTATCTTGGACTCGGATGGAATGCCTTTCTAGTTTTGGCCTTATTGTTCTGTATCCTCAAGGTATTACCGTCTCCTTCACCAAAGTTGTATAATATATAAAAATTTATAAAAAGGGACTATATTGTTACCGGAGTTTCTTTTGTTCTTGCAAATAATTCTCAAACTATTAACTGGACAATTAAAATCTGGACAAAAATGTTTTTAATTGACGCTGTCAACGGCAAAAGTTTATCATTTCGCGATGGAGACGTTCTAAATTCAATGCGCTGAGTTGATGCCACAGATGGTGGCGGAGCTATGGCCAAAGGCAGTGAGGGTGGCAGCTTAGCTGAGGGTTGACGGCTGAAGTTTACGATGTAGGATGGCTGTTTTATCACGTAAAGAGGATGGATCTTGATGGTGGGAACGGAAATGTCAATGGCTTCATTTTCAGAGTTACCCAAGGACGGAGAAGACGGAACCTGATGCAGAAGACGAACATGGAGCTCACAGGTAGGAAATAAAAGGCTGATTTATTTAGTTTTCTAGCCACATTTCACTTAAAAAACAGTTGATACTGTAAACAATGCAATGTTATAAAAGCGCAACTGCAAATAGTTATAAATAAACAGTTGTACAAGAGACTAGCAAGATTCATTACATTATGGCAGGTTGCAAGCCTTTAAACATTGACATAAGAATCAAACTTCAAAAGATGTAGATACATAAACGGCCAACAGCTTTGACTACGAGAGGCAGCATTTGAAACCTCCGGATTTCCCATAAACAAATTAGTGCTATACAAAAAGTGTTTCTTCCCGAGTGACGATCGTTCCAGCTATAAAACCAAGAATTGTACAAAAAGCAGCAGGGTTTGATTCCAAAGAATGTCAATCCTACAATGTCCAACACGAAGCGGGAATCCCTTGCTTTTGAAACCACTCAGGCATGTGATACTTCTCGTAGAGCACATGTCTTACATCCTTCTGCTCAGAGAGGTGCTTGAGAAGAGGAAGAACGACATCTCGAAGCTGATAGTAGGCGATAAAAACAACAGAGATTAATCATATAAAATCAGGTGGTTATTTAGGAATGTTCAACGGTCCAGAACTATCTACCTGTGTGTCATATGGTTGCCCCGCAGAAAACGGGATGCATGGAATTCCATTTAGTGGTTGCAATAAAAAGCTGAAGGGATTGTTGTCAACAATAACTATTCGGCATAGATCCTTCGATATTCCAGAAAGATCTTTTACATGTTCCCTATATTGCCTGCCAACATAGATTAATGTATCAGTCGATTTGAGAACTTGAATGAATAGAGAAACTTGAAATTAATCAGTGAGAACTCTTGCTGACAGTTTTTTCCTCATTGCAGGACATATCTCTTCCAATTACTTATGAAGTGAACTGCAGTTAAAATTTGGCATACACCAGAGCTAAAGAATGCGTTGACATCAAGTCTAAGTTTTAAGAACAATATTTCCAGAAATTCCAGTTTAAAGACATCATTAAATTGTAATTGCTCATATTGCCTGTCACATGTTCACACGGTCCCTATACTGTCTATCAACAGAGATTAATGTGCGAGTTGATGAGAGAACTTGAATGAATGGAGTGACTTGAAATTATTAAATTAATCAATGAGAATTCTTCCTGACAGTTTCCCCCCATAACGGCACAAATATTCTTCCAATTTCTTATGAAGCAAACTGGTATTAAATTTTGACATACACTAGTGGCACAGGATGCATTGGCATTAAGAAAGCCAACATTTCAAAATAATTTTCTGAACATTCATACGACAACAAGTCTTATCCCATTAAGCGGGATTAACTACATGGTCGCATGACACTATTGTGTTCTATTAACAACCAAGTTTTTGAATTTTTAAACATTCATATTTATGTAAAAATTATGAAATGGCTAGTTATGTTATTTCATAGATATTATTATTAAATATTAAATTGAAATTGCCAAGGCTCAAGCGTCATCAGGGCTATAAAGATTTTACATTTAATTGCTTATTTAGTCTTGGGTTTATTCAGTGATTTTCATATTTCTAGGACATCAATTTTTTTTGATAGGACAGAGACTTAATCCTTATAGGATTATACTTTTATTCTCAATGAACATTCAATTCACAAAGTTTTCACCATTGAGTCGTCCTAGAAACCAGGTTTCTAACCTACAACATCCACTGTAATTCCCTGGCTGTCCAAGTTCAACATCAATCATGTCTTATAAAGTGCAACAATATAATCTGAATATGACAAAGTTGGACCCACTGTGTCAGAATAAGAGGGCATTCCATCGGTGTTAATGTTAAGTCATCCCCGGTTCAAGTTTTAACGAAGCTATGAAGACATAGGTCAGTACTAAGAAATCAAGACATTATATTAAGCATTCAAAATAGTAATGGATTATGGTAATCATTCTTTATAGTCAAAATATTACCAAAAACAAAAGGACAAGAAGGAAAGGTTAATGATAATTGGAAAATTGAAAACATATCTGAAATAAAAAAATATAGGGAATATTGTGAAAAAATCCCTCATTGGCAACTTATTTGTCAAATGGGATCTTCGCGTGCAAAAATTATCTTCTACGTGTGCAGAATATCTTCCTGATGTGCAGTAATCTTCCCTATGTGCAAAATTCTTCCCTATACATGTGCAAAAATCTTCCCGTGTGCACAAAATCTTCCCTCCGTGTGCATATATCTTCCCTCTGTGTGCAGATATCTTTCCAGGTCCCATTTAGCAATTAAGTTGCTAATAAGATCTTTTTTCACAATTCTCCCAAAAATATATTAATAAATGATGAATCGTAGAACATATTTGAATCATAAGATTGAATAACATGCAAAAACCCTAGTTTGAATATAAAATAGGATTAAGACAATAATACTTAGTCTTTCATAGTTTGCTCTCATTTTTATTTTGGCCCCTATAGTTTTAAACCATTAGTCTTGGTCCCTCAATGATTAAAATGGTTCAAGTCCTTGTTAAACTAATGGGACTAACATTTAAACAGAAAGAAACATAAGGGATCAAAACTTATAGTTTGAAACCAAAATGAGGGCAAACTATAAGGACCAAACATTGTATTAACCCTATAAAATATATGGATATTCATATCTTATCATAAATTATAGCATAAAATACTCAAGATAGTAAATTTAACCCAGGAACAAAGAAAAGTACTCAATTATAAGTCAAAGAGTCACAAACTTGTAAGAATATAATTTTTCAATATAATTCCAAATGCTATAACATTGCCATACCAATCATTGTTTTCACACTTTTTTTATCATAGAAATGTGTGATTTTGCCAGAGGCTCGAATCACACATATTCATAACAGATTCGAGATTACTTTTGATCAGCCATCTATTCAGAGAAGATTTTATAGCTCTTTATGATCCATGACCCCCATATTTATTATAACAATTAAGCAAGCAAATGTAGTATTATATATGAAAAGCAAGGGTGAGACACTTACGTGCTGGTTGTTGAGGGTCGATAAAGTCGTAGACTAAACCAGTTTTCCACATCTATTCTGTCAACCAGGGGTTTGGCATAACCTGTAAGAATAAATTGATGAATATTATTTGGCAAAATGGCAAAAACATCCAGGAAAACAAAGAAGCACATGAGCAGCTCAGAACTGTGATGCAAACCTTCAAGACCAGCAGTGAATAGCACCAAGTCAGCAAATTCACTAAGTTGCTTTAAGAATTCCTTCAACCCAGGGCGTTCGAAAACTGTAACATAATTGACTTTTGGTTTTCCATCTCCTTCCTTGAAAGTTCAACATGCTCAAGTAAATACATAATATTCTAGACAAGTCAATGCAGGGTATCAAGTGACACACCTTGTCTGAAGATAGACATTCCAGTTCAAACCAATTCAAACCAGCTTCTATTGCTTGAGTACGAAGTGTGGCTGGCAAACTAGATGTCTCATATGCACAAACCAATGTTTCATCCAAATCAAGTACTACCTACAAATGCACGAAGAAATCAGAATCCATATTAACAGCGGGAATCTTGTGTTAAGATAGGAAAATAAGATTTCGGGTTTAAGTAGGCCGGAGGGAGAAGGAAAAACCGAAAAGGGGGGTCCAAATGAATGACACCAAAATCTTAAAAAGCTCATCAAAATTTAAAAGCATAAATTAGATTTGCAACAACTTATCTTACTTGACTTTTACCAGTCATGAAATAGCTGAAACCAGAATGTTTTGCAATTATATTAACAATTGTCCTTAAAGAAATCTTATCCACACAAGTATTGCAAGTTAGTTCTCTTCAGCAGAGCGGCATAATATTATTTCGTAACTCAAACAAATCTTTCATATCCTTCCATAGTCCTGTAACAGAGTTGTATTTTGCCACTTCGGAAAATACCACAGATTAACAAGACCATGCCAATTGATATATCATATGCTGCTCAAGTGAAACTAGCTTGACATCCAGAAAAAGGGAAAAAAAGGAATCACAACAAATGAGAAAGCAGAAACATAAATAGAGCAAATACAAGTAGACGGCAATAAAATGAAACGGCCGACTGATAGAAATACTTGCGCTTTGTCTATGTGGAGATCAGAAACATGATGTTCATAAATGAATACGAAGCATATTTAGGTTAGAAATGGAGTGAACTTAAAAAGGACAAGGGCATGCCACCAAGGTACCTTCAACTTCATTCTACTGTTTTATTTTTTTTAAAGCAGACTCACCCATGCAATGTTTTTTTTGGCAAAAATGTAATATGATTACCGATCTTCATCATCAACTAAAAGTAATTTCACCGCCCTCTGCAATGGTAACATCACAAAACTAAAGCTTTTTCCAATTACCCAGTTTTAGTAGCCAGCTTGTTACAAAAGTGCTCACTTTGGTAGGGTCAAATAACAATGAAACTATCAGATACGAACATCTTGAATAGTTCGTTCAAGTCTATGACAACCATTTTATAGAAAATTTCATCAGGCATGCCCAATGTCTAGTCAATCGTCCTCCCATCATCTTAACAACATGAATTCTACTAGTACTCAACAACATTTGAAGTGATCATGGATCGTAAAAACAAACATAAGCATCCCACACAACGCCCAATCGAAGACCTTCAGTCTATTCGCTGGAGGAAGGAGCGAAAACAATTTCAAAAGAATCGCAAATCTTTCATACCGTGAGCTTTTGGACAGGCCGATCGTTGGCACCGGAATCCTCGGCAGCGGTGATATCAACGGCGGAGGCAGGCGGCAAATCAGGTTCCTGCAACTCAACGGTGGGAAGAGGCTTAAAGGAAGGAGTGGAAGAAGAGAAAGAGAGTACAGGGTAGTGGCCGAGAGCTCTAATAATTTGGAAGAAGATCTGGAAGAAGGCGGCCAACCAGCTCAACAGTGCCCTCCAGACTTGCTGAGTCCTCGGCGAGTACACCTCCGCCTGAGTCAACTCGCCCATATGAACCGATTCTTCCCCACCACACAACTACTACGATGGCTAAATAGTGCTGTGTTATTAGTGTCTCCCTGTATATACGCCTGCCCGTCAAGGGCGCGATGGATGTGATACGCCAAGATCTGGAAAGGAAGAGATATGTCGGAGAACGCGCAGAGGTGGCGCGTGCTTTAGATTGACCGACTTAACGAGGTGAGGAGCACACTCTGTTTGACCCGGTCAGAGGCGTCCTTAGGAGAACAGAACCTATAATTCGCGCGGCCCGAATTAGTCAATTAGCTGAAATTATAAAAAAACAACCCATATGAGAGGAGAATAGCTCTTATTTTCTCAAGGTTTTGAGAACATGATAATGATACCACACAACTTTACACCATGCAGATTTGATGATAATGGGAGATAAGGTGATACTACGAAGATGATGTGAGATATATAAATATCACCCAAATGTTATGTTCATAATATTATCTTACTTTTTAGTATTTTAAAAATGAAATTTAAAATTATCTCTAAAAGATGCGTTGCTTAAAAAATACCACCATCCTGAAATTATTATTAATTAATCTCATAAATATCTTTAAAATAATATTTCAAGGTGCAGAGAAAAGAATCCAGAATAATATAGTAAATAACATAACAATATGGAATTTTTTTGCCAACACATAACTATGTAGAATTAAGTTAAAAATTCAAGCAAAAAAAGTTTTAATAATAATGCACGGAAATTAAAAAAAAAAACAAAAGTAAACGTAAAAATGGAGGGAACTCGGCACTATGGATTGGTGAACGCGGAGTGAGTATCCTCTTTCGTTCAAAAGAGGTTGTCCTCCTCCATTATTGCTAGTAGCAATCCGAGGTTGATTGTTTCAATTCATAATTATTTTCTATCTTGGTCTGAATTATTTTGTGCGTATGAGTATTATATCCAACGTTTAGAATTAATTATGCGGGACAAGGATTTAAAATTAAAAAGGTGCCATCTGTTGAAACGGTCAACCTCGGTTCATTTCATTGAATCTTGGCTTGTCTCTATTATACTTGCAGAATATTTGAACCCCCAAACTCACGTTTATTTATGGCTTTATGGTTTTCGTTTTCGATATTATTACTATTTTGTAATTCTGACCCCTATGGTTTTAGATATCCATCATAAATTCATAGTTTGATCAAATCGTTCCCATCTACGCCTCGACAGTAACGCTTTGCTGATAATGCCAAGATTGACTGGTAACTTTAGAAGTTGAAACTTGAGAGTTTGCTTTGTTGATGTCTTCCCTTCTGTTGGGTCACTTCTCCGTCCTCGTTCATAACCCTACTTATTTTCTCACCTCATCGTAACTACATGAAACTTGGAATATACCATATTGTGTCGTATGAAAAATGCAACAAAATGTTTACTCGTATATTTTTATATTCATTAATTTTCTCTTCAACAAAACAATTTAAATAGGATCATTTAGATAATGAAATATCCGGGAATACTTGGATGAACTAATCATGAGTTGTTGTTCGTTATAAATATAAGACTTATTATCTATATTTATCAATTTTTTTTAAAATTATCCTAATTAATACTTTCTCAATATTAATCAAATAAGAATAAAAAGAATATGGAATTTTTTGAACAAAAAAGAATATGGAATTAAGAAAGGGAAAATTCCAGAAAAATACATTGGAAATAGCAAAAGGACAATTCAGTACATTGAAATTACAAAAGGACAGATCAGGCTGTGTCAGACGAGGGGAGGAAACTGGCATTTTGAAATTTCGGCCAAATTACGAAAATGCCCTTCAGCACTTCAGAATAACAACATGATCCTCGGAATTAACACCTCCGGATTCGTTATTAACAACTTCAATTCTTCTTTTACAATTCACAAGTTTCAGGGCTAATAACACCACCGATCTCGCCATTAACAACTCCGGATTCGATATTAACAACTCCATTTTCTTCTTTCGTACTTAACAAATTTCAGGGCCAATAACACCATCGATCTCGCCATTAACAACTCCGGATTCGCCATTAACAACTCCTATGTTGTTATTCCGATTGAGGGCTGAAGGGCATTTTCGTCATTTGGCCGAAATTTCAAAATGCCAGATTGCTCCCCTCGTCTGACACAGCCTGATCTGTCCTTTTGTAATTTCAATGTACTGAATTGTCCTTTTGGTATTTCCAATGTAGTTTTTTGGAATTTTCCCATTAAGAAAGATGGTTATGATTTTTTATAAAAAGCATGTCACATCAATCA